>WELB01000076.1:139026-159863 GCA_009602725.1 Spirogloea muscicola | reverse complement strand
GCCGCCGCCGGCGCGCCCCAGCCTCGCCCTACGACGGCGCAGCGGCGCCATGGCCTGCGCAGGCTCTGCTGTCGGCCCGACGCCTGCAGGCCCGCCATTGAGGGCAGCGTAGCAAGCGGCGGCAAGGCCGCCTGGGCCAGGCGGCACGGTCTGGGGCGACATGGTGGCCGACAGGACCTCTGGCACGGATGGCCAATCCTCCGAAGACGGCGACTTGCCTGGGCCAGAGTGCCTGCCCCACACTAAAGCCTGCGACGCCGCTGAGCTGCATGCGCAGCTGCCGCTGCTGCTACAGCTGGCGCTGCCGCGGAGCTGCGAAGAGGAGCCCTCTCTCCAATCGTCCCCCGAGCACCATCAAGAAAGCATCCGTCATCAGCCTGCACATTTCATTGCAGCGGGAAGCAAGCTCGATGGCCGTGACATGAACAGTGGCGGCGATGGCAGCCTCGCTACTGAGCTGGACTGTCAGGAGGAGGAAGGCGAGGAGGAGGGTGACCTGCACGAGCTCGAGGGAAAGCTGAGAGAGATGCGGCAGGCGCTGGAGCGCGCGCAGGAGGACATCGAGGTCTCCGCGGCGTCGCAGCCGCAGCCGGGCAGGGCCGCGGCGCTCGCCGTGGCCGAGGAGCGGGAGGCCCTGTGGCTGCGCCTGCTGGAGGCCCAGGGCGAGCTGGCCCGCGTGCGCGAGCGCCATGCGGCGGCGCTAGCGGACCTGGGCGCATGCCGGCGGGAGCGGGAGGCTGCGGCGGAGTGCGCGGCGGCGCTGCAGGAGCAAGTCCAAAAGCGAGACTTGGCGCTGGAGGCGGCGCGCACGGACCTGGAGAAGCGCGTGGGCAATGTCCTGACGGAGGTGCTGCTCTGCTTGCATGGTCGATGCTGTCAGGCCTTCACATCGCTGCGTTGCCATGGCTGAGGGCTTTGAGTATGAGCTGACGAGGAGTGGGGACGGCGATGTTGGCCATGGAGCAGGTCAACGGCCTGCTTCGGGAGAAGGATCAGTGGGCCACCAAGGTGCTGACGAGCGAGCTGGCCCGCATGGCCGCCGAGAAGCGGGCCATGGAGACTGCCGCAGCTGCCGAGGCCGCGCAGTGAGTACATGGCTTCCTGTTGCCCCCCCCCCACCAGTCGAGCGAGCGTGCAGCAGAGCAGGCGTGCATCTGGGTGTGTCTGCTGATGGTGGCAGGCTCACCCGCATGCCCAGGTTGGAGAGCCGTGCGCTGCAGGGAGAGGCAGCAGCGTTGCAGTCAAGATTGGCGGCTCGGGAGGCGGATGCAGAGTGCAGCGCGGTGGAACTGCGGCAGGCGCGGGAGCGGGCGGCGGCAGCCGAGGCTGTCGCGGAGGCGCGGAAGCAGGAGGTGGCCGAGCTCCTGGCAGGCCACCGCTCGGATGCGGAGCAGCTGGAGGCCTCGCTGGCAGCGCACCGCGCAGGCCTGGCGGCCAAGGAGCAGGAGCTGGCGGCCGTCACTGCGGTGCACCGCACCGCTGTGGACTCACAGCAGGCGCATGCTGCTGAGTTGGAAGAGCAGGAAGCGGCGCTTGCCATCCGTATGGCAGCTCTGGAGGCAGAGCGCGACAGAGTGGAGTGCATGCGGCAGGACGAGGCTGTAGCATGGCAGGGCGAGCGTGAAAGACTTGCCGCGCACGCAGCAGGCTGCGAGACCACCATCCTGGAGCTGACGAAGAAGCTGGCAGCCGTCAGTGCTCGCTGCGCGGATCTGGAGGCGCAGCTGGCTGGCGCAAGTGACGCGCTGCAAGTGGCGCAAGCAGCCAGCACGGATGCACGGGCTGCGCGTGATGGCCTCGCGGTGGCGCTGGCCGAAGTCCAGCGATCAGCAGCCATGGCAGCGGAGGATGCACAGCAGGAGCTTGAGGGGGAGCAGGCATGTCGACAGCGGGACAGCGCCACAGCGGCGGCTGCGATCCTTGCGCTCGAGGCCCGGTGCAAAGAGCTTGGCAGCCAGCTCAGGGCTGCGGCGACAGCAGATGATGCCGAGCGGCTGGCGCTGGCCGAACGCTGCGCTGGGCTGGAGGCTGCGGCGCTGGAGGCCTGCCAGTTAAGGGCCGACCAGGCGGCACTGGCTGCGGAGGCCGCCGGCCTACGGCAGCGCTGCAGCATACTGGAGGAGGAGGGTCGGCAGCGTGATGCGGCGGTGCGCCACGTGGAGGTGCTGCTTGCAGATGGCGAGCGTCAGGCGCAGCGTGCGGCCTGCGAAGAGGCAGAGCGGCGCAAGCGCGCTGCGGCTCTGGAGCAGGCACTACTCCACGAGGAGGTGCACTGCTGTTGTTGTCGAGCGCCGCCAAGCTCCGCTTGCAGCTGTCAAGTAATAGCCAGTGCTAGACACATCTTGAGGCATGGTGGACATTTGTCGTGCCTCTTCAGGTGGTCCAGCTGCAGAGGTCACTAGCAGAGCAGGAGGCGAGCCGTGCGGCAGAGCGCACGGCTGCTGCACGCGAGCAGGAGGCCATGGCAGACGCCTTCTACCACATCAACCTGGAGCTGGAGCGCGCCCGTGGAGAGGTGCGGCGGGGTGGAATTGGTGGCAGTCTGCCGATGGCGCTTTCCCTCTTGCCACCACTGTCGACCAAGGGTGGCCTGCTGAAGGGCTCGCCGCTCAGGTGAGCTCTTCCCCATCACCACTGCCTGCCGGTGTGACACCAAAGGCTGTTCATGCCGAGCTGGTGCTTTGTCACAGAAGCTCAAAGTAATGTTGCTGTCAACCTTGTTAGAAGCGACATGGTTAATACCATGGAGCACGACCCCTGCATTGGTCAAGGCATGCATGCAGTAACTAGTGCTGGCTCCCTTTGTGCAGCCGGAGCAAGGCCCCGCAGATGGCGGCGTAAGTAAGACAAGGACGGCGGTGAAATAGGTGTTGTCTGCCTCTGCTGCCAGGGTTCACTTGGGCTGGAACTAGTACTTCCTTCCTGTATATGATGGCCGCCGTGGTACTTCATTCCTTGCTAATTCTTCCTTGGCCGCCACAGTCTAGTTGAAAGTGGAGGGGGGAAGTCTAGCCGGAGTGGGAGGGGCCGGGGGGGTTGTTGGGAGGGGAGGGGTGGTGCATTGCCTTCCGAGACAAACACTGCCTTCCAGGACAAATAGCTGCGCTGGCTTGCTTGAGGCGCAGGGGCACGAAAAGGTATGGAGTGCAAGCGCTGGCACAGCCTTTGAGAAGGCATGTGGCATCCTGTGACGCTGCTTGTCAGCAAACACCGAGTAGTTGATGCCAAATGCAATGTGCACAAGAGTCAGATGTGGGCCTCTGGGGTTTTAGCATGGGCTAAGTAAACCCTGAAGGAACTCGTATCACGAAAGCAACAAGAAGAGCTGCAGTGATCGACATGGACAAGGTAGCTGCCACCAGCAAGCGCGCTGACCACTTCTAGCTACACTGCTGAGGACTTCGCTGCTGAGTCGCCGATTCTCTGCAGTCTCCATCTTAGTTGGCATGCCATGCGGCGTTCTTGTGCTGTCTATACACGACCTGAGCAAGCCGTGTCGCTGCCATAGGAAATGCGTGTATATTAAGAGATGGGGAGGCCATGTGTGGCCAAGTACAAAGGCAAGCACATTGGACAAATGTACGTCACCTGCTGCTAAGCTGACCCGCTCAGTAACCACGAGTCAGCACATAGAGGTCGCTAGCTGACGCTCGAATACCGGACGGCAATTGACTAGCTCTTGTGCCAGCAGCTAAGGCTCGACCAGCTTTCTGATGCAGAGCATACGCCTGAGCTCGTTGCAGACAGGTTGACACTCGACGTCGCAGAAATGACAGATAGGCTGCCGGCGTACCCATCTGGGCTGGGAGCATATCCTCGCGTCGTGCATATCCCAGACTCGCTATGTTCTCGAGTAGGGTATGGAAGCGAGGACCCAAGCAGCCGAAAGTGTCGATTGCGGCCGGGAGGAGGTGGTCACTGCGGGGGTAGTCTGAGTAGTGTCGGAGCTTTTTCTGCTCAGCACCTCCCACTGCGTGGCCAGCAATGTGTGTGGAAGCGGAACTCTTGTATGCCTCAGTCACCACCACATCAACCAAAGCTCGTGGGCCTCCGCCAGGTTGTACACCCACAATGTCCAGGGTGCGACGGTGATGGCCTCCCTGGGAATCCGTGGTGATGGGCATTACATTGCTCACTTCAACGATGGCGCGGTAGCCGGCGTCGCGCATCAAGCCCGCCAGGGCGTCCCGTAGGAGATTGTGGACGCCCACCACCTCAGGGCCTGTGGGACACCGCAGCATGTGGGTGGCTAGGTCTCCGCCCTCCGTACGGAAGCCACACTCACACTGAGTTACTCCAATCAGGCAGGTCGGGGGCAGGCCCAGGAACAGCTGGAGAAGCGTCCGGAATGCTTCAGGGCTGATTTTGAAAGCGTTGTGGATTGCGTGTGTGGTGAGCCAATCCGTTGCCCCAGGCGTTGCGAGCGATGTGAGACGTGCCAGACTCCTTGGATTGGTCTTGATATCCGGCATCGTCCTCAACGCCTTGCGACGCTCGTCCTCAACTGCCGCAACGAGTCTGGCCTGTGCCGCTTTGTCTGGTGCTTGAGCAAGCGCTGAGAAGGGGGTGAGGAGGGGTTGTAGGGACAGGAAGGAGCCGAGTGCTGACTCCCGGATGCTCCTCAGTTGTACTTGGAATGCCAAGGAGCCTTCCTCCACCTCGGCTGCAGGGCCGGCCAGGCAAGGGAAGCGCAAGGGAAGAAGGGAGGCAACCTGGTGCCAGCAACCGAGAAAGGCTGCCTGCGCCGTCTGTTCATAGGGGTGTTGCCGCATTCCCTGCCTGCTGCTGGCCAGGTGTTGGTAAGACGACAGCAACTGAGACCTTGGCTGGCCTTCCGCAGCCATTGCTCCTCGGCCGCCGCCTCCGCCCGTCACAGCTCCTGCCGCCAGCTCCGGCGCCGCGCCTGCGAGCGCGGGCCGCTTGCCCCTCCCGCCGCCGCCGCGGCGGCGGCAGCGTCCTGTTGCCAGCTCGGGCGGCCGTCGCGGCGATGGCTGGCAACGAGCAGGCCAGGAGGCACTTCGTCTTATTCTACGGTACACACAACCTTCATGATCTCCTTCAACGGTGGTGCCTGATCTTAAGGCTTGTTCGAGAGGCCCACGCCCCCTGCATGCACCGCCTCCTCTTTTGCCCTGTCGCAGCTATTCTAAGCAAGCAATGCAGCAGGGGACAAGGTTACTCAGCTTGAGCTTTCTTCATACACGTAGCTTCTAGAAACCTTTCTCGTCGGTCGGCTGGGCAGCGCGCTCAGCTTAGAGTCTGGGGTACATGGCAGCAAGTTGGCATGAAGATTGCTGCTTCGGCTTGATGGCCAGGGATGCTACTGGCAATACGGGACTCTAGTCTTTAATGTGACTGCTCTCCAGCCTCCTTGCTAAGAAGACCTTCATCAAGAATTGAAGCAAAGAAGCATCAAGCTACGTTCGTCAGCATCCAAGCATCCAAGATACAATGGACTCAGATGCCAGCTTCACCAATTTAGCTGAGCACTTTGCTAATTGACGCCATTGGCATGATTGCCCCCAACTTCATCTCCTGTGGAGCCAGTTAGCCTGCCAAGCACGCTTCAAAGCTGGTGCCCTGATCTGCCATAATCTGCTCCTTGCAGATTATGTTGAGGGCATCCTTGAGAAGCGGGCGCCGTTCCGCGCTCCTCACCTGGCTCTCTGCAAGGAATTCGTCGCTCGCGGCGACCTCTTGCTAGGTGGCCCGCTGCAGGACCCGACAGACGCCGCCATTCTTGTTTTCCATGTTCTGAGCGCCTCTGGTGAGACTTGACTCATGCCGCTGCTGTTGCACCTCCACTTCTGTGTAGACTTTAGAGCAAGCCTGCACTTTTCGCAGTTCTGATGAAGCAATACACTGCCTGTGCAGAGGTTGATCAATTTGTAGCACAGGACCCATACGTCCTCAACGGACTGGTAGTGAAGTGGGCTGTGCGCCCATGGATGGTCCTCGTTGGATGCGCGCCAACTGTGCCAACAGATCCTTAAGTTGGCCGGCCTGCTATAATTGGCGGGAAGTGGCACAAGGCAGAGAGGAGCTTTTCTGCTGCCCTCATCCTTATGGCTCCGCAATAACGGCTGCAAGTAGGCCTGCCACTTCAAGAGACTTTCCAAGTTTATTGAACTGCCTGTCTCTGCAACAGTCCTGATGAATGGCAGAGGTCGCCTGCCACCATCTGGTAAATATGCGCAAGCCTCAGATGTCAAATGCAGGTATTGTCTAAGTGAGGCCAAATTGAGCTCGCTTTGAGACTCCTTAAATATTGTCTGACTGCGGGTGCAAGATTTTGATAGGAATTAACAGTGACTGCTAAGTGCATCCAGAGGCGACGTGAGAGGCGGCGGCAGCGGTGTTGGCGCGTCCCAACAACGAGCGGGTGCAGGGTCGGCCGCGGGCGCTGGTGATACCACCAGTTCCGGTGGTGCACTGCCAGGCAGTGGCCAGGCTGCTGCAGCAGGCGACCCCCTGCAGAGGCTTCCTTCACCTTCTAAGAGGGGCCGTGGCAAGTAAACCCTAAACCCTAAGAGGGCGGAGAAGGATAATGAGGAGAAGGGGGATGGGGAGGGGAGGGAGGAGGGAGTGATGAGGGCGGCAGTAAGGAGGGAGGGCACGGGGTGGCCAGGAGGAGAATTGCGGGGGAGGGCACGTTGAGAGGAACTGTGCAGGCTGTGCCATGCAACCGCTGCGAAGCAGCCGGCAACCACGGCGAGGGCCATCCAGGCAAGCATTGCGTGGACAAATGCATGGCGCCGCCACCATGCCCACCTGCTTCTCACGGTTCCGCCACCTGTGCAAGCTGCATCAAGACCGCCGCCACTGGAGAAGAGTGTTCGGTCAGAGCAGTCAAGGCGTGCGCCGCAGCCTGCATTGTAGCTCGCACATGCCGAGTGGCACACGCGCAGGCGATTGTCGCCGTCCTGGTCGCACTGCTGGATGGAGATCTGCAAGGGCCAACAACATTGCCACAGGTTGGAAGCCACATCAAGCAGCGGGTAACACTCCTCAGAAGCATTGCCAAATTGAAAGGACAAATTGAAGAAGGGAGCTTGGATGTTATCGAGTGTATTATCTCCAGATCAATCAATCAAGGTCGAGGTAATGCATGTGGTACCCAGCACGCCAGGCGCTTGGCGGCTGAGGCGCACTGGCCATCGTCCAAAAACCCGAGGAGCGAGCGCCCGCCCGGGAGGAGGCGGTTGTAGTTGGGCAGCACCACTCCAGCCTCAAGCTGCTGCAGGATGGACGACTCCGACGGTGCACAGTGCTGTGTCCTGAACCCCGGCAGCACCGAGCCAGTAGCGAGCACGTCGCTGCACAGTGCGAGGCTGGCCACCAGCGCACTCGTATTCTGGCACGTGTAGCCTGCGTAGTCGGAGCACCGAAACTCGCACACGCCATTGTCGCACACGCCGCCATGCAGGCTGCACTGCTCGTCGCACCCAGCTGGACAGACCATGGTGTTGGAGCCGCAGGAAGAAGAGTTCAAAAACCAAGACCAGACTGTGCATGACAACTTCTTGATTATGATGACAGCATAGTAATCAAGATGCGTACCAGTACCACTGAATTGGCCACATCAAGAGCAAAGTGCATCAAAAGCAGTGGCAACTGCATGGCGAGCTGGCGGAGGCCACCGTCAGTGTTGAATGGCGCTCACCTGTGGAGCAATCAATGCCAGTGTATCCCGGGTAGCACTCGCACAGGCCCCCAGCACTGCACCGCCCTCGGTCGCTGCAATTTCCGGGGCAGACCCCTGCGCAGCCCGCCCGACACAAGAGCCACGGCGTTAGTACTACTGCTGCTTCCTGGACTGCTAACAGCTCACCATAGTCATGCATCGGAGCAGAACCATGATTGACCCCAAAGCTTTGGGCCCTTAGCACTTGCAACCCTAAGCTTCATACTGGAGCAACCACATCCCTGGCTTACGTTCGCTGCAATTGTCGCCAGCAAAACCGATGAAGCAGCGACAGGCGCCATCGATGCAGTGGCCGTTACGGCTGCACCCGCCAGCGCACTGGCCAAGTAGCACTGGGCTCCCGTCCGCGCACAGCTCGTAATATGGAGGGCATACGAGCTCGCCTGCCACATATAGGAAGGCTACGATTTGCTTGGCTTCTAAATCGTTAACCCTGGACTTCAGAGGCACTGCACACTGGCGCACCAACAGCAGAGGAAAGTTTTGGTCCCGTTGCCACCATGCAGTCGGCAAGCTGCTGCTGCAGAAGTGGCGCGCAGGTGTTGGGCCAATGAGGCAGACTTTGTGCGACTCACATAGCAGCTTAGCCGCCCAAGTCACGGGCAGCACACGAAACTCACCATGAAAGCCAGAGAATGTGACAGGGCCACCGCCTGCTGGGCACTTCCTCCACCGACCATCTACTGCCACCTGCTTGAGGCGCTCGGCAGGACAAGAAGCGCCTGCTTACAATCGATGCGGACTGCACGAGTCCTCTCACCCCTCTTTGCCAACATTGAGGCGGCTGAGGCTGCTCCAAAGAATTTGGCTTGGACATCAGCAAGCGGCAGCATGTGCAAAGGCATGGCAACAATGCTGGTTACAGACAGCGGCAGGAGAGTGGTTGCTAGCACCTCAAGTGTGTGATTACGGCAACGATGCTGGTAGCAGCCATTGCCCTGGCCTAGCATTCCTCGTACAAATCCTGTACGCACTAGCGACGATGACATGCACCTGCCCAAGGCAGTGGAGCTCAGTAGTTGTGTTTGTTGTTACAACGTACAGAATCAGATGTAGTGAGTACCAATGCATCAGGGAGGCATCTTAGATCAACCTCCCAAGAGGCACCCGACAGCAATAACAGCAGAATGGAATGGTTACGGAAAGGGCTTGATGTTGGTCATTGGGAGTGGTTGGCATGGTGCGAGGCCATGCAAGGAGCGGCTGCAAGAGACCTGGAGTCTGGGCCGCGCATCTCGCCGAGCATACGGTCAGGGGCACGTGCACTAGAGGCGTCGATGCACGACCCATCCGAATACGCAACGAAAAATGCGCAGTAGTCCGCAAGCGACGACTGTCCCCCTGCATGCCAACATGTACACTATGATGCCCTACTTCCTGTCCAAGCAGTTGCCTATGCCAAGAGCTTGCTGCAGGCGCAGCAGCACACATTGATGGTGGCCGTGGTGGCAATTATGGCAGCTGCAGGGCAGCTGGCTTGCTCCCTCACCCCTGTTGGGCTCGCCGAAGTAGCGTGCCCAGTCAGGGAGATCACCGCTGTACTGCACAATAGGGCAGTAACCCTCCGCCTCCCTGTGCGCCGCAGGAGCGCATGCAAGCTCACCAAAGGCAGCAGCAGCATTGGCAAGCGCAGAAGGTCAGGCGCAAGCAGGCTGCGCATAGAGGAGTGGGCGAGCGAGCTGACCGGTTGTAGGTGCAGCCGGAGGCATGTGTGGAGTTGCAGCGGTAGGCGCCGGTCCAGGCGTCGCAGCGACGCTGCGCAAAGTCCGGGCCTTGGCCGCGGCCCCAGCCAAGCAGTTCTGCGCGCGTGTAGTTGGCAACGTACCAGCCCGAGTCCTCTAGCAGCGCCAGCGTCATGGCTGACACCACTGAGCGCGTGTCCACGCTGCCTGTCATGATCTCGTTCATCAGCAGCCTCTTCTCCCAGTGCGAGCCTGCGCGCATACGTGGGCAGAGGGAGATGCAACATTTATTAAAGAAGATACTCACAGAGAGGTGAATGGGAGCGGGAGATGCTGCAAGGAAACCCACAAGGTCAGACGGAAGGAGGGGGGTGAATGATCAGGTTGGACAGGGCAGTGGGGGGTTAGAGGGAGGGGACAGGAGGAGAGGAGAGAGGGAAGAGAGGGGAAACAAGGAGGGATGGGCCGGGGCAAGGAGAGCGATGCAGACTGGAGGAGGAGGGAGGAGTCCACTGACTGCCCCCACTGACAGACTGACTGCGAGGTGGTGGCGGCTGCGATAGCGCCAGCGTGTGTACGCATGGATCGAATGGAGCTGGCGAGAGGTGCCATGCAGTGCTGCCCGGCCAGCCCGTCTCACCAGCAGTGCCGCGGCCCCCGCCATCCTCAAGCTCGAGGCCGGCAAATGACGAGGAGAAGGCGCCGTAATGCTGCCGAGCTGTGGCGACGACCCGCGGGAGGACGACGCGTGTCACCGGCCGGCCCAGCTCCTCATCAAAGCTCTGCACCACCACCTGCACAAGCGGGAGCCCGACTCCGCCAACGCCAGCGGCCACTGTGTGAAACTTTGCTAGGGAAAGAATGGCAGGAGCTGAAGCAGTTGCTGAGGTCAAGATAGGATGGAGAGACCAAAGCACGCGCGCACCTCCGTACGGCGGCGCTTGCGCTCGTCGCGAAAGTGTGCAAACGCGTGGGGGTCGAAGCCGAGCACGTGCATAACCTGCTCGTCGTGGCCAGCAAGGAGAGCCGATGCAGAGAAAATCAGTGGCTGCCCCCATTGGGGGTGGCGGCTGAAGCAGCAAGAAGAGACGGCGTACTGTAGCCGCTGCCCTCACCTCATGGATGAGCGTCGCAGAGAGCAGGGTCCCCGCCTCGGCGGTGAGGTGCCGCGGCGCAACGTTCACGTGGCCTGCGCAGGTAGGGTGCATGGCATAGGTCCAGGCTTGAGGAGATGGCTTCGGACAAGCAGCTGGAGTCAGCTGGACGCGGTGAGGAGGGAGGGGGACCAGATGCCAGCAGCGCGAGGGCGGCGCGCACCAGCAATGGCACGGCCCCACTGGTCGCGCTCGCAGGCGACGGCCCACGCGAGCGTGTTACCGGTCGTCGGCCTCGTCGTCACCAGCAGCACCAGGTCGGCGTCGCGCACGCCCTCTGCGCAGCCGGCTCCATGGGCGACAGCGCCAGTGGTGAGCTCGTGAAGGCCAGGGGAGTCAGCGGCCCGGCATGGGACGCTGGCAGCCGGCGCTCCTTACCGTCGATGTAACGGCGGGGGAGCTGGACGCCGCCGTCCTGGCCGCACGCCGAATACCCAGAGAGCCGCAGCGGGCCGTGCACCGGCTCCACCATGAGCGCGCTCCGAAACCACGCCGCCGACTCCGCCAGCGCCTGCAGCAGCGGCAGCCGCCACTCGTTGGCGCCTCACGGCCGCCAGAGCAAGCGGTGCTTTGGCGGCACCAGGCTGCCTGCCACACTGACGCCATGGGTGGCCGACCAATGGGCCGCTGCTCAACTGACCGCCAGGCCGACAGTCATTGCCGTCGCCACGCCAGCACCGCTGCCTACCTCGTGCAGGCGGTGTTGCTTGCCGGCATCCGCAACGTCCTCGGCAGTGCAGTTGTACCAGCAGTCGCCGAGCACCGCCGGCTCTGACGTCGCGCTGCATGCAGGTAGCCCGATCGCTGCAGGGGAGGAGCTCGACAGTGGCAGTGGTGGCTCCCCTAGCTGCATTGCCACAGCGAGAAAGGATGAAGAGGGGGGTAAGGAGGGAGGGAGGGTAAGCCAAGCAGGTGCAGTGGGGCTGGGAGGAAGGAGGAGGAAGCTGCCATTGTGGCAGCAGCAGGCGCGCACCTTGACGACGTTGTTGACCGCCCGGCAGTCGCGGTCAGGCGAGAGGCCGATGGCATCGTAGTTGAGGAAGATCCGGATGGGCTTGTGCCGGGCCTCTGACGTGGCCGCCCGCTCGGGCGCCGGCTCCGCCAGCAGCTCCCTGCCGGCGACCCTGACCTCTGCCGCACCGCTTGCCCACTCCCGCACCGCCTCCTCATACATCTGCGGCTCGCAGCCACGGGTCTGTGAGTATTGCAAGTTGTGCAATATCCTCCTTCCCCCTCCCTCCACTTCCTAGGCGCCTCGTTGCTACTCCAGTTGGAAAGTTGTCCTCGCTCTACTCAGAAGACGGGGAAGGAGGTGATGACGGAGAGGAGGGCCAAAGAAGGAGGGTGCAGGACAATGAGAGTGAGGTAAGAGGAGAGAGGAGGTGAGGGTGAGTGGAGGGCGAGGGCACGACCGAAGGGTGAGAGAAAGGGAGGAGAGCGGGAAAGAGAGAGAGATATGGAGTGAGGGGATGCAGATGGCAAAGTGAGAGGGAGTACCTGTGGGGAGACGCTGTACTCAGGACGGCCCGAGCGGCGGCGCTGCGCCAGGATCTCGTCATGGATGCACGAGTGGCCGAGGGGCACGGGCGTCTCCGTGCTGCCACTGCCGGCAGCACCTGTTGCTGCTGCCGACGCAGCAGCGCGGGGGCGCTGGTGTGGCTGGGGCTGTGGCTGTGGTAGCAAAGGGGCCATGGTGGCGGCAGTGGCAACCCAATGGTGGCCTGCAGGCAGGCCCACCAGCAAAGTCGCCAGCAGGCACTGCACGGGGTGGGATGGAGGGAGGGGGGAGGAGGGAAGGAGCTCAGGCTGGGGGACCCTGCAGTGGAGCTCGTAGATTTAAGCCCACCTAAGCCTACTGCTGCTAATGGGTGTACGACTCACTATCATTTGACAGAGCAACGGGCTTCAGACCTGATGACTGGCCGGAAGCCAGCTCCACCCTTTGCTGCTGCATGGGGGGTTCATTGAGAACTCTACAGCAGGAGTGATGGACCCAGAGTTGGCTACTGGAGGTGGGGAGCAGGCACTCACAGACAACGTCAAAAGTGCCTAGAGAAAGGTATAGCGGGGGATTTGCATTTTTCCAGGCAGCAAGGAAGGGGGGGGGGGGGGACTGACTTGTCAACATTCAAAGGCAGCCATCATACTGAGCAGCTTGTAGTATCGGGACATGAGCAGTTACCATGGTGTGGTTCAGATCGTGCACCATCAGGAAGTTCTGCTGTGCATAATTGCCAATGATGGTCATGCTCGACTCCACAAAGACTGCACAGACTACTGTATCAGTTACCAGACCAAGATAATTCACAGGGGGAATTGTGAGGTCGGAAGGCCCTGACATGCGTATGGTCATAGGAGGAAAGATGCCCAGTTGGTCAATGTCCTCCTGACTGGCCACTCTTCCATCGACGTTCCAGCAAAGCTCAAAACCCAATCCAGCAGTATCTGTCACTCTGATGCAACACAAGCAATCTTAGGCAAATGATGACGGCTGCACTGCTCAATGCAGTTGTGCTACCTGCAGCGGTTGTACAATGTACGTAGCATATGGTAGCATCAGGTGTCCTTCATGAGATCACGAGTTGGCAAAAGTGCAATCTTAAGAGCACATAATTGGTAGCACATTACGAGACTGCAGTACTCTATGCTTACCTGGGTAGAGGTATGCTGGCGATCAGATAGTCAATAATGGGTTGGTATACAGCACTCAGCAGCCTGAGGACACAGTATGAGTCAGAAGAGCCCGCCAAAGCAAATCACGCGCTACATGCTCATGAATTGTATCATTTTTCTTTTTTGTGATTGCTTTAAGCATGGCAGCAAAATGGCAAGCAGCTGCATCACTCACATTATCAAGGTTGTCCCAGAGTCAAAGATTGTTCCCCCTCCACCAGCTGTGTCGAAGGTAAAAGCAGCCGTAGGGATGCTGACTGAGGTTGTTCCAAATAGAATCTCATTGACCTGCACGTAGAAAAAGGTAGAGTACCCAAAGTATGCATCGAGGACGGGATTGTCGAGGATGGGAGTGTACGTGACGCCCGTACTCGGCACTCCAGCCGACCCAAACTCCAACTCGCTCGGAGGCAGGTAATCCGCATACCAGCTTTGCAGGCACAGGGTGAATACATGGTCGTAAGGTTCCAGCTGCAGGTCGGAGTAGTAAATTGTATGCATCAGAGAAGCATTGGTGCAGCAGTACACATTGAGATTTTGAAACGCTGTTCAAGAACATCCCCGCCCGCTGCATCATCAAGCATCGCAGTATTCACAACAGTGCAAAAGTGGGCAACATTGCTGTGGCTCAAATGAAAGACCCAGGCATCACCTGTTGCAATCAACATGCAAGCTTACTGGCTTGAATAATTGACATCAAAGGGCCTATCCCAGTAAGAATGTATGCTGCAGCTGGCCATGATTCATAGAGTCGCAGAGACTTGCCTGTTGAGCAAAGGATATTGGCCCCCGTCCAAGGCCAATGAGGCCCCCTGCAAAGTAGAAGGTACCAGCATTGGAGTGACCGCAACCAAAGGTAGTCCCCAAGAGACGTACACTACTGCCAGTGGTGGTTGTTAGCCAAACCGTCTCAGTTGCCAATTGACCTGACGTGTATGACATGTCTCCATACCTGCATGCACTCAAGATGCATGACTCAGCACGTGTGCTTATAACCTCCTGCCACACATTGATGTATCTCAGAATGGGACACATCAACAGTGCAATAGTTAGAAGGTCAAATGAGTTAGAATATTGACTACGCTGCTCCAATGCAAATAATGCAATCTTTACAATTGACAAGATACACTTGACAAGATACACTGCCTCCAAGTTCACAGAAGGTGTACCTGTAGGTGTATTCGCATTCAGCTGTGCCTCCGCCTAAGTTACAATTGTCGTACTGGTACTGATATTCAACATATAGGCAACTTAAATTTTTGCAACCAAGGACAGAGAAGGTTGTCGACAGAGTGGGATCAAAGATGGGTCCCGCTTGATCATAGCAATCTAAGCAGGGCAAGCACTGCAGCAGGAAGAGATTTTAGAGAAGGTAAGTCCTTGCACGCCACCAGCTGCAATGAGGTGCTTTAGGGAGGTTCTATCACATCAATTTTCAGGTCTGCAATTGCTTATTCATAACTCCTGTTTGCCTCCAGCGAGTCCATGCATGCGGGAGATGCGTTCTTTGACATAGCCTGCTGCCAAGGTCAACGCGCTGTTGCAACCTGAGTCCACAGTAGATCGCTTCCAGTGTCTACAATGAGAAGCTGTGGTTGGGCAGGGTCGCCCAAGCTGAAGTCTGCAAAGTATTCTCCGATTCCAACACCAAATCCTGAGTGCACTGTCGTATTGAAAGCTTCCTCTACAACTTGGAGTGCTGCCTCCTGGGATGATCTTGTGGACGTGGTGTTGTGCACCCCTGACACGAGCTTTGGTCGCGTCAAAGAAGGGACCCTGTTTCCTGGATGTTGTCTTCGCTCTTTGCCAGTGATCAGGTGATACAACCTCTCCGATCTTGCCTGCAGAAGGTGCAGTGACTTATAAGCAAAGGAGTCAATTTTGCATAGAGTTGTGATGCATTGCAACAGTACTGAACAACTCCACAAGCAGCCAACTTACACATTCTCCGAGGGCGGGCAGCTGGTCATTAGACTTGTAAGCTGTTGTGGGAAGAAGATGTCTGTTCAGCATTGCTGGGTCTAATGACTGTTGCAAGGGGCTACAAGCAGACAGGGGAGCCAAAGTACGTGTAAAGTGGCATATTTGGACACATCAGTATACCATCTGCCACTTGCATATCCTTTTACCTTGTCGCTGTGGTACCGAAACCTGTTTGCGTGCTCCTTGCTGGGCCACTCTCTCCGAAGAGGCGAATGAGGTGCGTCAACGTGNCCCCCCCCCCCCCCCCCCCCCGGCCCCGCCCCTCGCACACAGTGGGCCATGATACGCCACGCTGCATTCTCTGTGGCAGACACTGTATCCTGTACCTGATGCTGGTACTGTCTAGTGACGTTTTGGCCCTTTGTAGCCCACTTGACATAAAGCCCTAAAGCTTAGTAAGTCCGAGTAAGGTTCCAATGCAGGCTCTTTGGGCTGCACTTGCTGAGCTTGCAGCACAGTGTGCAGGCATGCCTTACCCGCAAAACTTGGAGACAGCTACGGCGGTGGAGGAGACTGTGCGCCAGAATGGAGCGACACCCGCGACCATCGCTATCCTGGACGGAACACCCCATATAGGTATCAAGCGGCTCACCTTGTCGAGGGACACACGGGTTGCAGAGCTTTGAAGGAACAGAACGATGTGCTGCTCTGCCGCAGAGGGTACTGACAGATTCATTGATACAGTACGTATTGCACCTGCAGCCTCCTCTCTGGCAAGCCAAGTGCTACTTGGTGCAATGCTTGTCAACAATCCTCTTTGCTGATATGGCGTCCTCCTCCATGGCCTCATGCCAAGGCCAGGGCTTGCACAACCTGACCTCCAGAGGCTGGCAGCCTTGGGCAAAGCCGCCAAGAAGGTCGCTAGACGAGACATTGCGCCCACGGTGCACTCCTCATTATCCTAGACTGCCTCTTTCTTAATACCCACTTGTGCCTTCCCTATCTGGATCAAGTGTCAGAAGTGAGGGTTGTACGTGCCATGTCATTTGAAGCCAATCTCCTGTACTGGACCAAGTATATCTTGACTTTGTGTGTGGAGTTGGCAGGTTGCCAAGCGAGAGAATGGGGCAACCACAGTGTCAGCTACCATGTTCTTTGCAGCCAAGGTACATAGGACCAGCACTTATCCTTCTTCCTTTTATGGTACTATTTCCTCATTCATGGCTGCTGAAGCATGGGCTTGCTCCAGATGCATAGCTTGATGCCATGGCAGTGCAAGCTGAAGCAGCGCTAGTTTCATCGACATCCTGGAACGTCCTTTGCGCAGTAGTCGACTAGGTATGTCACCTCAGGCAGCACCAATTGGTCGCATCAGTGCTGCCTAGGGGGTCAACTATGAGCAGGAGGACCTTGTGTGTGTCAGGTCGGTATCCGTGTGTTCGTGACTGGTGGCATTGGCGGTGTGCATCGTATGGGCGAATCAAGTGAGAAGTTCAGACTTCCCTGCCGTGTTCAATGGCGCATAAGAAAATTAAGATACACCCCAAGCTCAGAGCGACCTTGTCCTTAGTCTGCTCACATAAGGCCGAGGTCAGCCACAGTCACATTGGTAGTCTATCGGCTCTGCTTTGGGGCACCCACAAGGTCTCCAGGATATCTGCACTCAACCTTGGCATGCCCATGTGTCGGCAGCTATGGACATCTCCTCCGATCTCACGGAGCTGGGAAGGACACCCGTCGCGGTCGTGTGCGCGGGCGCCAAGTCCGTTCTGGACATCCCCCGCACTCTTGAGTATCTTGTTAAGAATGATACCCCTCAGTTGCCTCCTCAGAGTTGCCTATGGTTGTCCATGTCTGCTATGTATGAGCAACTATGTTCTTCCTTAATCCAGGCTACTTGAAAGGTGCCTGCATCATGTCTGCTTAATGCACCATCTTATCATCTGTCAAAAAGAGCTGTGCATGCTGCAGTGCTTGCGTCTGCTCACCCACAGCTTCGTGCTGCCGGGCAGGAAACGCAAGGTGTCACGGTTGTCGCCTATGGCGCGGATGACTTCCCGGCCTTCTTCACTCGCAGCAGCAGCTGCTTAGTATGTATCTACATGTACACTGACGTTTATGGCATTGCATGCTATCTTGCTAGTCTGGTGGACTCAGTTGTAAGCATCACTTCTTGAAGTTCCAAAAGGTGGTCAATCACTCTGCCAGTGCTTCTGGATCCTCGTCTCGTACGCTAATCTGAGATGTCTAATGCTGCACCGCAGGCCCCATGTCGGGTCGATACGCCTGAGGAGTGTGCACAGTTGATAGGTCAGTTCAACTGATAACCACTTATTGTACCTCATATGTTGCTAAGGGAGGCTCAGATACAGTAGCTTGTCCACTGGTCATTCTTGCAAATGACTTTGCTGATGGAGCTGAGCTGATTGTGTAGTCAGCTGCTTGAAAATAGCTGGATCGCAAAGAGGAAGAAACACAAGTGTTGCTGCTTGTAAAGGGTCCTCTCTCCTCTGCAGAGGCCAACGCAAGGCTTGACCTGCAAGGTGGGATGGTCATTGGAGCACCAGTGCCAGAGCAGCATACGCAGGCGGCTGCGCAAGTGCAGTATGCAATACAAAGTGCTCTCAAGGAAGCCGAGTGAGTGCGTACCCACAAGTGAATTCTGCTGGTTTGCGCAGCCTGGACACGAGGTGTGCTGAGAGAGTGATCGATTTTGTGAAAATTTGGTTAAGGAGCCTCCACCTCCGCCCATGCTTAGCTTCTCTGTCTTGACCATGACAGGAATAGCCCTGTTGAGTTGGTCTTGAGGGAGCTTTGCTTTGGCAGTAACAGCCTGCATACTTGACTCGTACGGATTCTTGCATGGGGCTTGCAGGGGACACATTGCAGGTGCCGAAATGACGCCTTTCTTACTCCAGCGGATCAATGAGATGACTGGAGGAGCTTCGCTGGCAATCAATATCCACTTTGTTGTGGCCATCACATTGCACTTGTCGGCGCTCTGCTTGTTTGCCAAGATTGCAGTTCCTTGACTTTGGCACAAATATCGCGCTCGTCATGAACAATGCTGCCATTGGCGCAAGGATTGCGGCTGCGCTTTCAGTACAGACGTGCTGAGGAGACACAGGTCCGAGCTTATGCCCTCCCCCCTGGTGGATTGCTTGTCCTGTCAGTATCTGCAAAATGCTACAGTGGCCAGCTGGGCGGTGGGGCTGTCTGCCGGTAGCTTGGACTTCGTGCAGCAGCGCCGTAGTTAGAATATTGCTTGTTGATCAGGTGTGCCAGACCATAGATTTTGTTTCCACTTATTGAGCATGCTGCCAACCTGCAATGGCAAGTAGACAGAGCGGCCATGTAAGGGACTAGCAACTCATTCTTTGGAGAATCTTTTGTCACAGGTGTGCTTGGTCTTATGCCCGTCATCCTCAACCACATTGGTTGCGCGCGCAACTGCTTGGAAGCTGTGCTTATGCGAGTGTGCTGCTTGTGGTCTCTTGCTCCAAGAAAAGGGGGAAAGACGCTTCCAGTAGAGGGCGATGGCTGTGAGAGGCCAGCCCAGAAAAATAGAATGTACAAATAAGCCTTACAACACGACCTGTTGAGATTCAGCCCTCAATTCCCTGTTGAGAATTCAGCCCTCAATTCCTAGACCTATGGTAAATAATCAAGTCCTGATTCCTGATTCCAATAGTACATGTCTACGTATGCCACTTGGTGCACACTCGTTCAAATGTGGACGACTATGGAATGGTGGTGCGTGAAAAAGCGCTGCAGCATTGATGCAGTGGTAGGTGGTGCATGCTACACTATGCCCGATTCTGCCTCCCACGCTCGCTTGCTCAATGGGCAAAGGTATGGCGACCGGTAGCGGGACTGTAGTTCCTGCTTACGTGTGCTGGTTGCGACCATGTGGTTGCTGCCGCGCGCTCCTAGCAAAGGATCCTGCCAAGAGATGGGCACCATCTTGGCATATGATGAACACTTAATAGTGCCCTTTTACCAGTGTCAGGATGCGATAAGGGGCTAACTAAAACTAACAGCACTGAAGGGGGCATTGGGCTGCTCGTGGCCAGAGAGCAAGAACAAGTTTAAAAACTTGCTATAAAGTACCAAGTGCTGCAGCCAAGGCAGCAGCAGTATGGCCCAGCCATCACACCGCAGTCTCGGCCTCAATACTGACCCTATGACGGGGTGGCAGTGGCGTATGTGCAATGCTCACAAGAGCTGCGGCGTCGGTTCCGGGGAGGCCATCGGTCGGGGCTTCTGCGCCCAACGCCGCTCCCGTAGCTGGGTACTCCACCACGCCGTCCCGGTCCTGCAGCTCCATCAGCTTGTGCTGAAGGAAGCTGACATGAGATAGCCAGCGCCGCCGCCGCAGCCGTCAATCAGGGTGGGTCCTCTAAGGACGCCCGCCATAGGCGACAGAGCTCGCGGCTGCAGCATTCTGGCTGCTCCCAGGAGCAGCGCCGCCTAGGCCATCACTCGTGGAGGCAAGCGGTGCTTGACGACTTGGGTACCGGATTTCCTTTCGCAGGCGGCGCCACTCCGCCCTGGCGGCCAGGAGCTCCGCGCTCGCCCCCAGCGCCTTCTGTGCAGCGAGGAGCCCCACCGCAGCCGCCGCTGTCATGCGCCTCGGAGGGCGGCAGCTGGGCAGGGCCGCGGCGAACGCCGCCGCCGCCGCCGCCGCCGCCGCCGCCAATCCTCGCTGGCGAGGCCGGGATGCGCAGCGGAGGGCCGCACCGCCTCCATCTCGAAGAACTCGCGGGCGAGAGCCGCGCACTTGCGCGCGTACGGGTCGGTGTCGGCCACGGCCCGCTGCAGCTCCGGGAAGAGGGTCATGGCGGGCCTGCGCCGCCCGGCGGCGGCGGCGGTCTGGCGAGACCCCTGGCTCTGCAGCTTGGCGCTGAGTGAGCTCGGCGCAACTCTGGACTGCCCAGCTGAGGTTCGCCAAGCCAAATTTCCCCAAGGCAGAAGGGCAAATGCGGCTGTAGCAGCCAGCCAGGTGCATTCAGGAATGGAAAGGGGGGTACTGAATCAGAAACGAGTGTGTATTAAGAGATGGTTGGCCTGTGTGGCCAAGTACAAGGGCAAGCACATTGACAAGAATTAGAGGCCCCTGTCTGCCTGGCTTCCTGTCTGCCTTGTCTCTGCCTCGGCTCCGCTGAGTCGCTCATCGCCACCGTCTGTATGCACCTGGCTGGGTTTCACAGCGGCTCTTCTGTTCTTAGCAGCCGCATTCCCTGGTATTCAGGCCCTCCATCAGTCAATATATGTCACATTATTCCTTTCTTTTGCCCTTTCGCCCACCCCCAACCCGACCGTTGGCGCGGCCGCGCTTGCCCCCCGCGCCGCCGCCGCCGCCGCCGCGGCGGCGGCGGCGGTCCTTTCGCCCCCCGCTGCCGCCGGCTGGCGAGCTGGCGCCGACGAGCTCATGGCCGCGCCAGGCCCCGGGGCTTCTTCGGGCGCCACGCTCAAGGCCGCGCCAGACCCTGCCCCCGCCCCTCTGGTTGCCTCGCCGCTGCCGAGTTCCCCCGGTCACCCTCGGCTGGGCAGCAGTTCCCCGTGCCTGCGCCAGCGACAGCTGCTCCTCCCGACGCTTCAAGCCCCGCGGCGGCGGCCTCGGGCGCCCCGGCCTCCTCTACCCCGGCGGGAGCCGAGCTCGTCCTCCCCTACCAAGCGCCTCCTGTCTTCACGGGCAGC
>WELB01000076.1:112564-125942 GCA_009602725.1 Spirogloea muscicola | reverse complement strand
CCCCCCCTGCCATCCCTCCTGCTACTTCTGCTGCCCCACTCCTCTAGCAGCTCCAGCAGGACAGGTCGACAACGCCGCACATGGCACTTCCGGCCCTCTTCCCCCCCACCCTCCATTCCTCCTGCCACTGCTGCTGCCCCATACCTCTATCAGTCAATTTGGCCGCACTATCTTCTAGCAGCTCCAGGAGCTGCTAGTTGCTAGCTGCTACATCATTAGATGTGCTTGCCTTTGTACTTGGCCATATTGGCCTTCAATTTTCATAAACACGATATTTTCTATTCTCAATGAGCGAGCACTTTCTTCTGTTCATTCTTTTTTGGGCTGGCTTTTCCAGCCCCTATTCTCAATGGGCGAGCACTTTCTTCTTTTTCCTTCTGCTTTACTTTGCACTTTCTGCATTCTCTGACTGAACATCGTATCGGCTTGAATTTTTTTTCATGCGCACCGCGCGCCTTCTCTCTTTTCCTCCCTCCAACCCCCGCCAGGTGGCTCCGCCGCTGCCACTGGCCGGCGCGGGGGGAAGCGACAAGGCGGCCCCGCCTGGCCGGTGGGGGGGGGGGAGGTCAAATTCCCCCCACGGCCCCCCACCCCCCCCGGCCCGTTGCGGGGCCCTCCCGAGCGGATGCCAAGAATCGCCCCGTCGCGGCAAAATCCGTCGGGGTTTAGCGGGGGAGGGCAGGGCACCACCGCCGTCCGATGCGGCGCATCGGACGGGGCGGGTCGGGGGGCGGGGGACGCGCCCTTCCTTGAGGCCCCGCCATAGACGAGGGCGGCAGGTCGAGCCGAGAAGGAGCCCACCCGCTCGCCCCGTTTCCTCTGCGCCCCGTTCCCCACTAGGAGGGCGCGGCCACCCGTCTCCTCGCCCGTCAGAAACCCCCGCTTCCCATTCCCAGCGGCTCGTCGGCCCCGTCTCAGCCCGCCGAGGCGCCGCCGGCGCGATGTCGGCCGCGGAGTCGCGCGAGGAGAACGTGTACATGGCGAAGCTGGCGGAGCAGGCGGAGCGGTACGACGAGATGGTGGAGGCCATGGAGAAGGTGGCCAAGACCGTGGACGTGGAGGAGCTGACGGTGGAGGAGCGCAACCTGCTGTCCGTGGCGTACAAGAACGTCATCGGCGCCCGCCGCGCCTCCTGGCGCATCATCTCGTCCATCGAGCAGAAGGAGGAGAGCAAGGGCAACGAGGACCATGTGGCGCTCATCAAGGAGTACCGGGCCAAGGTGGAGGCCGAGCTCACGACCATCTGCGAGAGTATCCTCAACCTCCTGGACTCGCACCTCATCCCGTCCTCCACCACTGGCGAGTCCAAAGTGTTCTACCTGAAGATGAAGGGCGACTACCACCGCTACCTCGCGGAGTTCAAGACCGGCGCCGAGCGTAAGGAGGCCGCCGAGAGCACGCTTCTCGCCTACAAGTCCGCGCAGGTTTGCCATGCACTGCCCTCGTTCTGGGTGGCTGAGGAGGGCAGCTTTATGTGCCCGCTCGACTTTCCATTGAGGATGGCATCTGCCGCTTACGCGCCGGTTTCATGGTACGCGGCATTCTGCAGGAAATTGCTGTAGTCGATCTGGCTCCTACCCATCCCATCCGGCTAGGCCTTGCGCTCAACTTCTCAGTCTTCTACTATGAGATTCTCAATTCGCCCGACCGGGCGTGCACTCTTGCTAAGCAGGTTAGCTGCCCTGTCCTCAGCCCCGGCAAGACCCACTCATGTTGCAAGGCGCTATTTTGATATCAGGGCTGGAGCTTACAATGCTAGCGAGGTTTGAAAGAGCGATCAATGTTGCCATTGCATTGTCCTGTTTTTGCCCTGTTTATGATTGGTCACATCTGGTGAGGACGGTTGCAGGCCTTTGATGAAGCCATTGCCGAACTGGACACGCTTGGTGAGGAGTCCTACAAGGACAGCACGCTCATCATGCAACTCCTCCGAGACAACCTCACCCTCTGGACGTCAGACATGCAGGTATGTCCAGCATTACCCTTGATGTTAATGTCACCCATTGCAGCTTCATGTCATGTATGTGTGAGCCATTCGCGGTGATCAGATGTCAGTTAGTCATTCAGCAGCTATCCCGTGCACAGGAGGACACGGGGGAGGACAAAGCCAACGACGCCGAGAAGGGGGAGGATGCTGACGAGAGTTGAAGCAGAGGTTGACCTGTTCAGAGTAGCTTGGCAGTCACAGTATCCCTTGCCAAGGCCTAGCCTCAGTTGGTGGCAGATTAGCACGACAGGTCCACCACTAGTATCAGCAGCTACAGAAGAGGGGTGTTAGGAGGAAGGGTTTGCGACTGAGCTCTTGCAGCGCCAGCAGTGTGTGCTCTGCAGCACACATATCAATGCCGTTGTTGGCTGCTGTCAGGTGGTTGGACACCAAGGCAATTGTCTTATTACGTCAAAGTGCAAATATCTCGAACGCGTTTCTCTAACACTGGGCTTACCAGCATGAGTCTTCAGATATTTCTTATGACCTGACTGGCCTGGCTCGACCCTAATGTACCCTGTTGTTACAATTGTCCTAGACCACCACCGTGGCACTTCGACTTGATTTTGATTGTGCGAACAAAATGGGCCATGACTTCGTTAGGTTGCTACTTTCAAGGCATGGGTTTTCCAGCAGATTCCGGCTGGACGATGTGTACTGTAGATCAGCTCTGCCTGGTTTGGGCTGCCCAATCAAAGCCAGGAAAGACTTTCTCTCTTCTGTTACCTCATCAGAAAGGTGCTGAGATGTGGATGCAGAGGGCTGCTCAAAGTCAGTTTGTCAGACGCTGGCAAGGCCGGCACTCCACCAATTTCTTGTCTTTGTCCTGTGGCCATTACAGGCACTTTCGGCACTACTTTGATATGATTTCAGGTGTCAGGCTTGTGAGCAGAAGGCATAGTGGCAAGGTTCTTGTGACCCAATCGTAGTCACCTCAGTCACAAGAAGCCTACCAATCTTGCGCGGCTGGCATGTTGCTGGAGGCAAAAGCCACCTTCCAGCTTGCTGGATTGTTGTCGATTTTCCACCACACTAATAGACCACACTCCGTCGCATAGCCTCGGTAGCATGCCGCTGTGGCAAGTGCAGAAGGAATCAACTCCGTGGAAAACGGCAGCAGCCGCTGCTCCAAGGGCACATCGTCTCTCTTACTCGGAGGCATCCTGAGCGTCAGCCTTCTTGGGAAAGTTTTTGCACCAGAGCTGGGAGGGAAGCGGCCGGATCGGAGCCAGCGGCCGTTGCTGCAGGCACGGTCAGAATGCCCTCGCAGCGTTAGGGAGCGAGAATGGTGACGGCTCCTGCCCGCTAACTGAGGGCCTCGTCCGTTCTACAGGTCCTAAGTCTGCATGGCGCAGCCAGGCACAGCAGCCAGGGCGGGAGAACCACCAGTGGCCGCTACATCCGGACGAACTATCCGCATCGAAGTCTGGGAAGGGTTCTGGAGAAGAGGCAGGCTGCACCTCGGCTGCCGCGGACGCCATGGCGATGGGAGCAGCGACAGCGGCGATGGCCAGCAGAGCGACCGCAGTGTTGCGGCGCCAGCGCCGGGGGTCGCAGAACCACCCGCCCGCCGGCGACCAGACTTCCACGGGGTAGCCGGGATGGTGTCCGCCACCGCCGCCGTGGCCGCCTGCCATGGCCGCCACCGCCGCGGCCGCCCGCCGGGTGGCCTACAGTGAGTGCTTGGGGAAGTGGAGCTCGCGAGACGATGGGCGGCGTTAGAGCGTCCCGTCGTTTAGGCCCAAGGGGGAGACGCCGTCTCGGGCTGACGGCGGTCGCCGTCTGCGGCAGATGGGGGGGGGGCGCCCCCGCCGTCTCGTGCCGCCGCGCCGTCTCGAGCGCTGGCAGAAGGCCAAGCCCGGCCCGATCGGCCAGGCGGGGGCGGCGCCCCAACGGCGTCGCGTCTCGTCTCGCCGTCCCTTTCTGTTGGGGCCACGACGTCCGCCCCCTTTGGGAGAGCCACCTTCTCTCTCGTTGAGAGCACCTACGGTCGTCCGCCTGGTCCACCCACCCCACTCTCTCGCATCCCCTCGCTCCCGCGCACGCGCCGCCGCCGCCGCCGCCATGGCAATGGCCTGCGGCCGCGCCGCGCCCTCCGAGCTGCCGCCTCGGGCCCGGCGCCCGCAAAAAAAAAAAAAAAAAAAAAAAAAAAAAAAAAAAAAAAAAAAAAAAAAAAAAAAAAAAAAAAAAAAAAAAAAAAAAAAAAAAAAAAAAAAAAAAAAAAAAAAAAAAAAAAAAAAAAAANGCGCCGGAGCTGACGGGCCAGGCGCGCGAGGCCGAGCTGCGGGTCCCGGCGGGGGCGTCGGAGGAGGACGCGGCGTACATGCGGCGGGCGGTGGCGCTGGCGCGGCGTGCGCTTGGCCGCACGTCGCCGAACCCCATGGTCGGCTGCGTGCTCGTCAAGGGCGGCGCCGTCGTCGGCGAGGGTTTCCACCCCAAGGCCGGCGAGCCCCACGCCGAGGTGAGATGTCCGCTGCTCGGGGCCGTCCTCAGAAGCTGCGGCACGGCCATGGCCATGGGCCTGGCGGCTGCCAGCTTCAACCCTAAACCCTAAACCCTAACTCTCTGACCCTCAACCCTAACCGCGATGTAGGTCTTTGCGCTCAGGGAAGCCGGCGAAGCGGCGGAGGGCGCAACGGCCTACGTGAGCCTGGAGCCGTGCGACCACTTTGGGCGGACGCCGCCGTGCAGCCAGGCGCTGGTGAGGGCGCGCGTGGCGCGCGTCGTCGTCGGCGTCGTGGACCCCAACGCCCTCGTCGGCGGCAAGGGCATCCAGACGCTGCGCGACGCCGGCATTGACGTCGTCGTGGGCGTGGAGGAGGAGCTCTGCCGCGCCAACGTGGAGGCCTTCATGCACCGCATGCGCTTCCACAAGCCCATGTCCTACCTCAGGTGCTGCACTCACACCCGATCCAAGGGCAGACAACCACTGGCCTGCACTGCAGCTAAATTTGTCGCTATAGTTCAGAGCAGTTTGCTGTAGTTCTAGAGTCTGCAGTCAGGCACTGTATTTCCTCAGAGATGTCATGACCCTAGCCACATGTACGCTTGTCACACTATTTGCTTGCGTCCAGGTACTCCGCGGCCCCTGCTGGGCAGCCCGCCATGGCAGAGGCTGGAAGCCATCACAGCATGCTGCTCGCCGCCATGGACGCAGTTGTTATCAAGGACACAGCCGTCCAAGCAAACCCGTGCCTCTTGTCGGCCGAGCCTAATGCCAGGCAGCCTTGCCGGTATGTAGCTGTACACTGGATCAGGACCAGGGCTGGTGCACAAAGCTTTTGTATGGGCCTGGGAGTAAGAGATACTAGCACAGCACTGACAGATGGTTGCTTGAGCGGCATGCAGGATCATCCTGGCAGATAGCACCATGGACTTTGACCTGGAGGCGCCAATCTTTGACACAGCCACGGCAGATGTGGTTGTTGTCACGGATGAAGGACTTGCTGATGTCTGCTACTCGCGCTCCGCGTGCTCCGTCCTGTGGGAGTCGTGCGGTCCACCGGGGCCCGACAATCTTCTGGCAGATCTGGTCCTCAGTGAGGCAGCAGTGCAGAAGGTCGTGGCTGAAGCACCTGCCGGCATTGCAGAACAGGTGGTGGAAGAGATAACCGCAGGGGTCAAGCAGCACCTGGAGCGAAGCACCATGACTTCACATGGGGACAAGCTCATATTCGAGGGCTATGTTCCAGGATGGTGACACAGTCGATCATCATGTCTCACATTCAGCAGAGCAGGCGAACTTGGACTTGCTTAAGTATCAGACCTTATCCTAACGGCGTCTTTCTGCCTGGCAATCTGCTCATTTGCCAGGCTCCTGTGAGTGACCCCTTTGTAGTTACTTCTAGCTGTCAGTCTGGGGCCCAGAACAGAACTCCTTCACAGAGCTGTCTTATGTTACTTCTTTGTGAAGAGTTCATTGGCCAAGGCTGCGCAGTACTTCCCAATAATCTACGCACTTACTTCATCACCTGTATGTAGTTGGTCATCGTGAGCTTGACACAACAAGCAGTAAGGATCACATGCGAGGTCGTTCAGACAAGCTCTTGCAGATACACTTTACTAGGTCTCATAATGTGCTTCAACAGTGCAAACGAGGACTTCAAAAGGAGGTCGTTGATTGCTCCACGTCTGCCATGCTGATTGTGGGCTCATGGCATCACAAGAGCGTGACTTAGGTGCCCGAATACCACAACCAGTACAACTTCGCAGAAGATAAACAGTCAGCTGAGGTGTGTATGAGTGAAGGCAGCTCTCGCTCAGGGCACGTGTTGCTTGGGTGGAGCACGAGTACAGACGCCACAGCCACGGCTAGCTACGTTCCAGCTCGGTAGCCAGATGCCCAATGAGAAAGTGCGGTGCTTCAAGATGCCGCTCGGAGAATGAGGCCACAAGGCCATTCCGCTCGGAATCAGCTGCCAGGACGGCCAAGAGAGCTCCCGTCAGCGGTGGTGGAGGGCAGTCTGGTCAAGCGGCGTGCCGCGTCCGGCGCACATCTGGTCTCTGCCGTCTCCTGGAGCAGATCAGGCCATCACCGGCCCACTGCAGGGCGAGGGGTGGGCCTCGAGAAACTCGCCAACCTTAGAACCGGAACAATTTCTTCTCGAGCACAGCGTTGGCAAAGGCCGCTGCGGGGCCGGCACTTTCCTCAGTGGAACTCGCAGCGGCGGCGACGGTGGCGAATGGTGGAGGGCTTGGCGAGAGCTCACCGATGCGCATTGACGTTGATGAAGGGCGACTTGTTGCGGTCCTCCGCTGGGGAACCGCCGCCGCGCCGCCGCGAGTCGCGAGTCAGCGCACGAGACAAAGCGCGTCGGCGGCGGCGGCGGCGGCGGCGGCGGCGGCGACGGCGGGAGACATCGCCGGCGACGGGCGAGACGCGGGGGGCGGCGCGGTCGGCTCTCTCACCGGGCAGCGAGGCGGAGAGGCGGAGGACGAGGCCGAAGGTGACGGCGAAGCCGACGACGAAGGGCCAGTTGCGGCGCGCCTCCGCCAGCGCCACCTGCCCCAGCGGCTTCCCGAACGGCGCCATGGCGGGCGGCGGCGGCGGCGGCGGCGGCGGCGGTCGGAGAAAAGGGATGATCTGGCAGATTGTTGGGGAGCTTGGACGACTGCAGCTGCTGATGTCAAATTGGCTATTGGTGGATATATGTCTGGGTGTATATATATCTATGTATGTATGTATAAGTATGTGACCTTCTTCTGCTGCGTCTCAGACGGCCACCGTTTGGGTCACACTCATCAGACGGCCCCGGCCTCGTTGGCACTCACCAAGTGCCGCCGCCGCCGCCGCCGCCGCCGCCGCCGCCGCCGCTGCAGGCGGGGCGGCGATGGCGGGCGCCGCGCTGGTGCAGCGGGCGCAGGAGTGGTGGGACGACCACCTGGCCGACGACGAGCGGCGAGAGGCGAGCCTGGTGAGCGTGCCGCCGACTGGCCCCGCTGCCGCCGCGTGGCGCCCCTGAGGCGGCAGACGCCACCCACCATGGCCGGCTTCTCCCGGGTAGCCCGCTTGGCTCCGGGCTTGGCCTCCGCTGATGACCCTACCTGCGGCTACAAACATGGCCCCTAGGACCGCGGCGCGGGGTTTACGGACCACTGCCTGTATCTCCTTCTAAAGGGGTTTAGGGACCAACGCCTGTATCTCCTTCTGAGAACAGCCCCAAAGTTCTCACGAGCCTCTTCCCAGTGGAAGGTGTCAATGTCTGGGATGCCGTTGATGCTTGACATTACAGTGGTTGGCCGAGGCGACTGCCTTGATTGGTGCACGTGGGTGTTGCCCGACACATTTTGCAAAGTGCTCGCGCACTTCACAGTCCAAAACACCGTCCTGATGTGAATCTGCCGCTTTCCTTTGCAGCGGCTCCTACGGGCGGTGGCGCTGTTTGCAGCCTCCGTGTTTGTGTTCCGCAACTTTGGTGACCTGATGGCCATCTGACCTGACGATGGGGGTGGCTACCATGCACCTGTTGCATGCCAGCTACTGCGCACTCAGCTGCGTCGACTCTCTTGCGCCGCGCCCGGCTGATCATGAGCTTGTCTTGCGGGGCACGCAAGTGTGCTATAACGCCTCTTGGCCCTTCTCAAGAGCTCCATGACCTTTTCACCACTTCTGAAGGTAATCAAAGAGCGCACTTGTCAAGGAGCTTGTCTAAGACCTATTCATTGCTGTCACCCAATTGCCCTGGGATCCAGCACCTACACTAAGCAAGCATCTTGGCCCGTCTTGTATATCGGTGGCGAACTTTTGGTGCAGCAGCACTAGAAAGTTGACCAAGCAGCGAGCAGCATTCATGTTGACGGTCAGCTTAGCATGTCCATGCGGAACCTCAAAGTTGGGTGGATGCAGAAGGATTGTGCTGAATGCCACTTATGAGTTAGACAGCGGACTAGTCTCAGATCCTGGGTGGCTGTCTCTGTCTGCTGTCTAATGATGCTGTTAGGGAGCGCGTCTTGCTGGCCTCATTAATTTTACAGGGGCTCAATATGCTTAACCAGTCCTGCAATACAATGACTGAGCCACTTATTATTTCAGAGCCGCAGCTCTTTTCACTCTAACGTGCTTGACCACTGTGGAAAGCCCCTAGTGACTTCTCAGCGCGAACTGCTGGGGCATCCGTCTGTGGTACTGCAAGTTGCTGTGAACCTACTTTATGGCGAAGCAGGGCTGCTTCTATCTAGTGCAGGGGGTCGAATGCGGTCATGTAGAAGGACATTGCGCTGGCGCATGGCTTCTCTGTACGCCCCTGCACTGGATATATGGTCCGCTCGTAGCCGTCGTCTTCACGCAGCGGGCCTTCTGGGTCGTCGCCACTGCCAGCCGTCCGCTGCTTCCACGAGGCGCCGCGGCCCTGATATGCGTAGCTGTACTTGTGGCTGCCTGCATCATGCTTGTTTTCCTTATCTGACTGCCATCCCTCCACAGCGTTCCTGCAAATGCATCACACATAGAGGTACTTCTTGACTGATTCGCAATAGCCAAACTCTTCTCTGAACAATCGCAGAAGCCATTGAGCAGTAGAGCACCGCATTATCTGCATGCTACTTTCAGCCAGGATGCTAGATTGTGCGCACCTTGTATAGTTGCCATCTTGGCCAGGGGAGCGTCTTGGAGGGGAGCGAAGCGGGCTGGCAGTGACCCGCCGGACTGGCTCTGGTGTAGCACTTCGAGGCGGGCTGCTCACACCAACATGCAAGGAACTGTGCCTGAAGACCTCAGCTCGTGCTGCTGGTGCTCTTGCAAGGATTCGCTACTGACATATTCACATTACATCTTCCCAATTCATCATGACATGGCTGCCCCCTCTCAGCTGCAATTCAGAGCCACATAAAGACAAGCGGCGGATTCAATGCATTGCTAACCTCGGCCATGGCTGCCCCATGCGTGGCGTCTTGGGCTCTGAACCCCCGCCTGAGAGGTACTGGCTGACGTTGCGCGCTTCTGTCGCAGTCCAGCAGCATGCCATCAGCAGACGAGCACATATCAGCATGGTTGGCCACGTCAACTCCAGGTCATTGAGTTTGGAGGTGAAGGGCTTTTGTCTTGCATTATGCTGACCAAATGAGTCATCTGCCCTTTGAGTACTCACAAGAGCTCATACAAGGCAACCGTGAACAAGCAGAGGGGTTCTGGCTCTAGAGCCACTTGCAATGCGCAGGCCATGCTGACACATGGTGCAATGAGTGTCAAGTGTGGAAGCGACCGGGGCAAAGAGATCTGCTACGAGCAATATGGGCCACCAAACAATGCCGGCCTCACCTGCCCCTGAGTTCGTGGGCGATGTAGGGTAGACGCGCGCCGCCTTCACGGCCAGCACGATGTCCTGCTCGTCGTCGTCGCTGCCACCTGACGCCACCCAGCCCTCTGCTTTCGGCGGGCTGCACAGAGCAGCGGAGCAGCTACCCAAACTCGTCAGGCTTGCATTCAAACCCTCCTTGCAAGCTTGCTTGGCACGACATGCAGTGCTGCAGGCGTAGACGCTAGCGGTGTTCTGGATCCGCTGCACCTACCTCGTCGTCTTCCATGCCACCAGGTTCTTCTTAGCGGACTTTGGGGTTGTGGGTGGTGTGACCTTGGGCGCAGCGCCCCCAACCGGCTGCCGACCACTGAGGAGGGCTTTGCTGTTGGCGGCTGCTGCAGCAGCGGCAGCGGCGGCGGCGGCAGCAGCAGTGGCGGAGGCAGCGGCGGCCCTCCACTGCTGGGGCTCCTGCATGCCTGCCAGCTCAGCTTGCCAGTCGGAGTCATTGCCGCAGCTGCTGCTGTCCGAGAAGAAGCGCGCAGGCTCCAGCAAACTCCGCGGCGTCGTCGACTGCGTGTCTCTGCGGTAGCGCACTAAACAGCAGTCAGTCCTAGCAGTTGTCAGTGTGTCTTATTGACATTGGCCTGCATTCGGGAGTGTACTTCTGTCCTATAATAATTGTTCAATGCCAGTGCAAATTCGGTGGAGGTTAATGACTGTCTGAAAGACACAAGTCCTGTCGCTGCACCTGTGGTCAACGTCTGCAGATGTTGCACGGCTGCCTGTGCTCAAGCAGTCATCAGCGTCGCCGCCACCGCCACCAGCTCCGCTGCCATCGGAGGCGGCGCCCCAGAGCCCGGTGACAAGCGGCGCCTGCTGGGAGCTCAGCCTGAGAGCGGGCTTGGCGACCACCCTGGAGGCAGGAGCAGCTCCGTCGCCGGCAATGGAAGGCCGGGGGATGCGGAGGCGCGGCAGCGCAGCCTGCGGGAAGTCGTGCAGCAGGCCACCGAGCTCCAGCACCGCTTTCTTGCCAACTGATGGCAGCGCCAGTGCCGCCGGCGCCCTCGGTAGCTCCTTGGTGGCTGGACTTCTGTATGGCTCCGCCGGTGCTGAGCGCACCTGGCATGGTGCACCGTCGGTGGCCTTGGCAACGTTCTCTGGGGCTGGCACCTCCACTGACTCCCCAGTTACAGCAGTAGTGGCAGCATCAGGCATCGCTTCTGTCTCCGTCAGCGGATCTGATGCACCCTGGTCGTCCTGTGCTTGCTCAGGATGGCCGTCCTCACTAATGGCAGGTCTGGTGTCGGGTTGCACAGCAGGCTGGTCTTGGACCAGCGCAGGTTGGTCATGGCCGAGGCCGCCGGCCGCAGGGTGTGGCAAGGTCGGCTGCTGCAATCGCTCTGCAGGCTCCGGCTGCAGGACAGTGTCGGCGGCAGCCGCGTTCTGCTCTGTGGACGCAATGACTGCTGCCACCACTGCGACTGCCTCTATTGCCTCCCTTGGAGGCGGCGAATCCTGCTGAGGCGGCGCGTCAGCGCCACTGCCACTGGCGATGATGGCGTTGGGGTGGCTGCCATTGGGCGGGCCTGGCTGCGAGGACCAGACGAGCGTCCTCCTGGCACTTTTCCTGCCGCCGCCGTTGCTGCTGTTGCCGCCACCGTCAGCACCGGTGCCCTCGCTCAAGGGCGATGGCAACGGCGCCGCACTCGGCGGCGGCCGCATGTCCTTGGGCGGCGTGCTGGATGGAGGGCTGTCCATGAACGGGTCGGCCAGCGCCAGGCTCTCGAACACCAGCGCCTCTGCCGCCGCCGCCGCCGTCGCCCCCGGCGCACGACGGTAGTATGCCCGTCGGCCTGCCCGACTGGACTGGCTCCCGCTGCTACCGCCGCTGCCGGCCACGTCCTTGTCGCCAAAGGCCGGCGCTGTTCCGAAGCCTGCAAGCTGCCGCTGCTGGGCGGGCAACGAGTGCCGCTCGCCTGCTGCGCGGCCTGCTGGAGCTTGGAAGCACGTCCACAACTTCGTCGCGTCCTCGGCAGTCCCAAGGGCCGTGGCAGCACACAGGAGCTCCACGCCTGACCGCAGAGATCCCGTTGGCAGCCCACGCCGAGCCGCTTGCATGGCGCCGCTCGTTGTGGAGCTGCTGTTAAGCAGGCAGGGCCAGTCCACAATCGCCATCGCCAGCTCGCCTCCAGCCGCCGCCTTGACAACGATGGCCACTGCGCCAGCCCCAGGGACAACCCCTCCCTTGGCGGCAGCAGCACAGCCGCTCGGCTGCTCCTTTTTAACGGATCCCTTGCCCTGTAGTGCATCTTCTGCGCTCCCGTGTATCACTCCGCCACAGGCTGTGGCCTTGACATTTTCGGCTATGCGGACTTCGAGGCCGACCTCGCTGTTGTCGCCTGGCATGGCATCGCGCCAATAACTGGGCTCTGTAAGGACTGGCACCTCCTCGCCCTTGCTCAGCGTGTCTTGCAGAGATTCCTGCTCCTGCGCCTCTGCCGCTGCTTCGCCGTCCTTGGCGGGGACGCTGGCCAGGGCTGTGGATGGCACCGCTTGGCTGGCCGTGGGCAGTGGAGTGGCAGCAGCTGCAACGCGGTCGCTCGACAGCTCCGCCTTAACTGCCCCTTCGCCCTGCAGTGCATCTTTGATGTCCCCGTGGATCACAACGCCGCAGGCTGCGGCCTTACCAAGCTCGGCCACACGTCCGCCTAGGCTGAACCTTGTGTTGCCGCCTGCAAGATCCTTGCGCCGCTGCACGGGCTCCATGACACCCGGCGCTGGGAGCACCTCCTCGCCCTCAGTCACTTTGTCTTGGAGCATTGAGCCGTCATCGGGCAGCAGCCCGAGCTTGCCGCCCAAGCACTGCTCCGTCTTCTCCTCCTGCGCCTCTGCCGCTGCCTGCGCGTCCTTGGCGGGGCCGCTGGCCGGGTGTGTTGATGGCACCTTCTGCAGGGCCGCCTTGGGATCTGCGTCCGCAGCGAAGCCGTATTCAGGTGCACGCTGCTGCGCCGCCACTGCTTGCAAAGCTGCTACATCGCCCACCACTGCTGCCACGTCCGGCGTTGACAATTTAGTGCAGCCGCTGGCCGCTGCGCCACCGCGGAAATCATCGTCAAGAGCTTCAGTGCCGGCCTTGTCGCGGCTGTCCTGCTGCTGGGTCATCTCCACATACACCACCGCCGCAGAGCAACGCTGGCCCTGGCCGTTGTCCTCCTGCCGCTCGGAGCTCTGCAATCCCCATTTGCAATCCTCCAAAGCGGCGTCCGCCGGCACTGTCGGCTGCGCCGCTGATTGCTGCAGTGCTTCTTCTCGCTGCACTTCCGCCTCGAGCACTGCAGTGCTGCTGCTGCGTTGCACTGCTGGTGCCGGCAGGAGGCTCTTCGCCAGCGCTGTCTCCCGGGGCCACTCCGAGCTCCCCCGTGCGACCTCGCTGGACAGACCTTCTATGGCCGCCACATCGCTGGCGAAGCTCGGGCCAACGCCGTCGGCTGCAGGTGACGCCACGGCTCCCTCGAGCGGGCGCTGTGCGCCATGGTCGGGGGGGTTGTCCTTGAGCTTCCACGCCGCCGGCGGCGGGGCTGGCGGCGTCGTGCTGCGCGCCGCCGCCGGCCTCTTGGCCCACGTCGCACGGCGGCCGACGCACCGCGGCTCTCGG
>WELB01000076.1:84658-104060 GCA_009602725.1 Spirogloea muscicola | reverse complement strand
GGCCGCGTGGTGCTGGTGCGGCGGCGGCGGCCGCCATCGCCGCGCCCGCAGCTGCACGCGGCCGCGCCGCTGCCGCCGTCGGCCTTCCGCACCAAGCTGAGCGAGGAGGTCTTTCGCAAGCTGAAGGAGGTGAGAGCGGCGCGCCTGCGCGTCCTACCCGAGCTTGGAACAGAGCTCCGCAGGCGCGAGCGAGCGAGCGGCGCCTGACGGCGCCTCTCTACACCTGCGATCGCCAGGCTGCCGATCCTGTGGTCAGGCAGAAGGGAGAGCTCCTTCGGCAGCTCTTCAAAGACGTTGCTTTGGAGGTGGACACGCGCGCACGAGGTTCGTTGGCGAATCTCCAAGGCCACCGGTGGCTCTGATGGCAGGCTTTGGTCACCGGATGACTGACACTGAGGGCACAGCTGCAGTACTGCAAAATCACTAGACTCTCACCATTTGGTGTCTAGTAATAGTGCTGCATATTCACCAGACTTTCACTGTTTCGTGCCTAGCAGTCTGGAAACATGTACGACCTAGTAACCAGCACAAGCACGTACACACCAAGGGTTGAGTGCTTATGACAGTGCAGCTGGTTAGCACAGTAATCAGAACATGAGAAGGTGCTGTGAAGTTAACCCCTTCCTTTCCTGTACACAAATCCAGCGCTTCTCTACCCTGAGGAAGAGCAGGCTGAGCACTCCGTGAGTGAGAAGTGCAGCTCGTTGTGCTTCTACCAAGTCCTGGCGGAGCACTATGCTCAGAAGCCCGAGGATGCAAAGGCGCTCCTGCCACTGTTCCCAAGCCTCTGGAGCCAGTCATTCACCTCGCAGATTTTCGCGCTGCTCCTGCATCAGTGGGTGAGCATGCAGGACTGTAGCTGGTCTGATGCACAAGGCTTCAGATTGAAGTGCTTGTGCTGACCAGTGCCCTTGTAGTCTGCGAGGATTTCCCAAGATTGCACTCTGATGTGATACCTGCTTCTGATGCAGCTCTTTGATGCACCCGCTGAGCACCCCCAAGAGATACAGCGCTACTCCAGAGCTCTGATAAATGGCACCAATGAGCTCCTCTGGTACAGTGCATATATCTGCCAAGGGAAAAAGTAGCAGTCTGAGTTTGTCCTGTTAAGAAGTCAACATAACGGAGCCACTCTGGGTGTGCATAAGCCCTCTGGGACATGTACATGAGTAATAACTGCTACCTAAGAGTAACTTACCGCCAATCCCTTTTGGTTGTGTTGTCAGGATTGACTTGCAGAGCAATGTCTACATTTTCAAACCTCTTTATGAGGTCCCATATTCCTCCTGCAAGCCTTGATACACTGGAATGTATCAAGCTAGCAACTCAGTATGCATGTCTGAGGCTGAGGACTGAAGAGTTGCCGTCTGCATCTTCTTCATATTATTTGTGCCTCTGATAGTTAGCTTAACAGCTTGCCTGAGGGCTTGTGTGAAGATGGTGTCTCTTGACCATTATACGTGTATGCACATGCAGTACATCCTCATGGAGGTGGTGCTCACAGCATCCCGCTTCTCGAAGGTGTCAATGCAGGTACGCAAAAGTGCAGCAACTACTACCGTGTACAGGTTACACTTTGGGCAAAATGGTGTCACAAGAAGCAGCGAGCAAGTATGGGCTTTGGTTTGGCTGTCTCATGCACTGTGCAGTCTGTATGTTGCCTCTTGCATTGAGCTTCTGCAGTCAGGCCTCACCATCTGCACAGGTCTTGGCTGACTGTACAGGCTCGACGTGATATTGCAGCACTGGTGTGTCGTTTCTTCTTCTTCTACAAGCCAGGTGTGTAAGGCTTCCAGTTACAGCTGCATATTTTGCAGGCCAGCTGGTTTTGCTCAATCAAAGTCGTTGCCTTGGATGTTGCAAAGAACACAACCTGAAGTAGTTGCCGACGTGGCGAGTGTGTATAAGCTTATTGTGACCTCCCATCGAACCCCACCAGTGCCAGCTTCTTGCTTACAAGGTCATCTTTTGTACTCAATGGCTAGTGCAGCGGATGCTCTGGACTATCTCTTGTCCCGATTCCCGCCTTCTCTGAGCTCAGCTTACTTGGGGGGACCGTCGGATATTTTTGTCACAGAGATCACGAATCAAGTACGCCCCCTTCATTTTCATTCTACACTGTACAGCTAGCTAATAAGATTCCTTAGACTTCTGTAGTATGTGGTCTTGAAGAGTTTTGCTAAGCACCTCGGTGAAGGTACTGACACAATTATGCATCACAAGTGCACTGTGATCCTTATCCGCTCCTTGACCAGGACTGAGTCGTATGTAGCAGTTGCAAAAAATAAGGGTGGAGCCTGTGCTGTTGATGTACCTTCAGAAAACGCAAGCTTTGAAAGGTAGAAGACCGTGACGCTCACTGAGCATGTTGTTACCTCATGCATACTTGATAAGTCAGAGCACTAAGCGCAAGAGGCAACCTCACATTGTGCTAGTATCGACCGTGCATGATCTCTTGTGGCAGGTGTGGAATTAAGAACAACAACAAGTATACGGCTGCAGTCTGCCCTGTATATGTTAACCTCGCCTGGCGGTCCTCTATTTCCTACTCGACCAGTCCGACATGCAGCTTGGGCAACCCTTGACACCTTATACCCAGTACGTTGTCTGGAAGGAACTAACAGGGGCCTTATCCCAGCTTAACCACCAACAGCATCCATCTCACAACTTGCAGACTATGAGATCATCGTGAAGCATCCTGTCATCAATCTGTAGCAAGAGGCGGCTACAGCAAATGTTGATGCAGGCCCTACACATGTAATTAAGTAGAGAGTCCAACAGAGATACATTTACTGTGCTCCTCACCTTATTGCAACTGGTACATTGCGTACCGCAGGTGGGCCGGCGGTTCCGTCACGTGATCAGCTTGGGCTTCAGGCTCCTGCATCCTTACTACTGGCCAGGCTCCTTCATGAACTTCTTCGTGGGCATGCTTGAGCAGGTCTACCAGTGTATGCAGCGGACCATTCTGTGGCCCTTTGGCCGCCGAGCTTGCCATAACATTCAACGATGAGAATGTTGTTCTTGATCAGTACCGCTCCTTGGCCAGCCTGAGTCCATACCCATTGCTGACCTTCTCTGAAATTTGACTTTGAAGACTAGAGATCTAGCTTATTGCTTCCGGTAATTCCGGTCTGGATTTTGCTTTCATCTTCCGGTCTACAAAAGCTTGAATGCCTCTGTGCCCTGTCTCCAATATTTTCAATTGCAGACCAGGCTCACAAACAGGCCCGTGAAGTTTACTTGCGTATGGCTCGTACTTTTCTTTTCATTTTTCCTCAAACAGTCAGCTTGGCAGGCCAGTTCATAAGAAGAAACTCCCAGTTCTCAGGGAATGTCACCAACAAATTCATTTAGATCGAAATGCACATATCTCTGACTCCCAGGGACGACTTTCCTCTTACTCTATGTAATATAATAAGGTGTGTTGCATCATGTCTATCAATTTTTACGCAACCTAATCGCAGACAGTGGTAGGTGTGCTCTTATTACCAAGTGTAGGTCAGTTCGTTCAAAAGCTTAAGAAACAGAAGCTCGGGACAAGCTTGGCACTGGCACTCTTCAGATTGTTAGTTGCCCACTTTAGTAACGGAGTTTTCGGGTTGTACAACGTTTACTGCGTCTAGAGCACTCCTTACTGTGGCAATGTTTTTAAGTAGCAACTTGCATATGACGCTGTTCTTTGAAGTGCCCTCCCATTGTGTCATGTATGTGAGGCAAGATCTCTGAGAGAGATCGTATACCATTCACACGGTCACCAAGCGAATCTATCTCGGCATCAAGTGGCTACCAAATGAACAGAATACCTCATATATGGCATACACACCGACTGCAGAAAGCACATTCTGCTTCAATTTATGTCATTCGACTACATCAAACTCATCCCTGCATAAGCCAGGTGGTGGAATTGGAGGCGAGCAGGCGGCATGCTTGTCCTTGCTGTCTACTACAACCACCACCTACATGTAAAGCGACACAGTGAAGGTGTTCGAGATCAGGATGACATCAAGAGAGGTACATAACGTCCTTCCTCTGAGCTCAGCACCGCCCGTAAGCTTTCAGCCGCGTCCCCTGCTCAAACAAGGCAGGCTGCAAGGCGAAAGTGGAAAGGGGGACAGTGCATCCCAAAGTAGTGTTTGATTGCAGATGTGAACAAATTTCTGCCTAGAGACTACGAATGGAGGAATAATGAGAGCATTGCATTGCCCCTATACGTACAAGCTGAGAGCTACAGATGAACAGTCAGGTTCGTCTGCTGTGAAAGTCCAAGCTGGACACCTGCAAGCTGGCTGCTCAAGGATGAGTTGGGGGGCAACTCCAAGCAAGCCAACGCATTCCTGGCCAGCACACCATGAAGTTGCAAGCAAAGGGCCGCCATCTGGGACACCACAAGAGGTTGAGCAGATGAGTCGCTTGCGATCATCTTGTAACAGTCGTGGACATGCTTCGAAGTCCCTGCTTTGACATGGACGGACGAGACTACTCAATACGACCATAAACTGCAAACACAGTGAAGGACAGCTGAAGAATGCCCTCATCTTGAGTGATACAGATGCTCCACATGAGCCATCAGGTAACACTAAGAAAATATGCAAACCTCAGAGCAGGAGTCATCCTGGTCCGTGTCGACAACTGAGCGGGCCCAGTCCCTGACCCAGCTTAAGCAGTCCTCAAGACTGGACCCCTCAGTGCTCGCCATGGCAGCTACAACAGCAGCCGGCGGTATTGCAGAGAGGGCTCGGGACGCTGCATAAGCAGCTGATCTCCTCACGTACACCTCACAGTGGTGGCACACTCTCCTGCAACCAGGAATGCAGCGCATGCCAAGACCGCAACATACAAGGATGACTTTACATCTTTCTCACACATATGATGATGAGTGGAAGGATTTGGTTCATATTGGCTACTAGTGTTGAGAGAAGGTGCACATGTGCTGCTTATGAAGTCCGGGTGTTGGCTGTGCTCACTCGGTCTTTATCAGCTCCAGCAGTGCAAGTGCCAGGGGCAGAGCCTCTGGCAGCTGCGAAACTCCTTCGACGCACTTACCCAGCACCTGGAGCATCCTCCCAAGCAAGACAAAATCTCGTCCCAGCATGTCGACGCCCTGCCGCCGCTTATCAAACTCGCGCATCATGGGCAGCATGAAGGCCGCCGCCAGGGGAGAAAAGGGCCTGCTCATTGTCACGCTTCCACCATACGATCCAGAAGGACGAGCACCTTCGCCGCGCCGCCTGCTGAGCGACTTCCGGCCCCACCGCCTGCTGGTCCCTCGGACTACCGACCCTGCTGGCTCAACAAGATCAGTGCGACGCTCGAATCTGCGGTCGGAACTGAGCAACAACTCTCCACCATGGGTCTAAGTGAGAGGGCTTGGCGCTTCCCTCCAGCCCTGCTCGAGAGTGCCTGGCCGATTCCAAGCATGACTGCTCGCTGAGGACAAGGCAATCTCTGTGATGAGAGCTGTGCTATCCTGCATGTCATCTTGGACCGTCAGCTGCTGCTGCGTTGTCAGCTCCGCCACGGCGTCTGCAGGCAGGAGCAATGTGGGTTTCTTGAAATCAGTCCAGCAGACTGTCCTAGTCCTCAATGTGCACCCATCCCTCTTGCAATACTCCTGGCAAGGGCAGGCAAGCTGAGGATGAGGAGAACGCGGAGATCCCCAATCACCATATTGTAAAGCTCACCTTCCATGACATCCAAGATCAGCAGTCTTTGGCTTAAGTCCACGTGGGGCGAGTATAGCTGGCGGATCATGGTGGAGATTGTGGGCAAGGGGGAGAGTGAAAGGAGAGCGACGAGGCCCTTCCGCCGCTTGTCCTCAACCTCCTCCTCTTCTCCTTCCACTGCCACAGAGCTGCACGCGGTGCAAGTACCAATGAAGCTCCACTTCTTCTTATCTCACATATCAACGGTATGACAGATTAAGGTGAAAGGATTGACTGCAACATGAAAGAACAGACGCTGACTTGCCACATCAAACTCCGTCACCTGCTCTGAACGTGGATGAGAGCTTGCGCCAACTCGGAACTGAAATCATCGAGCTCATCTGGCAACGCCCTCACGAGTGGCTCGACAGCCCGTAGTGCCCTCTCCACCTGGTACATGCAGAAGCCCCAAGCTCAAACGTGCTGATATATTGCCTGCAAACCACCCCAACGAGAGCCATACTGTCTTCTCACACAACATTGGCAGATGTGCATACTAGCCCCTGATCATGATCCTCCGTGCGACCCAAGACATGCCCTCAGGTGGCACAATGTTGTGCAAGAGGTTGAAAGGTTGGTAGAGATGAGTGGTCCTCACAGCCAAAGAATCGTCCCCCTTCCTCAGCTCTGCTGCACAGGTCCTCAGTTGCCTGGGTAGCTTGTCATCCAAGTCCTCGTCATCTTCCAAGTTGTAGGCACAAGCGACTCGTCGCTGCTGCTCCCTGCATCCTCCTGGGCAATTTCCATATCTTGCTTGTCTGATCGGCAGGAAGCAGCTTCCGCAGGTGAGTCCATGTCATTGTCCCTGTACACCTTCTCGGGCTCCAACTCTTCAGCCTGTTTCACAGTATTGTCACCAAAGCCCAGCCAGTCGCTCTCCCAATCGCAACCATGGTTGGAAGTCTCATCAGTCAGGCAGAGGGGGTTGGCTGGGTCCAGGACCGTCGAGAACGCCATTGCGACTTTCTCAGCTGTCTGCTGCACTTCTGGCAGGGGGCTCTCTAATCTGCCTGAAAAACAAATTTCACACTGTCATTACACATGACGTCATCTAAATAAGCAGGTCATGCCCTGTTGGTTGATGAGTATCTGCTGACATTAGTCAACGATCAATTGATGCATGCACTCCCACAGTCGAAAGAGCTGGCTTACCACTGACCCCTTGAAGCAGCCAGGCCAGAAGGCTGGGGTAGCTTCTAGCTCTATCTTGGTCATAGCAGCCATGCATTTAGCAATGGCGGCACTCACAACTGAGAGGCTTTGAGTCAAGGTCACAGAGTGACGCATGACACATATTAGTATACGTGCTCATACAAGCTCAACTGCATGCTATGATAACTTCATTGCCGTTCCAACTTCACAATCGCCACTGCATGGATACAGATTTGTTGCTTAAGAGGGGCAGAGCGGATGAACTCGTATGACGCCCACTGCTGCGTCAATCTTCCAATGGCGTCTGCCTGCAGGCCTCCTCCCCCAGATCTCCCGCTGTCTTGCGGTTGAGGCTTTGCAGGTGGGCGAGGTGGCGAGAGAACAGCGAATGGGAGAAGAAACTGCAGGCTTGTAATGGGGAGCTTTCCACTCAACAGCAGCTTCTCTGTCAGAAGCAACCTGTAACAGCCCAAGAAATATTGGCTTCAGGGATTTGGAACCCAGAACCCTAGGCGCAGTGACCCCCTAATCTCCAAAGTAAAGCTGGTTAAGATCAAAGCCTGATATAGACGACGTGCAGTAGAGATGCACTTAGTCAATTGGTCAACTGGAGTGATAGTCATGCAAATTAATGTTGGCTTGATAACAAAGACATATTGAAGAAATAGGAAGAGATGAAGATATATGGATGTGAAGAACAGGAAGAAGTACGAAGATTTTGGATGTACCTCAATGGTGCATCTGTCCACAGCAAGACTCCATACAGCTTAACCAACACCCTCCTGGCTGTTGGCAGCCGTAGACCCCGTTGAGATAACTTGAAGATCAAGGACTCAGCAAGCTTGGTTGAGGCGAACGAGTCCCTGATGGCACACATGAGATAGTGCCACAACCCCCCACTGAAGCTGTATTCTTCGTCGCTTCCAGGTTCAGTCTCCGTCCTGCTGCAATTCTCTTCGGCTATGCTGTCCTCGTCATTGGCCAGAGTCAAGTCCAGTATTCTTTCTGAAGCAAGGTCTGACAGAAGTCCAAGACCCAAATGCTTGTAAACATTTGTGAAAACGACAAACTCTCCAGGACATGTCAAAGCAGGTCAGAGGCGCACAACAAGGAGGTCATACTTTGAACTGATGGAGAGGTTTATATCCAGAACTCTCAAAAAAAAATCTCAAACGAGCCCCTTTCTTAGTAAGTATCATTCCTCAGCGTATATCAAGCTGTGGCTGAGTGAAACCTGCAGGCATCATCTTGAAGCCTAAGTAATTTACCTGCATGACCACGGCGGCAGACTCTGGCCAAGAATGCACCAGCAAATGCAAGCGTCATGTCAAGCTTGTCATTCCCTTCTGCATTCCAGCTACTGCGTTTGTTGTCATCTGGTTCGTGTTTAGCTTTCCATTGTTCTTGTACAGCTTGAAGGGCTTGAATGATGGTTGAATTGAAAAAGGCTCTGGAGCTATGAGGTCAAGGTCTAGCAAGCACGCGCCGATGGCCTTGCAATACAAAACAATTATCAATGGGAACTGGATACAAATCATCTCCAGAATACAAAATCACAAGACAAGCACGCTCAGTCTCCAGCGCATGCTCATGTGTCAATGAAAAGCAACTACAGAGGAACCCATGCAAGACATTTTCATTGCCAGAGGATACACTGATTGCAGGCCAGCATTGGCTCGTGGTCTGACGCGGTCAGGCACAGAGGCAAGCAGCTGTGCAAGCGTCTCAACCCGCTTCAAAAGCCAGGTCGGAGCTCCTCCTCCTGGCTGCTCCGAGGCCCTCACAAGGCTTGTGGCCATGTTCCGCGCCCCTGGCTGGCCGTCACACAGACAGAGGAGCAAGAGCCTGCCCGAAAGTAGGTGAACAATCAGCTGCCACTGAGGCAGTGCGAGGCCTAAGTGCAAGATTCATGATGCACCTTGAGCAATCAAGACACAAAGATGGCTCCAGCTGAAGCAGCTAATATTCAAGCATGCAGCCCAACGGAAAGGATGTGAAGGCTATGAAAAGGCCATGGAAAGGGATGCGAGTGCAGAGCTTGCTTGCCTCTCAGCACGCCTGCAGATTGTACCGTTTTGACTGGCCAGGAAGGGCAAGAGAGTCTCCAAAGCCACGGCAGGCGGCGCAGCCAGGAAGAAGGCACCCAGTAAGTCCAGCGGGTCTGCAGAAAGGCTGCCGACTGGCTTGCTCGGGTGGATTGACGTGACTTGTATGAGCTCCTCACGCCACTTTGGCACAATTCTGTGTAGCACAGAAGTTGCAAGTGAGCATTTCAGTGGGTGAACTAAAGCTGTTGAACTGACACTACAAGCTCAACACCGAGAGTGCACCGTGGCAATCAGACCCAGCAGAAGCACAGCCCTGACACGGCGACAGAAAAGGTGGGATGCCATGGCGATCGACCAACCGAGCAGAAGAATCTGCGCAAGGGCGTCGAAGAGGCTCTCCTGGAAGTAGGAGCTGCCGTCCACTCCAGCGGAAGCGGCAGCAGTGACTGCCTGAGAAGATCAGTGGATATCAGAAATTGATGACAATTAGCTGGAGCATATGACCACACTGCAGGCACAATCCAGGCGGTCTGCAAGCGCCATGATTTGAAGCGCGGTGATGAAGGACTTACCTCGGCCAGGTAAGGAGCCGCATGGGCTGCCTGGCCAGCGAGAGCTGCAGGAGAGTCAGCACGGCGAGACGGATGAGCGGAAACGAGGCGGCCATCGCCGTCTCAGCTGCCCGGCCGGACTGAGGCCTCCAACCGCGGCAGCTTAGGCAGCGGGCGGATGGCTGGCCCACCGCCGGCGTCGGCCGGCCCGAGGCGCTCGGCGAGCAGCAGCCCGGCGACCGCCGGCGCCGCAGCGTCCTCGCCCGCGCGGGCCAAGGCTCGCAGCACGCCCCGCGCGGTGGCGTCGTGGCCGTCGTCGCCGCCGCGGCTGCCGACTCTCGCCGCCATGGGCCGCGCACCTTGCCAAGACAAACGGCATGAACATCACATTACCCCTACCTGACTTTAGGGCATCATTTAGCGACCTCCATGTGTTGACTTGTGGTTACTGAGCTGGTCAGCTGAGCAGCAGCAGCAGGTGATGTATGTCAGTCAATGTGCTTGCCTTGTACTTGAGTGATGGAGGGCCTGAGTGGTCAAGTACAGAGGCAAGCACATAGATTGATATACATCACCTGCTGCTGCTGCTAATGAGTGATGGAGGGCCTGAGTGGTCAACACACACTCGATATTTCTATATCTGTATAGTTAACCAGTACAAGCAGCCACTGTGGAGTGCACGGGCTGCTCCTTGGTGACTTGCTGCTACTTACTAGTGGTTCCCGTGACCATCCTTCGTGGTCTGCACTTTCCAGCCCCCTAAGGACCTTGTCCATTTTCTACTTGGCCTGGCCTCTCACAGCCCCTTCGGCTTCAACGTCGCCGGGTCCCTCGCTCAAGTCTTCTGAATGCGATTGACCATTTCGATGCAGCGGTCCCTTGCCGTCGCGGTTCACTTGCGCGCAGGCCAAGCTTTGGCGGCTTCCGTCAGAGCAACGTCTTTCCGCCGCTTAGCTACTCAGATTTGCATCTCCTGACTAGAGGTTATTTAGCGTTCCCTGGCTGATGTCTTACTCCTTCGTACGTCGGCTCCTTCAGCCCTTGTCCATTCCTTTGGGCTGGCCTTTCCCAGCCACCAGTCAATCTGGCCGCGCTTTCTTCTTTCCTTTGGAAGAGCTTCTTTCTCTTAGTAAAGGTGAGGCACAATGTTATGAGCAGCAACTGCCATATGTGTAGGAAAATAGAATACAGCCAGTGCTTAACTCCAGGACAGGCGAATCTTGTAGTGTCGATTATTTGCAACAGTCATTAGAGAGGAAACGTGAAGAATAAGGTCTTTGACACTGACTCCATAGGGACAAGAGATCCGCCAGACCTTCACCGGCTATAGGCACCCTGCTGTTAGCGCACTCTGCCTGCGTCCCCATCACCACTTTCTGTTCATGCTGTATGTTCTCTTCACCAGATGTGGTGCAACAATCACTATTCATGCTTAAGACACTGCACGGGCTGCAAAAAGAATATTGGATACACACCCGAGTAAGCCCTTTTAAGCTTCCGTGACCACGTTTGAACAGAGTACAGATAGAAATGAGCTGTACAACCATCTTATTGCTTGGAATTGTACAGGTACACACTGGCAGATACACAACTCAAAACTGAAGGACTTGAGGCAAGTCAATTTTCATTCCTCAGCTATAGGCAGCAGAAAGCCAGGCAGCCATGCAGTCTGTGCAGTCATTGAGGACCTGGTCTGCCTTAGGTTGCCTGTCGGCTGCTGTTCCATACACTGCTTTCGAATGCTTTGCTTAGATCATTCCTCCAGACAACAAAGAAGACAGTCTAACAGCCACGAATCATGCCACGAATAAGTGAAATTAGACTTTGATCAGGCACTTCCTGCCACAAGGAGTTGAAACAATGCACAAATTGGGGGGAAAATTACTGCCGAATGCCACTCATACCCTCTCGGAAATCAACCACCTTCTGTGCTGTGGGCACTGTGCGACTTGTGCACATAGCAATTCTGGCTGTGGATTATTGGGGTATCAGTCTCTTGTAGGAAAGCTGAGCCTATGCTTGTGCCCAGCCTTGACAACCAACCTGCCCAAATTGCCTTCACCTGAATTCATCCTGTTGGTACACGGTGTGCCAAAAGTGAATACACGAGCTAAACTCCTCACAAAGACTGCTCGTGACTTAGTTGAAGAAGCTCCCTGAGCTGGCCTTCTCCTTGATATCCTGGATGTCAGACTCGATTGGCTTCGAGCTGCCAGTGACCTTGGTCTTGATGTCCTTGAAGTCTGACTCAACATCCTGCTGTGCGCCAGTAATCTTGCCCTTGATGACCTCAATCTCCTCCAGCAGCTCCTTCCTGCTTGACTGCAGATTACAGTGGTATGCGAGACTCAGCATGTGTTGCCCTGTCAATATGTGGTTCTATTGCAGTGCAGCTCCGGGCCAGTCTGCAGCATGATGCAGGCATGTGACTTCAGCCGGAGCTGCTGGATGGTTGCTGACTGTGCCCCAATGCAAGAACGCCTCTTACCTTGAAAAGCAAGTACCGGTACACAAACCAACCCGTGTAGCCAAGACCGACCAGCTCCAGGAGCTTAGGCAGCTGAGATGCACAGCAGATACAAGCCAATACTGTCAATATAACATGGATACAGGTACTGATCTGACCAACCCTGTCGGCGCCTCCATTAAGCACAAAAAGGATGAAAAAACAAAATTTCATTCATCTTATGGGATTGTGTGATTAGACGATTACCAGGGGCACAGAATTCACAGCTCCCACAATGGTGGAAGAGAACCACAGGGCAACAAGAGCACCGCTGGCATAGGCAATCACAGCACCCTTGTTCTCAGTCTGCTCCCACTGTACATCATCAAACCAAGTGAGAGCTCAGTCTATATTTTGCAAGAACACGAATCAAGATGTGCTTCAAACATCGAATACCAAAGTTGCAGATGAGCAGATGAACCCTATCAATCATCCTGTAGACTCTTACAGTAGCTTGCTGATATTGTTGATTGACATATTCATGTACTATATAACCACAACAATTATCACACCTGCCATCGCAGTACGTGGACAAGCACATACGTCGAAGTATTAATGCTTTAAAAAAAAGGGGATCTGACATTGTGCACAGAGCCATTGAATGGCGGCGTTACAACCTACCCTCGCCTTCAGGTCCTCAACATATTTCTGAGTCTGGGCAGAGGCATCGGTGGTGGTCGAATCGGGATTGAAACGGGCACGCACACTCAGCGGAGCATACTGCAGGGCTGCTTTCAGATGGTAAGGGAAGGTGTTAGGACAAATACCAATGTAGGCAGCCAACATTGCTTTCATTAGCTCCTCATGACATGCGAGCACGCCATGGGTTGCAGTCCTGACACGTGCTTTGACTTCTAGAGTTGGCGGGGAAGCTCGATCAGGTTGAGACATTCTGGCAATATCCACCGCTGAGATGGGCGGCAAACCCCGAGCAGGCACTGTAAGGATGCTTGGATGCCTATCTGCAAGTGTTGTGTCTTCTGTAGTGCCAGGGCCAGACCCTGTGTTACATTTACAGCGGGAAGACGTCAAGAGCAGGTCCCGCAACTCACTCTTGGGGGCGGAGCCGGCGACTGCGAGGCGGCTACCAACAAAGCCGTTGCGAAGGGCAAGGGGCCTGGCAGCAGCCGCGCTGCGGGGGCGGGCGGCAACGGTGCCGGTGGGGAGAGCGGCCACGGACGCCGGCGAGAAAGTGGCAACGGCGGCCATGGCTAACGATGGAGAAGAGGTGGCGTCCTCTGGCGGCTGCGGCTTGGCGTCGGCGGCGGCGGCGGCGGCGGCGGCGGCGGCAGCGACGGCGAGGTCTGGTGCTCGGCTGGTTGGATGGCGGCTGCGGGGCTTCAGATCGGGAAAGGATGCCTGCCAGACTTCCCCCACCCGGGAGGGTGGGGGGTCGCGGGGCTTGTGCCACGTGGCAGCCGTTCGGGCCACTTATTGGCCGGCTGCCCTCGCCCGCATGACCTTATGCCGCGCGCTCACTGGTCCAGCACGGATGTGTCCGATCCACGCTGGCGCTCAAGCGCGTAAGCCACGTGGAGGCTTTTGGATACTGACGCGTGGCGCTGCCGCGTGCGTGGGGTGGACCTCGGCGGCCGTCAGCTGCTCACGGGGACTTCCCCTTAAGGACTACCCCGTTAAGCTTCCCTTCAAGGTCCTCCACATGCAATTAAGGATGAAAAGGGCTTCCTTGTTTCTTGTACTCTGAAGGATGAATGGATAAAGCATCAATCCAGCCTTTTGGACCTTCTCCAGTCTGGCTGGCCTTTCAGAGCCCTCGCCTCTTAGGACGATCTTATTCCCTTTCTTGCATCAAGGACCTTACCATCCGCACTTCACGTTGTAGGCTTGTCATCCGTTGGAGCTGCTTGTCGCCCATACGAGCTAGGTTTGAGTGGTTGCAAAGCGCCGCTATACGTCGGCCCTAGTAGCCACCCTCACCTCTGCTGCTGAGACATTGCTACCGGCGCTGCTGTATCAGAACGGCAAGACATGCACGGCTGAATGCTCTTCGGCCCAGGGCTGTCCCTCTCAGGGTCACTTCTGGTCATTCCTCCTGAAATTTCCAGCCATTACGGCTCGAGGTTTTAGGGAAGTCGTCACATTAGATTCTCCAGAGGCATGAATATGCGCCTCTACCTCTGATTAAGTACCCCCACAAGATGCTCTGACATTTTCAACGGTATCGTTCAAAGTAAGTGCTTTCCTTGTCTCGCAGGTCCTGTGACTTGTGATACTCTCAAGAAGCACCTTCGCATCTGCTTTCACTAATTTACGGTACCGGCATAATAAATGTGCTGAAACCCTTTCATGTAGCTTACAGTTGTGCAGCACCTTCGATCAAGTGGTAGGCAATCCGCAGGACGATGTGCATTCTATCTAGTCGCACGGCCTTCTGCAAGTCAGTTTTGAATTAAAGTGTGGCTTGACTAGGTTCTTGGGGCACGATAAGCTGGAGAGCTATATTGCAGTGGCAGCAGGGGAGTAATTTGCACACGGGACGTTTAAGAAGTCTTGGATACAGGTTGAAGGCAACAGGTCGAAGGCTACAGGTTGAAGGCTACAGGTTGAAGGCTAAAGTCTGTACATGGACAAGATGACGATGCGACATTGACATACCAAGGCTCCTACAAAATGGCCCTTTGCACGACACTGGAGCTGACCCAGAGCGTTGAGTCGGCCATGAAGGAACAATAATTGTTGCCCATTTTCAGCCCTCCCAACACGCTCAAGATGGTGATGAAAGATATAGCAAAATATAAGAATGCACAGTATATATCACAGCAACATAACTAAATCGATAACGTGCAGACGCGAGTAAACCATGCGTGCAAAAGATGTGACGCAATGCGGTCATTTCGCGGCAACCTTACTCAAGTGCAATTATATGTCTTGAGGAACATCACAGAAGGCATGCATGCATGCATGCCAATGATGAGAATAAGGTTATGGATGGAGCTAGGTTATCCTTCGGCTGCTGCTGTATCCGATCTAAGATCTGAGGTGCTCTGCCCGCACTTCTTAGTAGAAGAAAGCAGCCACAGCCGCACAATAAAGTGGTGAAGTGCAACTGCGCCCGAAGCTCGCCCTCACCTGAAATTTTCCTGCAAGACACTGCGGAGAGCTGGGGGCCGCATTCATCAAACATATACACATCGAAAAAATTGGCAACTTTGATAACAACAATAGTCAAGTCAAGCAGCAGACTCTGGAACGGGGCCACAATGGCCCGGAAACTCATCGACACGATATCACCACAGCCAATTCATAGGACCATCATAAGGAANCTCTCTCTCTCTCTCTCTCTCTCTCTCCCTCTCTCTCTCTCTTTCTCTCTCTCCCCCTCTCCCCCAGCCCCTCCCCTTTTCTTACCACCCCCTGCCCCTCGCCCCGCCTTCTCCCAACGCTGCATTCATCAGCCTCTGCGCCCTGCTCATAGCCTCCGTCCACTGCCTCGCCACTTCTCTTTCTCCGCTTCTCCTTCCTCCCTCGCCACCGCAACACTTCCAGCAGCCTGGCGACCCGCACGGCTACATAGCCTCAAAGTCCCTCGCAAAGGGCCAAGGAGGCCACGAGAGAAAGCCGCGGATGCGGATCGCCACTTGACGGCCGGCCTGACGTCCGTTCCAGGACGTGCGCTTCCGCCCAAGCTGGACTTGAAGGCCGCACTCAATCTCTTGCTGGCCTGCCAATCACTTCCTCGGAGCCATGACGGATGTCTGGGTGTCGCTGCCCATCTTGGTGCTCCTCGCGCCATTCCTCGCCATCCTGGGTGGCTGCTTCACGCTGGCCCAGTTCAGCTACGCTTTCTCCGCTCTTGCCCGTCAGGCCAGCCGCCCTGCCTCCAACAGCATCGCCAAGCTGCTTCGACCCTTCCTCAAGTCGTGGGTAAGCTCCATGCCAGCTCCGCCGCTTCTGTTGCCTGCTCAAGCGCCCTTATTGCTGTCGTTCACGGCGTTGGCGATTGGCAAGCTCTGTTCTTGTCCCCCGCTGACAGAGGACCCCCCTCTCTCCACCCTCCAGGTCCGGCATCTCACGGCGATGCTGGGTGATGCCGACAAATTCCTCACTAAGGTCGGGCTCACACATGTCCTCCTGTGTGCTATTCTCCTTGTGCTTATTGTCTCGCTCGAGCGCCTGCATGGGCAGCTCGCCCGCCCGCCAGGGCCTGGAGGCCGAAGGTGACACTGCAGAGCCCAGAAGTATGAAGTAGTGTGTCCTCCTTGTCACGCTTACTGCCCACACAAGGTGACAGCCAAACGAGAGCTCCCGCATGGTGATGCTGGCGTGTGGGTGCTCACATTGGCAGTTGTTCAGCTGTAGCATGTCCTTGGCCGCTTGACTGTCCTCAGTTGCAACGTGCAATGAGCTGTCCTACTGCTTGAGCTGTCGTGCTGACTGAGTTAGCGATTATCCGGGCATGCCTAGTGGCCGCTTGCGACTACTAGTGCGACCATTGCACCCAATTGAGGGCTCTCAGAGTTAGTCATCAACCTCGGGCCTGCACAGGTACCTCAGACTGCCCAGGTCCTATGGCTACGTACTTTACGCGTACCAGAAGGTAGCACAGGTCTTGCCGCCCTATTCCAGCTGGATCTCACCTAGTTAGGCCCTCGTTGTGGTCAATCTGAAGCAGAGACATGTAGCTCATCTTTGCAACAACAATGGCAAGAGAGGAAGACAACAGGCTCTGCCCGCTCCTTGCTCCAGCCCGTGTGAGCGCATGGTATTTAAGCTGACACAGCCAGAGCCCTGAAGGCGGCAGTAATGCATTGAGCTGCGAAGTTCCTACCACTATGTACAATGTGCCCGGCAGCTGCACCAGCATAAGTAGCTGCAGCCTGCGCAGACAGCAACGGCAAACTTCCGCAAACGACCCCCCATTCCTCCTTGAGGGACCAGCGTACAGAGCTCTGGAACCAAGTTGAGGTTGCAGTGTAAAGCCAGGGTGGGTGTATGCTGGTCAGCCCCTTCAATATTGGACACGACATTGCTTGGCAAGACCAGGGCCACATGCTGCTGCCATTCCATTTGCTCTGCTGCCCCGCCTCAAGGTCGCATGATGCCAGTCTTCCCTATCAGGGACATCACTGTACGTCACTGGTCCTCCAAGTGGCATGACCCCTCTCTGTCAACACTTAGAGCCCTCCCACTTGAAAAGTTGCGATGATCAGGACAACCATGCATGCCGACCCAAGATAGGAAGTACCCAGTGGTTGCATTGCATCTTAGCCCCGCATGTTGACGGCCTTGGCTTCCGCTTCCAGGCTGTAGGCAGCCCGCCGGCCCCAGCGGTCCTCCAAGTGCGCATGCGTGGCCAAGGCGCCGGCTTGGCTTGCCTCTTCGCTGCTTCGGCAGTGGGCAACAGCAGGCTGCGGCAGGCCTCCCCGTGATGCCGCACGCTGTGAAGGAGTGGCCGAGGGCGGAGGTGCCTCAATGAGGCGGGAGAATGGCGCCTCCCTTGTGCTTGCCACAACCTTGTACACCGGTGGCGAAGTTAAACCCAGCTTGCCGGAGGCAGTGGCGGTCATGCCCACTGCTGCAGAGGCGCCCATGGGCACTGCTGCTGCCAGGAGCAGTGACCTGCTGCGTGCAGAATCCACCGATGTTGAGCTCTTGAACGAGGCGGAGCGAGAGAACGCCGATGCCAGCTCCAACGCCGACGACAGCCCGGCAGCTACACGCGGCGAGCCGCCACCTGCCGCACTTACGGACATCGCCGCCAGCTTGCCCGCTGCTGGAGCAGAGCCTCCCATCGACGTGCCCAGCGGTAATGGCCCAGCGGTCCGTCGCCACGACTCGCGCTCCAGTGGCTGCTGCTGGTGGTCATGGTGGGAAGGCCAGCTGGCCTGGCGCTCCAAATGCGCCTTTGACAAGGCTGCTGCCGGTGGCGACATCAGCGCCGACTGCGGCGACCTGAGGAGGGCAACCAGCGCTGCTTCCACTGTAAAATTGCCGTAATCATGAGCTTCCAATGGCAGTTCCGATGAGTCCTGACAGCACCCAGCAGCAGGTCTTGTCCAGATTACGCATGTCACGACCTTGACACTTGGTGCTCAGCTGTGAAACATTGCACTGTACCTTGCTGACAGCGGCGAATCGTCGATGCCCTTGATGACGGCTTCATCTGCGCCGCGGTGCTTGAGAATCTGACAAAATTATTGAGGGAGTGCACCTTGTCAAGACTTTTCAGCATAGTACAACTTACTAGCAGTACTCTACGACATCATTTGAAAGTAACAAAAATATTCAAATACCGCCTCAGCGTGCAGAAAGTGCACATGAGCAGTAGCAAGTCTGAGGATCACATACTTGAGAATGCTGCTACAGGAGGGAGATGGCTAAGCTCTCACCAACTCGCGAGGCCGTGCTCCTCCAAACACCGACGACCTGTACGGGCATCTTGCAGGAGCGTTCAGCAATGGATCCCACCAATGGGCGAGTGTAATCAGAGCAGAACATTACTTGTCTCACTGCAAAGCTTCTGGCTGTCAACAGCACACTCAAATTCAGCTTCACACATAAGCAGGTACTGGAGGCACATTAAGGCCATGCCATTGCGAGCCCTGCAAGCACCTGAGCTTCTGTGACCCGCCTTCCTTGGCATACAGAGCCGCCTCCACGGGCTGCGAGCGCGGCTTCAAGTGCAACTTTGGGCGTTGCTGCAGCCGCTGCTGCTCCTCCTCCACGCCGCGCTCGGCGCTGGGCTGCTCGCCGGTGGCGGCGTTGCAAGCCTGCTCGGCACTGACACTGGGCTGCCACGAAGCCAGGCCCTCCGCAGCCTGCGGAGAGGCCCGCAAGAGGTGCAGGGCCGAGCGCTCTGTGGCCATGGACGGCGCACCCTGCCTGTGGTCCTCGACGGCCGGCGCCGCTGCCGAGTGGAACAGCGCGCTGTGCTTGCTGGGCGTGCTTAGGAGCGCCGAAGTGGGGCTGCCTGCCAAGGTGGCGACGGCGGGACCGACCACGAGCCGGCTGTGCACGACGCCTGCAGCAAGCGGCGGCACGCTGCTGGCCAAGGGGTCCCACCTGCCTGACACGGCCCGCCCGGAGGCGCGGCCGTCGGCGGCCCTGGCGTCTGGCTCTGGGCCGGCGAGCCCTCTCCACTGCTCGGCTCTCACATTGGGCAGCGCCGTCTTGTCGACCACATCCGCCGCTGCCTTCGCAGCTCCCGTGTCAGCGCCGCTGCGGCCCTGGGCGTGCAGCTGGGAGCCGCCCCGAGAGGCCAGGGCGCTGAAGCGGGGCTGCTGCTGCTGCTGCAGCAGCTGCGGCAGCTTCTCCGGTGGTAGCTGCAGGGCGGTACCGGCGCCGGCAGCCCTGGTCCAGGCCTGCGGCTGACTGGGCTCCGGCGGCCGAGCCGGCGCCTGGGCAGGGGCCCGCAGCGCCGTGGCGGCGGCCACGGCTGCGGCGGGATCTGGATACGGCTGCGCGAGCAGCGGCGGCGGC
>WELB01000076.1:64724-83845 GCA_009602725.1 Spirogloea muscicola | reverse complement strand
GGGGCCTCCCCCGCGGCGCTCTCCCGCGCGGCCGCCGCGGGCGGCGCGACCGCCGTCGTGGAGTTCGACCCCGAGGACTTCTCCGTGGAGCGCCTCATCGGCACCTACGGCTTCATGAGCGTCTCCAGGTCGCGCTCGCCGCCGTCGCCGCCGCCGCCGCCGCTCCGCCTCGCGCCGGCAGCCGCCGCGCTTCGGGACTCCATCGAGCCGGTGGCGCTGCTGACGACCGCCACTGCCGTGCCTCATCATCGTCGTCTTCGTGCGTTGCCTCCAGCTACGCTCCGCCGCCGACGGCCGGCGGCAGGGCGGCGGGCGTGGACGACAACGCGGCGGCGGGCTACGGCCTGCGGGAGCTGAGCCAGATGGCTGGGCAGGAGGTCGGCCAGGGCGGCATCCAGACCAGGTGACGCCGATGCCGGGGCCTCCGAGCGCCATGGCTGCCGGCGAGCCCCGCCTTCCTTCCGTCGCGCTCTTGACTCGAGGAGGCGGGTCCAAAACCCGTAGAATACGTTGCGCTGAGGGATCAGGCGGCAGCCTCGGCCCTCATCGAGCCTCGGGCGCGCGCCGCCCTGCAGGCTCTACAAGGGGCGCATCGCCCGCGGCCCGCGCATGGGCACGCGGGTCCTCATGAAGGTGAACCTGAACCTCAAGTAGGAAAGTCTCATCTTTGCTGCTCCTGTCGGACAGCCTGCTCCGAGGTGGCTAACATTTGTACAGAATTTGACGCATTGATAAAAGAAAAGAAAATACATTAGTAGTAATAACCACACAGAGAAGAAGAAGAAGAGCAATAAGAAAAGACTGTACACCCGCAGTAGACCCACGAGACAGACCAATCTCGTGGGCTGACCGGCAGCGCAAGCTGGTGGGCGCCCCCAGGTGTATCCCGGGCGCCTCACGGGGGGCCTGCTGGCAGACAGCATGGCGGCCAACGAGCTGGCGGCACACACGGCCCTGCAAGGCGTCGACGCCGCGGACGACCCCTCCAACATCGTGGTGCTGCTGGGGGGCTTCCAGACGCAGACTACGGGCGAGCAGGTCAGCTCCCCTCTACTCCTGGCTGCGCGGTGATGCTGTGCTGTTTGCCTGCATACCAAGCTTTCCTTCTTATACGTCTCAGGCACTGACATATTTCAGTGAGAGACAACCAGTAGCTGTGTTCTAGTTGCTGAATTTTCTTCAGAGCTGGTGAAGCGGCACGAGCTCGCTTGTCGGGCAGTGGCTCGTATTCAGGGATAATGGCACCTACTCCACCGCTGACTATGCCAAGCGCGCTGCGGCGGCCATGGATGAGGGCACGTCGGTTGGTGAGGGAGAGTTCTGGGATCGCTGGGACAAGGCTCGGCCGGTCGCCCGGCGGCGCGTCTTTGTCGTGAAGCTCCTGCGCGGCCTCATGTCAGGCCTCGCGCAGCTGCACGTCTTAGGCCGCCTCCACCAGAGCCTCGGCCCTGCCTCCGTCGTGCTCAAGTGCGTGCTACCTGCTGTCTGTGCAACCAGCACTGCTTGAGAGATGCTGCAGGCTGGCTACAATTGAAGCTTAGAGTTTGCATATAAGAGTCTAGAAACAGAATTCAGAATCTTCTGCCTGTTCCCGCTCGCCTTGCACGGCTGCTAATGCGTGCTTGCATGTATGGAAGTTCTCTGTGGGGTCCACTGCATCTCAAATGCATGTAGATGCATATGAAGCAGGAACTCTAGTCAAGGGTCTGCGAAATGTAGCCCAGGTGGTGATTTTGTGCAGCCTGCTTGAGGAGCGCGACGTGCTATTCTTGCAGCCCCGGTTGCGGGATTTGGCCTTTGCAGTCGATGTCAGGTTTGTCTTGCACAGATGAACCTTGAACAAGTAGCCAACTAGAAACCACTGGTTGGCTACAGCTAGCAATCACTAAGGCAGGTACTCTGTAGCAGGCACAATGGTTGTGAAGTTCAGGCAACAGCTGTCATAAGGAAGATGTGAGCCTAGTTGCAGATGTGCTGTACGCAGATGTTCAATCCTGCTGTCAGCTTCCCTAGCTCAGAAATAACTAATGCTAACAAACACTTGGGCTGTGTGTGTCAGGACTCTACTTCTTGCTCATGGCAGCTAATTGGTGGGCTATTGGCATGGCAGTGATGCAGCAGTCTTTGGAGGCCTCAATCCTAGCACCTCAATGAGCCGCCCTCCAGAGGGGTCGCCAGCAGATCTGGCGGACAGCCTGTGGCGGCGGGCCGTGTCTGCGGGCGCTGCCACGGCGCTTGACCGCAAGGCTTTTGGAGTTGCTGATGACATGTGAGCTCACGCCACTGCATTTGAAATGTTTGGTTTCATCACAATGTTTGATTGTGCCGTTCAACATCTGCATTGCCAATATTATTCCGGAAGCATCTGCAAAGATATGCGCGCAAGTCAACAAGAGTCCTCTTACCAATACAACCGTCTGCAAATTCACAGCAGTCTCTTCTACATCCTCTTAGGGTTCTGCCCAATTGCATGACTTGGATAGGCGGTGCAGGCTTCAATGTCAAGCACAGAAGGTCAATCAGGTCACTACGTTTTGCCTAATGCAGGACCATGTTGTGCAGTTATGCAGCAGGCCTCCTCTTTGCATACTGTGCATTTGCACCCTTCTGCAAGACGGGAAGCGTGGATGGGCCTTCGCTGCAGGTACCTACCGATTGACTGTACTTGCCAGTAAGTGAAACAAACACATGGGTTTCTATTTTCTGTCAATATCGCACTTTCTGTGTAAAAGTTGTCCTTCTGTACCTTTTAGGCTGAGCTGAACAATCCCTATCTTTTGAACTCTTTCATGCAGAGATTGTTTGAAAGTACCTTCCGCTTGGATCTGCGAGCTGCCCAAGAGTAAGATATGCAGCACCTTAGATGACTTGAATGTGAGGTATTTGACGGTCTGTCTGCTCCGTGATGTGTCCCATGTAGTGTGTCTCACAGGCAGAAGTATTGCTGGGAGGCTGCATCAAGCAACTCTCATTAATCTCTGCTTTACGCAGGTTGTCAAATACTGCGAGATTGCTTTCTCATGTGTGACTATGGACAGACGTAAACACCCTCCTGATCTTAACATGCCTGGGCTGGCAGATATTGTGCTGCAGATGACAGGTGGACTGAGGCTGTCAAGTTCTTGGATCTGGGTGGTGGAGCAGGCTGGAAACTTTTGCAGGTACCAAATCAGCTGCTTTGTCTCCTCGATTCTCACTCACCTAACTGACTGGTACTCGAGCGTACATGAGGGAAGATCTGTGCTGCTGCTTCAAGCCCAAGCGAAAACGTCCAATAGTGCTCAAGACTGCTCCCTGATCTCTGGCTCGCGTGCTTTGGCTTGCAGGCAATGCTGAATCCAGATTATCGGCAGCGCCCCACCGCTGAGGCCGTCTTAAGTCATCGTTTCTTGACTGGGAGCTTGCTGTAGCCAGGCCTCAATTCTACCAGACTTTCGCGGCTATGTGTGCTGCATTCTTTCATTCTTGCAAGTCGACTGAGCTGAACCGAGGTGTTAAGCTGCCCAAATAAGCTTTCAAATTGACAGGCACATTCTGCATGCATAGGGAGGTTAAGAGGTTGAGGTCCTTCCTTCTGAAGGCAGAAGACTGCACCTGCGTGTTGTGACCATATCTAACAAGGTAGCCCATACCTAACAAGGTAGCAAAAATCTCACCATCTGCATCGTCATCTATAAGTTGCAAGCTTCATCAGTTGGATGAAAAGTTGGCAATGGGGAGAATGCCAATAATCGAATACAAAGGATACCTCAACGTACAGTGATGCTGAATCTGCAGACTGCACTTCAAGCTGGCAAAGAGACATTGATTCTCACTGACAGTGTTGTTCCGAGGTCATGCATAGTTTGCAGTGACGTGTAGTGACATCTTGTACGCAGCACCAACTGACACTCTCATAATGCAGGCTCACTGCAGCAAAGCAAGACCAGGCGCAGATAGCCCTGTGACTGCTTTGTGACAGAGCCATACCCCCTGGATGCGATAAATGGAACACGCCAGATATCTGAGAATGTCAGGTATGTGGGAGGAGATGACTAAGTAGGTCGAGTCGAGGGACTCCTTAGAAGACAGACAGGAAGCAAGAGGTCAAACGGCCTTCCCTCTTGACATTACAGCCTTGATGCCTCACATAAGACTTTGGTGCTCTTTGCATAGCTTACATTCCAGCTTAAGACCTGCAAAATGTTCACCAAGGTGTCTAAGCCCACAACTCCCTCAGTCGTTACTCGTCAAAGAGGTTCGTCAAGGTGTTGATGATAAGAATCGCAGAGGACATACTTCTCAAAGAGCGTGTGGAGGCTAGATGTCAGAAGGGCGCCAGCAATGTATGCATGAAAAGAAGCAAGCAGTCAAATAGACTATCTGCTTAAATGCAGGAAGAAGTAAGTGTGGGCCTAAGAAGATCTAGACATACCCCGACTGTCGAAAGCGTGTCACGCTTTATCTAATCTAGGAAGATCGATGGCACACTCAGTATGGTCGCTCTTCTTTGGAGTGGTCACGTTAAACAGAGAGGAGGGACCAGGTTGCCAAACTGTCTCACTTGCCCACAGTAGCAGCAAGGACTTGGTTCTGTTTAACGAGTCAGCAAAATTTGCCCTGGCACTGTCTTGCTTGCATTTGCCTAGCTGTTGCGACAGGTACACAACACAGCCACACTCTCCTATCCAGGCAAGATCCTGGATATCAAAGCCTAGGTTAGCTAGTGCAAAATAAAGAATGTGTGGTGACTGCACGCACCATCAAGCAGGGTTTGACAGAGTGGGGTCAAAGGCCTGGCCAGGCTTGCCCTCGACCTCAGCCTCAATCTCGTCAACCAGGCTTATGTCATAAATTGGATAGTTCCTGAAGCCCGGAACAATCTGCCGGAGCAGCCACTCAAGCGCCGCGCCTAGAAGCATGCCAACAACAGAAAAGCCTACAGCAAGCATGAACGGAGGCCAATCATATGAGACTAGGAAGATTCGATGAATGACGTCGCCGTACTTTTCGTATGACTTCTTGTTCACCTCCGCCCACCAGAATAGAGAGGAGAAGGCAACGGCGCAGCCAGAGAGGCACGAAAAGGGCGTGACGAGCTTCTGGGACCAGCGGCCTTGCCACATGCCGGCCAGCACGGGCACGGTGGACGTCGTCGTGATGAGGTTTGCCAGCAGGAAGAGCTGGAGTATGTTGTAGCCTTGGAGGGAGACAATCATCGGCGGCACATTGAGTGCAAGCACGAGGATGCGGATAACAAGGAGGTTAACCTTGGGCAGCACTGGCTTCACAAACACGCACGTGATGCTGTCCACGATCGCATTCTGCAGCACAGGCCACTCAAAGGTGCAGTCAGCCTCCTGGTCCCAAGAACCAGCATTCTTAGCTCCCTCGCTGCAGCATTCTTGGCTCTCTCCCTGCCGGGATATGTATATGTAATGGAAAGACTGCCTAGGCTCCAGAATCAAATTCTCAAACCTTAGGACGCTTCACGTCTCATTTCCTGGCGCTAGACCCTCTAAAACCCCTGTCAGCCCTGCAAATTAGTCATTTTCCGCTTGACTGCAGAGCGTGACAGACCTGCAAAGAGTCGATGGCAGATTCACTCATGGTGACAGACAGGACGCTGACGATCACAAGAACCCAGGTCTTGTGACGCAGCAGCGAGAAGAGGATGGTGTTGCCGGTATCATCTGGCCCCGCCGGCTGCCACACATTGCCCCACACTGCCAGGAAGCCTGTGGCAAGGCCTCGGAACTCTTGTCAGGTCAATGATGTCAAACCTACTACACCTGGAATGTTGCTCCCACCCTCTGCAGGAACTAAGCTTTGCATTTGAGCCGCTGGTACAGCAACATGAGCACCACATAAAGAGCTCATATACCACCGATAAGCTTCCCTTTTGTTTAGCGTAAAGCCTGACCTCCAAAGCCGCTTAGGAAGACGACAACAATTACGGCGCAGCAGCCCAGGGTTGCACCCCACATGAGCGTGCGGTTGTCAGCGGAAGCCCAGCACCTATTGCCTCAGCAGCAAGACATTTGTCAGCGCTTTGAACTGGGAGGGAGCACCGATGCAAACAGCAGTTTCGAGAATTCTCTTGCAGGAGGTGACAGGCAAGCCTGTGCAGACCTCTGCCACATGGCCTCGCTGTAGATGGTGGAGGAGATGAGCGAGATGGGCAGAACAGCAATGGAGGAAAGGCCGCTGTAATTCTCCCAGTTGAGGTAGCCAAGGGGCTGATCCAGCGGAGCGTCGAACGTGACGCCCACGTAGACAAGGAGCAGGCCGAAGATGACGATGCTCAGCAGCGCCTGCATTGCACCAGGGCAAGCAGAACCTCAATATACATCAAGATTGCAGTCAATAGCAAAAGGAGAGCCATGGAGCCATGAATTCCGTGCCAAGCATTTGCCCTTCGAAAGTCTGAGGCCCAAGCAGCAAATGCTAATTTGATCTCCGGCTCCAGTGATGCGAGCTGCGCAGAGATGCTTATTACTGCCCACAAGGTCAGAAGAGCAACGAATGGCACAAGTTCTGTCAGAATTATTCTGTCAAATTCACCTGCCACTGATCGGTGATGATGGAAACGTAGAGGCCGCCAACGGCAGTATACACAGCGGCAATGATGCCGACAATGATGACGATGGGCCATCGCTTGGTGCCAAGGATGTACTGGAAGAGGTCGCCCATGGCCGTGTATTCGGCAGTGAGGGCGACGCCCATGTTGAAGAGGACAAGGAGCGCTACATAGACTTGCACCAGCCTGCAGCCAGGGGACCAAATCATGCCGGAGTGTGGCGCAAATCAGGCAGCTGCCACTTAAGCCCGGCACAAGTCATCGATGTATGAACGAAAACCACATGAGAGCTACAAAGCCCCCAGGGTGCTCTTGTGGCCAATGAGCTGCTCGAGCAGGAAAATCAGGGCGAGGGCTAAAGCTATTGAACAGGTGACAATGCAGGATGCAGAGGCTGACTCCTGCACTGGCCGCACTGTGCTCGCTGGGTGTTATTTCGTTTCAGCTTGTCTACTCGTACTAAATTCACAGTAAACACCGTGGTACTAACAGTGTTTTGACTTCAATGTTTCATGACACGCTGCTGCTCTGCAGCAGCTGCAGCTGCAGCCTCAACGAGAGCGGCTGCGAGCACCAAAGCGGAGGCGTGACTGCACCTGCCGAAGCGCTTGTAGACATAGTCGGTGAAGCTCTGGAGGTGGGGCATGCGCTTCTGGAGGTACGCGCCAAAGGCTGCGATGATGATGATGGGGACGCCCGACGAGACGGCGTAGATGATGACGCCGAGGATGCCGGCGTACCACGCGTAGCTTGGCGGCCCGAATAGCACCCAGGAGCCCACCGCCGCCGCGTAGAAGGACCTGGCGCGCGCGCAGTGAGGAGCAGCAGCGGTCCCAGTGCCATCATCAGCTCCCCAGTGCCATCAGCTGACGCAGCGGCAGTCGTGGTCAGCGGCGGCGGCGGCGGCGACGGCGGCGGCGGCGGCTGACCAGGCGATGGTGAAGGTCTTGACGGAGTCGCGGGCGGTGAAGAAGAAGTCGGGCGTGGAGGGCCCGTGCGAGGCGCGGCGCGCCGCCGCCACGGCGCAGGCGGCCGCGCCGAAGAGCAGCACGACCGCGCACGTCAGCGGGTACGCGATCCACACCAGCGTCGTCGTCATGGCGGGCAGCCAGCCGTCCGCGGGCGGGGAACTCCCCGCGGCGGCGGCGGCGGCGGCGGCGGCGGCGGCGGCGGCGGAGCTGACCAGACGTGGAGGACTGGGCGGCGGATTTGGGTTTCGCTCTGAAGTGAGATACTGGCCACGCTGGCCTCTCGTGAGAAATAGGCGGGCTAGCATGTGAACGGGTCCCAAGGAGCCCGTTCACAACATCAGAAGCCGGTATGGACGCAGCCACAGTGACAGTGGCCGTCGCGAGGTGTGTCGAAAGGGAGAAGCGACGGCGCGCGGGGCGCATGCAATGAACTGGAGGCCAATTCAAGCCGATACATTGTTCGGAAAGGCGCGCCGCGGTTTGCATGAAACGAAAGGGACGCCAATCCGAGCCTCACCAAGAGAAAGCGCGGCCAGATTGACTGGTGGCTGAGAAAGGCCAGCCCAAAGGAATGGACAAGGTCTGAAGGAGCCGGAGTGCGAAAGGACTACGACAAAGACATCAGCCAGGGAGCGCTCAGTGACCTCTCATAGTCCTGGTAAACGGGGCAATAGCTGGCTAAAGCAAGTAGTGGGCGGACAATCGACGCCCGGTCGATCCGACAGGCTAACTTGGGGAGCCGGAGCGCCGCATCGGAAGCCGGTGGCCGGCTCCTGACTTGGAGCGCCTGGCGCGGCGTGCAGCGGCCCGCCGCCTGCGGCAGCAGGGCGAGCAGCCCGGCTTCAACGTAGCCGGGTCCCTCGCTCAGGTTTTCCGCATGCGCTTGGCCGTCTCGATGCAGCGGTCCCTCGCCTTCGCGGTTCACTTGCGCGCAGGCCGAGCTTTGGCTGCGGCCTCCGGCTTCCGTCAGGGCGACGTCTTTCCGCCAGCTAGCTTCTCGGACCTGCATCTCCTGTCTAGAGATTACTGAGCGTTCCCTGGCTGATGTCTTAGTCCTAGTTGTTCGCACTCAGGCTCCCTCAGACTTTGTCGATTCTTTTGGGCTGGCCTTTCCCAGCCACCAGTCAATCTGGCCGCGCTTCCTTCTTTGAGCGCCCAGCATGCTGGTGCATGGCCAAAAGAAAGTGCTCGCCCATTGAGAATAGGGGCTGGAAAAGCCAGCCCGAAAAAAGACTCAACAAAGGACGAGAAGGGGGCCAAGGGAAGCGCCAGAGCCTGTCAGCGGAAAAAGAAGAAAGTGCTCGCCCATTGAGAATAGGGGCTGGAACAACCAGCCCGAAAAAGAATGAACAGAGTACGAGAAGGGGGCCAGGGGAAGCGCTAAGAAACAGAAATAACTACGAGACACTCAGTAACCCCTGCTAAGCAGCCGCAGATCAGAGATGCTGGGCTCCTGGAAGTGGGTCCCCCTGGCCAGAGCCAGCGGAAAGGCGCCTCGCCAGACGGCCCCAGCCGTGGGCTCCCAGACGTCGACGAGACGGCCGAGGGCGTGTAGCCGCCCGATGTCTCGATTGCCCCCGTTTCCCGCCTGGCTTGGCTCCGATGCATCTGGCTGGCTTCTACAGCCGCATTTGACGTTGGCAGCTAGCTGCATTNTCCCGAGGCCGGGCGCCGGCTGGCGACGCGCCCGGGCGTCTTGCACGGCCGGCCCGGCGGTCGCCCCTCCGGCGCGAAGGCTCCGCCTCCCGGAGCCTCTGCCCGCTGCCCGACGGCGACGGCCCCGTCTTCCTGGCCGTCGCCATGAGGCGCCCTGCCTGAGAGAAGCCCGGGCTGGCGCGGCGGACCTGGCGGCAGCATCCCGAAGGCAACACCTTCCAAGGCACGGCTTTTAGTGCCAGTGACGCTCGCGGAAGGGCGCCAACTGGCCCCAGCGTGCTTCCACCAACACCTCTATCGACGAGGCGTGGCAACAGCGGCGGCGAACGAGCATCGGAGCTGCCTGCACTGAGACGCTCGCAGGTCTGGACATCCAGGCCATTGGCTGTCTTTCGTGGAGCCACTCGGCATGCGCGCTCTGCATTCTCTGCGCCAGGCCTGCATGCTGGCCAGCATTGAGTCCCGCAGCGTCAGCGGCAGAGCGCCCCTACGAGTGTGCAATCGACCCCCGCATGGTGTGAATGCATGCGATTGCCGGCTACCTGGCCAATTGTGTGCTGTTATTTGACATGCGCACAAGATGACCTCCTCTCTTTTGTTAACCTGTGGTCTGCAAGCAGGCTCAGTGGTAATTCGCACTTGCTCGAGGCTGCTGGGGCAGCATCTTTGCTCCGATGGCAGCATCAACGCTGGGAGTTGTTATCAACGAGCATGATGTGAGTCAACCACTGTGGCTTGTCCAACACTCCGACCGTACTTGTGCAGCCTTGAGAGGCTCAGTGCTGAGGGTTTGTGCTCACGAAGAGGCTTGCTCGAGACAAGTCAATGCTACCTATTCTAGTGTGTGCATATTTTCCTTGTCTGTGTCTTCTTCTCCCTCCACCAGGAGCATAAGAGGGCCTTAGCTGAGGGCCTCAACTCCAAGTCATACTGCATACTGCTCTCTTAAAACTGTAATTGCTCACTGAGATCATCCAAGAACCTTCCTGCTGCTTACACAGCACCTCCTTGTGACAGGATGCCAGCAGTGTGGACGACTCGCTTGACAGCCCAGTTGCATTTTCACTCCGGCAACGGTTTTCTTCAGATGGTAATGTGGATGACATGGTCAGCAGCCCCATCACGGCAACATTACGGCACCACTTCCTGTCAAGCAATAGGCTTCCCCCTCAAGAGTCGCTGGACAGCCCCATCACGGCAACATTACGGCACCACTTCCAGTCAAGCAATAGGCTTTCCCCTCAGGAGTCGCTGGACAGCCCCATCACACAAACACTGCGACAACATTTCGAGTCAGATGATAGGCTCTCGCCCCAGAGAGGTGAGTTAGGCTTGCTGCTTCAGGGATTTTGCAGTGGAGTTCCTTGCTCTGTGAAGCTCCTAACTTCAGACAAGCTCATCAAATCTCTAAGATGGCTTTTCTGCATGGCTTGCTCCCATATTTGGCCTGAGGTTGGCACAATTCAACCACTGAAATCACTCCTTCTATCTGTGCCTGACTTTCACTGCTTTCAAATTTGCAGGTGACTCAGAGAAGTTGGCCTACCCAGATGATGAAGTGTTGAGGCATATGCAAGTTGCAGAGGAGGCTGTCAGCGGTACGTCAGTGTTGTGTCTAGCTCCATGGCAAGCAAAAGCTAGCGGTGCATCATGCAGCTGGGTGACAATAGTCGTAGAGAAGCATCAAGCAGCAAATTTGCAAACTTCAGAACAAAGATCTTTGTGTACATCTACATGTCGATGCCAAGATGTTTCCACCGTCCAAGTACGCGACATGATGATCCCCAATATTGAGTTGCGCGTAACCAGGATGGGAGCGAGCGACTGCTGAATCCAAGGAGCTGAAAGCGCGACTGGGTAATGCCCTGCATGACATCCAGGCTCAAGAGGTCAAATGTACAAGGCTTGATGCAGCACTGAAGGTCAGGCTAGTGAAAGCAGCTGATGTGATGCATGTCAATGCCTAGCATGCAAGTGAGCGAGCTAGACCTGCACGTGTTTTCTAGTCAGCTATTCTCTGGATGGTGAATTCTAAGCAACCTCCATGTGACAGGAATGCATGCGTGAGCTGCGCAAGGCACGGGAGCAGCAAAGCAAGAGCTCCTCAAGAACTTCAGGCCTGACTGCTGATTCAAACCAAGAGAACGGCCAAATTGCTCTCCTGGCTGAGCAAGACATATCAGCAAGAGTGGAGAATGCACTGGTCAAAAAGCAGGACGAGTGGGAGGAGGTAAAGAGAGGTCTGGAAGCCAAAGCTACCGAGATGGAGCACCAGATGCAGGACCTGATGTCGGAGATGGATGCTATGGCCGTGGTCTTGGAGGACAGAGCCCTCATCATACATGTATGACTGCTGCATCATCTTCTACCACAGTCTAGCTTGAGTGGTTGAGAACTACTATGAAGGTCCATTCTGCTGTTGCATGTTGTCCCCGCTTTTGATGGATGAACTTGTAACAACAGCCTTATCAGCTGCTTGACAAGTCAAACAGCAATAGTCAGGCCAGTCTCTGTGGAAAAGTTGAGTAGGTAGGTCAGTTTCTAAAGGCAAGTGCTAGAAGCCAAGTAGATAGCACTAGGAGCCAAGGAGAATCATGATGGCCAGATTGACTGCTGACAGGACCTGGAAATCGCTAAGGTGCGCTCGGAGAAGGAGAGGGAACAACTTGCTCTGCTTCTGGAGGAACTGGAACAGGAAAAGTGCTCTACTGCTGATGAAGAGGATGACTCTCATACAATCACTGCGGCAAGAAGTCATTCAGGTGATCATGCTGGAGCGCCAAGTGGCAATGAAATAGATGGCAAGTGCCCAACAGAGCGCAAGGACCTGGGCAGAATAAACTTGGACGTTGGCCCGCTGGAGGAGCTAGAGCTTGAGTGCAAACAGTTGAAGGAGATGCTACATGCCTTCAAGACAAAGCAGGCAGAGGACAGACAACAGCAGCTTGAGGCTGAAGTGAAAGAAGTGAAGGAGGTGGCAGATCAGATGGATGGCAGCGCTCTATCTTATCAGAGTGACAGTGATAGTGGGTCCAGCTTGACAGAAGCCAGTCAACGTGATTTGAGGACCCCAACTGCAGCCAAGCAGCGACCACGGCTAATACCCTCAGACAGACTGCACGTGGGTGCCCTGAACTCTGTCGATGTGAAGGCTGAGCCTCAAGCATGGCTACAGGAGAAGAGTAAGCTGACATCTGCTTTGCAAAAGAGAGAGTCTGAGCTCCAAGAGATGACTGAGCTGTGCGAGGCGCTACAGCGGAGTCTGAGGGCCATGCAAAGTCAACTCCAGACCATGGAAGCAGAGGGGTCCACGAGCTCAGGCTCATTCCAAACAGCTGCCAGTCCAGTGGCTCTTAGGTATGCCACTGTGGTGCTGCACGTGCGTCTGTAAGTCACATTCTCAGTAGCCAGCTGTTTGAGGTCCTTAATGCAATCTTGACAATGCTATGCAGTAATACATGATTGTCAGGTTGCTAACAAGGTTGATGACCCCGTGCTCTGTCATACCGTGCAGTGACACTGTTTCAAGCCGATCAAAGGGAAACGTCATCGATCAGCAACTCAATGAGCGAATGGGGTGGCTGCAGAACGAACTCTGCGAAAGTCAGCAGCACAGGGCTCGCTTAACCATGGATGTCTCAAAGGTGCAAGAGAACGTTACTCTACTGGATGCAGAGCTCTCTTTGTCCAACAGTGAAAAGGACAGGATGGAGACAGAGCTAAGCACGCTCAGCAGCCGCAACAGAGAGCTGTTGACCGAGGTTGCAAATTGGAAGAGTCGAACTGCAATCATCCAAGCTGAGCTTGCGGCAGTCAGGCGCGGGTTTGGGCCTGATGCAGGGAGTACGGAGGCAGCTCAACTGCAAAATGTGATAGGCCAGCTAGCGGTTCTAGAGGCAGATCGCACAGGAGCACAGGCAGAGTCAGCTGCACGTCAGGTCAACAATGTACATGCAGCTGCAGGACAAGGGGGAAAAGCAGGTATACCGTCTTCAATCAGTGTTAAAAGGGGTCCTCCTATTTAAGATGGTGATGCAATTGCAATTTCAGAAGTGAATGCAGATTGATGCCAGATACTTTGACGCAATGCTTTCAGCAAGGATCATGCATACTTAAGTGCTCATCAGCAGTGCAATGAGTATATCTCCATGGAGCTGTGGTGGCAAATAAGTCTTTGATGTGTCAGCTTATGCAACTTAGGAGTTGTTTATGATGCAGGAGCTACAGCTAGTAGTCTTGCACGGCAAGAGGACTCTGAGGCGCTTCCAAGTGATGACTCTGTGAACTCTGTTGACATATGTACAGACAACCTCAGTACCGAAGACATTTGCAGGAGCCACGCAGACACGACAGCAATAGCCAGTTATTTAAGCGAATGTGACCATCTCGGCAATGTTGAATCTGGTGCTCAGAGCCCGTCAGCAATTGATGTTTCAGTAGCCAGCAGTCATGAGCTATGCAGTCGTCTGCATGGCGAGTGCACTGCCGTAAGAGCCGAGGTAGAGGAGCTCTTAAGCAGGTTGGAGCACCTGCAAGGAGTGAAGGAATGCCAGATTAAGGTACAGAATGCAGTCGCTCAAGAGCTCATTGATGCTAAAAATAGGGCTACGGTCTTAGAGTCTCGGCTCGCAGAGGAAACAATGAGGACAGAAGAGCTGCATTTAGCTGCCCTTGAAGACAATGCAAGTATCAGCCACCAGCAGAATCCGCTGGCAGAACTTGAGGCTGCAAGACAAACAGTAATTGAGCTGTGGGCATCAAAGGGAGCATACCATGCAGGTACGTCTGGCCTGGTGTAGGATGTTTGATTGGGACTGTAGATGTGGCCCGTCACGCAACAATTCTACAAGATTATTAGAAGCCCTTCGATTGTGGGAATTCTGCAAGGCCGTTAGAATGGCAGGCTGCCACAAGTCCGACACACACATCTCATCTTCTTTTTCTGACACTGCATGTGCTTGCTTTTGTTCTTTCGAATGCCCGACAACAGCATCTATCACCTTCTTACTTTTGATTGGTTCTCAATGCAGAACTTGAAGCATTAAGGTGTGATAAGGAGGAGTCGGAACAAGAGCTGGTTGGAGTGAAGGTGCAACTAGGGGAGATGGCAGTTTGTCTAGCAGATGCCACAAAGGAGGTAATAAGCTGATTAGTTGCCTGTAAGCTCCGGATGATTGGAAGCTGCTCTGACTTATGAATGTTGAGGTTTTGAGACAGTTTTAGTGCCAACATTTGACTTTGGCTACTCATAACTTCACAAGTGAGAATTCTCCACCTTGTCCTCCCTCTCTTGTCAGCGCTTGCTGGTGGTTACAGTCAACAGAGACTTAACATAGCCAGATGGTGCCTCTGTTCAATGACTAGATCACTGACCTGTCCCGGAAAGCGAAGGAGAGTGAAGACTTTGCGAGACAAGCAAGAGAGAATGTTGAAGTGGAGAAGGCAGGCGGATACTTGCAGCATACCACTCCCAGGCTGAGTAATGTTGTGGACAATGATAGGTATGTCGCTGCCACTGCTTCATGCCAACTACCTTTGAGAGGTACTGGTATAGTTGTTAGCTTCCAACATTCGTGGGAGGAGGTCAAAGAGATCAGCTGATGTGGCAATGTACGTTGACACAGAGATTATAGACACTGACACAGAAGCAAGGCTACTGCCTGTGAAGCTCACTTCGAACGCATTCCCCTGTATTGCAGACAAATAGCTTCCGAAGACACAGAAAAGCAAGAACAGCCAGGAGCGTTGAGGGCAGAACAGCTTAGCATGGATGTAGAGGACTTGAAATGCCAGCTTGGAGCCTGCAGGGATGATTGCGCTCGGCTGGTTGTTGAGCTTTCAGCAATGACACATGCTCAGGAAGAAGTGGCCGCCAGATGTGGCAGACTGGAGCAGGAGCTGAGGGCCGCGGAAGACCTTCAAGACAGCTTGAGATCTGCTGTCACGGCTTGTCAGCTGGAGCGTGACACGTTGGGCATGGACTTGGCAGCCATTACCAGCCAGGCAGTTGAGCTGGCATCGCAGTGCCAGGAGAAGCAGGCCCGCATGCAGGAGACCCATCTGGAGCTCCAGAGTTTAAAGGATGATATGCACGCAGCCAGCTTCAGGTTTGCTGAGCTACAAGCGGAGCTGGGAAATCAGCGGGAGGTGGCAGGTCATGCACAACAGGAGGTTGATGCTGCCCAGCTTGAGTTGGCGAAGTTGAGGGCGGACTTGGCAGCAGCAAAGTCAGCGGGTGGCAGTGCGGAGGTGTCCAAGCAGGAGCTTGAGAACATGTTGGCAGATGCTATGGACCGCCTCAGCATGGCTGTGGAGGAGCTGGTGGTGGTGAAGGAGCAGAGGGAGCATCTGAGTCAGCAACTCCAAGGGGTGCTGGCCAATGGGAGCATGCTGATGGCGCAGCTCAACTCGGCTAAGGGGGAATTGGACATGGAGCGGGCCACTCGCAACTTCATTGTTGGCAAGCTGCAGCACGAGCTTCAAGAGCTCTATGCCAGGTGTGTACAGCTGCACTACATGAGTCTGCCAGGTTTGGGCAGTCACTTGCTCACGGTTTGTTTCCAAGTGACTAGGTAGCTGATGGGAAGCTGCTCTCTTTTTCTCCTCGATTCCTGATGGGCTGGCTGGCTGCGTTGCTGCAGAGCCAGTGATGACGCGATTGCCAATCTTGCAAACGTCGTTGCGGAGAAAGTATGGCATCGTCCACACGAACATATCCTCTTTGCTGACATGCCAGTTAGTCTTTGTTGGTGGGGTGCCTGCAAGCTTTGCAGTTGTTTCTAGTGTTGAACATCACACACAAGGCATTGCTCTGGACATCAACTTACACCCATTCCGATTTGTGCAGGATGCGGAGCTTGCGTCTGCTAGCGAGCGGCTGGAGGATGCCAGGGCCACAATCGAGGCCCTGGGAGAGCAGCTTGTGGCCTTGGCGGTGCCAAGGCCGACCAGCCCGCCAGTCTATGGAGAGTGGGGTTCTCGCAGTCCCGCCCTGCATGAGTTGACTGCGTCCACGGTTCAGAATCCCCTCTACCAGGAGTCTGTGCAGCACTGTCAGGACGGCAGAGCCAGCATCCGGATGTGGAACGGCTTGCAGGTGCCAGGCCCAGCAGCGGCAGCAAGTCATGGTTTTCAGTGTGATAGAGAGCCAAGCTCGCCGTTTGCCCAAGCATCCTCAACGCCACCACCTTCTGCTGCAGAAGCCGGATCCAGGCCACATAGATATCTCGGCGCGGCCCTCTCGCCATCGTCTACCTCACCCGGAACGCCTACAGAAGTCACAGCTTCACCGGCTGACTTTCCCAGCTACTCGTCGCCGTCGCACTTCTACTCGCCTGTCTCTATCTCTAGACCTGGCATAGGGGGGCTGTCGCCGCAGCTGTACGAGCAGGGTGCAAATGCCAAGGCCAGGCTTGCGAGTGGACCTTCACCAGGAAGCAAGGAATCAGGAACGCCGCGCCAGGGCCGCTTGGCCAAGGTGACCTTGTCAGGGTTCCTGGCTCGGGCAAAGCGTGCGCGGTGGATGTTTGACTCGGACAGGTAGTGAGCTGCTTTGCCAGTGGCACTGCCTGCAGTGACGTTCTGAGACAACCAGGCTGGGTGGCAGCAATGGTATGCGGTGGCATCTCCAGTGTACACTTTCCAGAGTGAACAAAGGGCTCTCATTGCTAGCAGCTAATTCTGCTGCAATCTGCTTACACCAAATAATTTGCCTTGTAGATTTGATTGTTGTCCACGTGATGCGGGGTCAATTGTCACAAAGTCATTTTTGCTGGACCTTAAAGCAATAGATCAATAGGTAGACAGCGTCCTTACCAAGCGGGGGACGAGAAGAACACCTCAGAAGTGCACGGTGGAATTTGTGCTGTGTAAGGCCAATGTGGTGAAGAACCTTCACTCCCTTTTCAGACCTGCCTGCGCTGTGCCTTCTAGACACATGCAGCGTATCAAAACCTCATCAAGCTTTTTGTTCAGCCAGTCGCTTCTAAGTCTGCATGGGCACCAGCCTGTGCAGCTGACCTTACTAGTTGCCAACATGTAGGGTCCAAGGTCCATGTTGGAGTTGGAGCCGAGTAGCCTGTGGACGCCAAGAGCCCACCACACTTGGCGGGACCGTGGATGACAACAGGTGATATGCGGAAGAGCAAAAGAGAAGCATCTGACAAGCAAGACTAGACCCAGCTGCTTTCTTGCGGGAGTCTGCAGCACTGCACTGCTTGCCATCAATCTTCGTCCGTGTCTGCCACAGCAGAGGAAGAAAGAAGCATGTGAGCAGTGCTAACACGCCCCCGCTGTGCTGCTACATCAGCAAACGGTTAAGACCTAGAGCCTGGTGCACGCTGCTACCAACAAACCTGAGCGGACATCGTCGCCAACTTTGCCGCGGTTCTTGAGCTGCCGGAGGATCATCCGGGATATGAGGAGCCACCAGTAGAGATGCACGAGCAGCAGCGTGATGAGCATGGAGTTGAAGGCATAGTATAGCCGCGGGCACGCCGGATTGCTCAGGTTCACAATCTGCAGCACCTCCCAGCTGGAGCGAGGGGCAACCGAGCGGGTCAGCGCCCTTTTGCAGGGCCTGGACGAAAGAGTCCGCGACAGTGACTTGGCCCCGAGCTGGTGATCTGGCTCGTCTTAGGCTATGACAATGTTTTAGACAGACAGCTTAGCGATGCTTGCTAGCCTGAGAACCAAGGATTGTGTTATGGCTCACATTCAGCAGCTTGCAATCTGCACTTTGCAGTGAAATATCAAGAAGGACCTGGGCTAAAGATGGAGCAAGACATGGTAATTGATTGCAGATGGATGCCACAGCAATCGGGGCGAGCGTTTGATAAGTAGCATCACCCATATTCCGCACTTACCTTGTGCTCCAGATAATCCAGAAGGGGAAGTAGACGAGGCGCAGGGCGACCCAGGAGAAGGCAAAGAGGGCGAAGACGATGGAGGCAGCAGCGTCGCGGCCCGCGTACTTGAGGAGCTTGGCGGACTCCATCAACACGTCGCTTGCGTCGTGGAGCGCCAGCACGATGGAGCCCACACGAAAGCTCCTGCGCACCACGGCAGCAGCAACGCATTGAGTGAGCTGGCACTGCGACCTCATAAAGGCGGCGCGCTGTCAAGGCTACCACGATGGTCGAGGCATTAGTGGAGGCTACTGGTGTTTAGTCACAATGTACCAGCAGGAAGGAAAGAGGGGAGGAATACCTGGTTGCGTACGAGTAAGCAATGAGGGCAATGGAGACGAAGTGGTGGCCCATCATGACGCCGAAGTCCTTGCGGCGCGTCTCCCAGAACAGCAGCGCGACGACGCTGTACACGTAGAACCCGCCCTGCCCAGTGTACAGCAGCTTCAGCTTGAACCTGCGGGCCACCGCCAAGCAGCAGCAGCAGCAGCCGGCAGCTCTGACGGCGTCAGCCGCTCGGAACGATGGCCGGCCGCAGAGCGGCGGCAGCAGCGTCCAGCTAGAGCCAGGGCCGCGGCACGAAGTCCTTCTATCCTTTCTAAATCAACACTAATAGGCTATTTATCCTTATCTCTGACCTTCGCAGTTTAGCTCGGACTTCGTCGTTAACTTTATCCTATTGATAACGCAAAGCTATTATGTGAGAACGTTTGCTTTGATGGGCGGTGGGGCGGACTTGATGGGCTGGTCGGGCCAGCCGGCCCAGAAGGCGGCGGTGCTGGCCGCCCACGGCTCCGGCAGCGTGACAGCGAGCGCGTAGGCCTCGGCGGCGGCGTAGTACGCCAGCTTCCAGCACGACTCCGCGAACTTGGCCGCCGTATGCCGCCGCGCCGCCTCCGCCGCCGCCGCCACCGCCTCCGCCGCCGAGCCGCCGCCGCCCTTGCGCTTGCCGACGCAGTGTCGCGGCACCGCCGCGCTGGCCAGCCGCTGCACATGGCCGTCAGCAATGCCGCTCGGATTCAGCGGTGG
>WELB01000076.1:19902-32290 GCA_009602725.1 Spirogloea muscicola | reverse complement strand
CGGCGGCGGCGGTGGCGGCGGCGGCGGCACGGAGCTCGGCGCGGCCTGCGCGGCCTGGCCGGGGGTGTAGCTTCTCACTGACAGGGTGAAGGAAAAGGAACAGCGCTTCAGATTTACGGCAGTGGCTGGGAGAAATTCGTGAATTTCAAAACAATTGGCTGGGAGAGGCAAGCCCAGAAGGAGAGAAGGCGCGCGGGGCGCATGAAATGAAATGGAGGCCAATTCAGGCCGACACATTGTTCAGGCAGAGTCTACGGCAAACTAAACAGGGCTACATAATACGGAAACCGAATCCAAGGTGCCTAAGGTGACATCGGTACCCACGGGTGAGCACAAACAAATCCGACAAGCTAACTTGGGGAGCTGGAGCGCCGCCACGAAAGCCGGAGGCCTGACTCAAAGCGACCCTGCACGTTGATGAAGAGCCCAGAAGGAGTGTAGACGGTCTGAAAGGGGCCGAATGGTGCCAAATAACCACGAAACCACGTTTTTTGACTCCTGCGAGTGGGCGCTCAGTGACCCTCAGAAACCCTATTGTCAACAAGTGCAGATCAGAATAACCAGAGGGCGGAAAACGTCGCCCTGCCCCTGTTGACATCGAGAGAAATCCACTGGCAGAGCGGGAGCGGAGAAAAGTACTCGCCCATAGAGAAGAGAGTCTTTTTGGGCTGGCTTTGCCAGCCCTCGTCTCTCTTCTTTTTGGGCTTGCAAAGCCAGCCAAAAAAGAAGGACAATGGAGGGCCCCAGTCAAGACGGGCCCCGGCGCCCGTTCCAGGCCCCCCCGTCTGACGTTGCTGGGCTGAGGGGGGCCAGGGTTTAAGTGGTACGGGGAGGTGGGGGGGGGGTTTTCTGTTCCCCAACAAGCGGTGAGTTACCGGCCGCGCTAACCACTTCGGATCCCCGCCCCTCCGCCTTCCCGTCGGTAGCTAACTTCCAGGTAACCCACGGGCATCGGCCGGGTCCGAGCATCTGGAAGCGCCGGAGCGGCTCTACACGTGGCTCCCCGACTGTCGCCCACGTCTCCCCAAGTTTGCCGCCAGATGACGTCAGATGACGCCGGGACTACTTCAGCCGGGGCCTTCGAATCAAGCGGCTCCACAAGCCACGTGGCGACCACGCTGGCGACTCCCGCGATCGCCGCCGTCGCCGCCGCCGCCGCCGCCGCCAGGGCAGCGCCGGTCCTCAACTGCCGCCTCGCCGCGGCCTGCCCGAGCTCCCGCGTCCACATCCCCGGCCGCCGCCCCGCAGCGCCGCCGGGGCCTCATCGCCGCCGCCGTCGTCGCCTCGACTCCGCCGCTGCCTCCGCCGCTGCCCAGCGCCCAGCGGCCGCCGCCATGGCCGCGGCCGGCGGGCCGTCCAAGATCCAGCTCTATTCCCTCGCCACCCCCAACGGCATGAAGGTGGGACCCTCGCCGCTTCGCCCGCTCAGCTGCCTCCAGCGCCACGTGCGGCGGGCGTCATCGACGACCTCACCGGCTTGCCCTCCCCGAGCGCGGGCGCAGGTGGGGATCGCGCTGGAGGAGATGGGCCTGGAGTACGAGCCGCACCTGGTGGACATCATGGCCAACGACCAGTTCTCGCCTGAGTTCGTCGCCGTCAACCCCAACTCCAAGATCCCCGCCATCGTCGACCCCGACGGCCCAGGTGGGCGACCTGCATTCGCGCCACCTAGAGCAGCATTGCTCGACATTGTATGTGTATTTGTACAGCGGCGAGCGCCACGGACGTAGCCTCAGGTACTGACAAGAGTTTCGTGGCATTGCCACGTCGAGGCGGCAGGCGGGGCGCCGTTCAACGTGTTTGAGAGCGGCGCCATCCTGCAGTACCTGGCAGACAAGTCGGGCAAGTTCCTGTCCAAGGACCCGGCGCGCAAGTGGGAGACCATCCAGTGGCTCATGTTCCAGATGGGCGGCGTAGGCCCCATGTTTGGCCAGGTTCGACGCGATCCAGCCAGCGCTGCCCATCTCGTGTGCATAGCCAAGTGTGCAGATTCAGGGCGGCGATGTGTATGGCCCTGAATGTGCTTATGGCGCCCACCGTCAGTGCTTGCCGCCCGAGTGTCTGGCGCATGTACGCAAAACCTGCACCTGCAGTTGGGTCACTTCTACAAGTACGGCAAGGACAAGTGCGACCACCCGTACCCGCTGGAGCGGTACTCCAAGGAGACCAAGCGGCTGCTTGGCGTCCTGGAGAAGCGCCTACAGGGCCGCGAGTACCTCATTGACGACGGGTACTCGATCGCGGACATGGCAACGTTTCCTTGGGTGCACTGCCTGCAGGTCAGATAGTTTCTTGGATGCTGCTCAGATTGAGAACACCAATAAAGAATCACACACCTTCTGTGAACTCATGACGTTCTCGCAACCAAGCTATATGCGTCATGTCCTGTGTTGTGATTGCCTTCAATACTTGCGTAGCTGGTCTCTTTGATTCATAGACTGCCGGACGTATCAACTCGACACAAATTCTTGGAGGGAGAAGGGGCAAACGACCTTCAACTATTTTCATCTCGAGTCTTGTAGTTTACACCGTGGTTGTGGATGCCATTCCGTGCCTGTGCAGGTCTTCTATGAGGCCAGCGACCACTTGGAGCTGCAAAATTTTCCTAACGTGCTAGCGTGGAAGGAGAGGTGTGCATCTCGGCCCGCTACAGCGAAGGGCATGACTGTCTGCAAGAAGCTGTGAGCGGCCTCACAGTTCGCCTCACACAACGTACTGACTGAAGACCATCAAGCGCCAATGCACTTGTTGACAAATTACCTACTATCAGACTTGCGGCAATGGATAGCACCTGCACTCCAGCCCTTGGAATGCGATGCATAGAACCTTTCTGTAACATTCGACTCTCATACATGTGCTACTTTGTCCACATCACTGGCAAGCTAAGCAATGCATCCATGGAAGGGTCCTTAGGGGGGCAGATACAAGCATGTGGCATTAACAAGACGTCCCCCATATGACAGAGCAGAAATTGTTGTTACGATTCTGAATGCAGACTGCTGTGTCTTAAAAACCTGGTGCATGGCCTTCTGCTGTGCCTCACAATGTACGAGCAATGACATCATATTTAGATAATAAGTCTGAATGCGCTTCCAAGACCTTATGGCATAGTTGCATTGCAGCAATACAATGTATCTGCTGTGTCTGGCAAGGAAGTACGGCAACTAAACCAGTAGCACGCGTGGCCGTTGATTGTTTGCAAAATCGTTGGCGCTAGGCAAAGTCTGCTAAGATTTTACATGAAAGAACAGCAAGCATTGCGAAATTTGACATGATTTTGGCCGTGCAAGTAGTTGCCACCTTGAAAACCTGGCGGCCAAAATCCAAGGCGCTTGTCTGACATGCTCCTGAAGGTAAAAGCAGCAGCAAAGGGCTGACTAGCAGCTCAGGCAGCAGTCTCTCTGCTGCACCAAAATACTGTGTACCCGACAGCAATCTACAACAGTTCTTCAAATACGTGGGCTGAAAACCCAAAGCACCAAGCTCAAATACTGGATGCAGCTCCAAAACCCAAAACTATCCTCTTGCTCAAAGTCTTCGGCCACATCCTCCAGGGCTAAGCACCAAGACTGCTCGAGTCTGGCGATATCCACACTAGCAATACTGCTCCGAGACGTCCACGTTGTCTGATGATGCAGATCACATCAGGGTCTGTCAAGCCCCTAAGATCACCTGCCTGCGTCAAGCTCTTCAAGGACTAACAGGCCTGACTGGCCTGGCTAACCCTCTCAGCCTTCACAGCAGGCTCAACTTGTCATATGACGCGAAATTATCGTTCCACTTGCTCTTGATCCTGCACCTGCTGTCGAGCCAGGACTGCAAGCCAGGCGAGAAACCTCTTCAAGCCCTTAAAGCTTTGACGAATTGCCACAGGCGGATGAGACATGCTCAAACGGCAATCCCCTCAGCCATTGGCTTGCCGGGGCTGAGATGATGCTGAGTTCCGATGCTTCGACTGCATCAGCCTGTCATGGTCAGCCTGCGACAGTCCCAATAGTGACATGTTTACTTCAGCAGAGGCCCTTCATATGCAGATGACATACTGCTATGTATTGACGCTCTGTAACAAGGCCTCTCACCAATCCTTCAATTTCATGGAGCAGCCGCCATGATATAGAGCAGCAGCCAGGAGAACTCTAATCATGCACATGTCAATGTCGACATGCAAGGCAGGTGTTGGCCATGACCTGAGTGGCATACAGAGCTTGAGTAGCAGGGTGACTCATATTGGCTTCCCCGTAGCCCAGCGAAGTGAACAGGCCTTGAGATGCATGGCCAGAGAAACCCTGGCATCATCCGGGTGCAAATGCTTAGGATATCGGAAAAGAGTCATCAATACGTCAATTGAAGACAGCCAGAACAGCTTAAACGAACTTCTTGGACATATTGTGATATTTGTGCAGTGCTGCAAAACCCTGGCTGACATAATCAGACACTTCCTGCAAATTGGAGCTGTCTTACAAAAGTAGCAATTGCATCCAAGAGGCAAAAATGCTCCGCTGCTTGACATAGAAAGCAACCACTGACACAAGAAAAATTTCTCAAGGCAAGTACTGTTGCAGGTGATTGAGCAGACCTGCGACAAGAAGCCTGAACTTTGCGAGTTACCCTGCATCTGGAGCTCTCCCTGAGTGTCATAGGGTTGTGCTCCAAAACTAAGACCTCCAGCCTGCAAAGGTAAAATAAGATTGGCTACATGAAGGGATGCAAACATGTGATTGCACTACTGCTATGCAACTCACAGTAAGTTATCTCAATCTAGCATTGAGATCAAGCTTCATCTCCATAAGCGCAGCTCGTAGAAACACCACAGAGAGGAGTACAAATACATCATCCTCTGTATGAACTCATCCTGAAGTCTAGTACCTGAGTAGCAAATTCGGGGGCCTGGAAATTCAGGTGGCTGCTGTGTAGGCCTAAGTCTTCCCCCAAGAAGTCCTGCACAAGATGGTCATAATGTTGGTAGGTGCATAACCAGGAAGGTTGGCCTTTTTGCATCCAGGATCAATGCAAGGACTGACACTGCATGGGTCATCTCAGGTGCACAGATGCTCGGTAAACAGGATCCAATAATATTGAAGCAGTCTTTTACAGAGGGGGCTTTTGAGAATGCATAGTCCACCAACACTTTTGCTAAACACAGCACTGAAGACTAAGTTGCAGAGATGTATCAGTCACCTGTGACATTCCACCAAAGGAGATACCATCCCTCAAAGGTTGGCTCATAGGAGCTTGAGACACCATCTGCAATGAACAGGATCACAGAATTCAGGCTATGACCCCTTTAGGTCCCAGTATCACAGGCAGGAGCCCATTTGTGAGGCTGGTCAGTGAGGCTGGGCAGACTGGCCAGCTTTACAGGCACAAAGAAGCAGAGAGCATCCCCTACGTCTTCAGCCAACCTCTTACATGCACTTTAATAGATCTGCCATAAGCGGTCAAACAGCCAAATAGCTCCACATTAAGTGCAATAGGAGCAATCTGGGGCTCTTATCAAAAGGTCATAGAATCAAGGTGCCGTGGTGGGAAAGTTCTGCAGCCATCCTACCTGAGACATGAGCCCCTGCTGCTGTGTAAGTGGTACACCGTCATAATCAATCACAGGTGCCCCCTGTCCTCGGCCGGCCCCAACAAAGCCCCTGTTGCCCCCCTGAGGAACATGGGGAACAGCGCCTATGGGGCCGTGCGCGCTCCGCCGGGAGGGGATAGCATATGGCTGGCTCAATTGGCTGTCTCCCGGCTGGTAAGTGTATGGTGAAACTCCTACTGGCCCTCCAGCACCACCTCTGGCGTACGTTGGGTGGTGAGGCTTGACATGCGACCCGTTGGCCATGGGGAAGTGACCTGAAGTAGGACCGTAAGCACAAATATCAGGATTCTGGCCCAGTGGTGTTTCTGAGAATGCATGCCAGAGAGCACAAGCAATGACTACTTGCTCTCGCTGCCAAGGCCAAACCATCGATGGCATCAAACGGCTTGGTGCCAAATCTAGATCTTAGTCAGAAGTCATAGCCTACATCCTGAATCCAGGATCCTGGTGAATGCACGAAGCGTGCAGTGCACAGTACAGGTCTCCAACGTGCACCATGCTTGAGAAGGGCCTACCTCCAGCACGGACATCGGGCAGGCGGGCCCGTCTCCTGTCAAAGGGCCCGCCACCGGGTGCAAGAGGCGTGGGAACTGGAACAAAAGCATCGCCCAGGCCAACAGCCTGCCCGTTCATTCCAGGGTAGACACGGCGCTCATTATACACCTGTTAAGATCAACAGAAGTCGCAGTGTCAAGCCTGACTTTGCAGTGCTGTACTGTCTTGTGTTGTCAGAAATGTGACTGCATTCTGTTCATTGTGCCACTGACAGCAACTTTGTCAAGCAGGGCTTGTGCTAACATAACACCGTACAGCAAGACACACATAGATCGTACTTTCTTTGTCACGACAGAGGTCTCCTTGACTGAGATTATGCTCATGGGATGGGGTGATCACCTTCTTGGGGCGCTCAAATTGTACCATGCTTTGCTTCAGGTTGTTCAGGGGACCCTCAACAAGGCACTCACGCTCCTGATACTCAAAGGGTTACTTTTAGCTGACATAGAACCTCATGCCTGGCTAAGCTTTCCATTATCTGTACACTGTTTTCATGCAAAGGATGCACTTAAAGCAGATACAGTGAGTCTGTGCAGCCTCTCAAGTATGATACAATCTTGATCTATCATGTACTTGCTTCAAATTTGCCTCCTACTTACACAAAGAAATAGCTCCTCACCTTGAAATGTGTAAGTAGATTGTTCCATAATGGTTGCCGCGATAGTACTTTGGGATTGCCCAGAACGACAACGCCATATTTGGCGCGTGTCAAAGCCACATTCAGACGCCGAGGATCATTCAAGAACCCGATTCCCTGTTGCCACCCCTCAGGACGTCGGTCAGTGAAGCAGACTGCATGTTGTGCGCCTGGTGTAGCTCAATATCAGATGCTCTGACTAGCGCGCTTGCCTGATCAAGCTCAGATTCACGGAAAGGACATGTGATGATGCGCCCTCTACGCACGTATTTGGCTTTTCATGAGGACTCTGTTGAGAAATCAGTAGTGTCCCATTTTACCAGCATCACATGGTAAATGCATGCCAATACGGGTAGCAGAATGCAGGCAGTACCTGGTGTTCATTGCTTCGCACACATGAGAGAATGATGTAGTCCTTCTCTCGACCCTGGAACGAGTCTACACTGGCAACCTGACAAAGATATGTGTAAAAGTATGTCAACACATACTAGCAACCTGCTGCTGCCAAGAACGAGCAAGACCACAACATGAAACTGGCCATAACATACACTGATGAGTATGCAACATGAGACTTGAAAATGTCGTGAGTCGACAAATACAAGGAGGTCTACGTCATCCATTTGCATGACATTTCCGCAATGGTATTCAACCTTAGCATTTATGTATGCATGCACACAGAATGCAGAGCCCTGCATATATAGAGTGCTATAAAACCTAACCAAATCTGCAATACACTAACATATGTATGCGTGCAACAATCTATTCTACCTCCAGCTCCTTGTAGAGCTGCTGCCGTAAAGAACCAGTACGGGCCATCTGATTGACTATATAAGCTCGCTGCCCCTCATAGGGTGTAATAACACCAATCTGTGCAGCACACATTAAGTAACATTTGGGTCAAGCTAACATTATTGATGTTGCGGACATCAGTATGATGTTGAACTCCCCCTGAGGTAAATGCAATGAATGAGTGCAAAAAGCACACATACCTGACTAGGGACCACTCCATTCCTGAGGAATGTAGTGACTATCTTCTCGACATTTGCTGCCTCTGTCCTATTTAGATACGAGGTTCCACTGGCACTTATCTCTTCTTGGCCCATCTGCACGCGGGATGAGGGGTGTCAAAACACGTGACAGAAGAGAACCCACTCTAAGGAGGTAGTAGAATTGCATTTAGGTAGCAAAAGGTCAAAGGTCAAATGACATGCTTGTTCACAAAATAAGATGCAGCACATAAGCATCTGGAGGGCAATCAACCAGGACGCAGGATGTGACACCTGGACATAGAAAAACATGGGCCTTGTTGGAATTGGCCAAGGAAAGTCCACGCCTGGCTGGAGGCGCTCTGCCTCCACGACGCCATTCTGAAGAGTCCCTTCATAGAAGCTATTGGATGGGAACTCTGAAAGGCAGGGGTGCATCCGATATTGCACCTGCACCCATCAACCCTCATGCATGGATGCTAGTAAGTGCTCCCACCTAACAGTTTTACAAGCTCCCGACCTACTTAATGAAGATAAGAGTGGGCTCAAGCGTAAGCTTGCTGTTACCAAAGGCACACCTAGGCACTGAGAGGTCCAGGCTCACGATCTCAAGTGCCGGACATAAGTATTCACCTGAAGACGAATCGGCTTGACGCCCAGAAGAACAAGGCGCTCAAAAAGACTCTGCGATAGCCCTGCTTTTGCTGCTTTCTTGCACATGATGACAGGCCCCAGCTGGCAGTGATCTCCAACAAGCACTAGCTGCTTTGCTCCCATAACCAGCGGAATCAGACACTCGGGTTCAGTGGCCTGGGTTGACTCATCAATGAGGACCTGTCATGCCAGACAGATTAGAAGAGTTATGTAAGAATTCATCAATTGGATAAATGCTTGAGCAAGGAGGCAAAAGCTTGCAGCAACGGACACGAACAAGCGTGCACAAGAGTACAAAGAGTTGACCTGGCGGAAACGGAAGTTGGAGAGGCGGGGGTCACCGGCACCAACACACGTTGTGCATATAACATCCGCATTTTGAGCAATATCACGTTCTGTTGCTCTCTTCAGAGCCTTGTACTTCTTCTCGTCAGCGCTTGATAGTTCACCTGTTTACAAAATTGAGAGGAATAAATGCCATCCTCTTGAAAGTTGTGTCTGTAGCAAGGTAGCTGTATCCAAAAGAACAACATCAACCTCAAAGAACAGCTACTTCGGACTGTCACCTTGCTCCTCCTTCAAGAGCAGAAGTTTGTTAAGCTCATTCTTATCGCTCATGTCCAAGTGCTTGACCTGGTATTCAGGAACATTAACGCCAAAAAGCTTAGAAGGTGATCAAGTCACTGCTTATCAGACCTATCAAGCCTGACAGTCAAGACCAAGTCGCTTTTGGAAAAAGGACAAAGCGAAGGAATCAAAGCAGGCATTCTCAGAGGTCATGACTAAAGGGAAAGACTGCCTTGTATCCAAAGTAGTAAGTCCTCACCTGGTAGTGTAATGTCAGGTGTTCAACAGGAGAGCTCACAGCTTCTCGTGATTTTGCACAAAGCCGCACCACCTGCAACATGATGATCAGGAAGACAACAGCAGAAAGTAAGTCAAGACAAAGAATCTCAGATATTGACGAAGCTGAACCTCGTTATCAAAGACCACCGGAATGGCAGATCTTCCTGACAACAACAGCACAATGATGACAGAAAATCTGTGCATTTCAGTGGCAAAGTGATGTACACTCGCCTTCAGTCCCGTCGTGCTTATCTTCTCAGCAAGCTGGTCCACAGCAACGTTGCTGGGTGCGCACACCAGAACTTGGCCTTGGCCTTGCTTGGCCAGATGGTACACAATGGCAGCGGAGGTTACTGTCTTTCCCGTGCCAGGAGGTCCCTGGATCAGGCTTACAGGCGTCTGCAGGACGTTCTTTACGGCAAAAATCTGCGCCACCACGAAATGGCATACAATGTTGAGCCCTCTGCAACCCCTTCCCCGTATTTCCATGTGCCTGGCAAGTACTAGTACTGCTGAGTGAAGGTACAACAGTACCTGAGAGTGGTTAAGCTCAGGCAGTCCAGGCGCCCCAAAGCGGCGCGGAAGAGTACTGCGCATGACCTGCTGCTCCACTTCATGTCCAAGAAGGCGATGATAGATGTACCTGCATGAAGACGGTTATGATCAGCCATGCTGGCGAACATGCTTGCACAGCAGTTTACAATGTCAACCGCCCCAAGTGAAAGGAGCTACTTGTCAAGCACCAGCACTACAGCAAAGCACTGAAGCAACGGGTGTCTTTCAGATTTAGGTGAAGATTTGCCAGTGTCGACATGTAGCTACTCCTGAGAAAATAGCACTGTACGAGGAATAAGTGCAGATAAGGACCCGCTAACACTTGTCTCGTCCACTGCAAATGACTTCATAGCATGCTGCATGCGGTCGAAGCTGGTGGCTTTCCAAACAAACTCCACACTGAACCCGTGGCTGCAGTCGAGAGGCACTCCCTGACCAGAGCAAAGTCCTACATAAGTCAGAAAGATGCCTGCAAATAGCCTGCTGATGCCTAGGTCACCTGCATTAAGACTTGGCCTCGTCAAGGTGCAGCAGTGAAGACACAGCATATTTCTTGGCAGTGTCCTACCTGGCCACTTCGAAGCTCGAGGGCTACCTCCTCAGCAGCTGTTAGCTTGATCTGGCATATAGAGCACAGTATGTCAGGACAATGTTGGAGAAAATATCATGAAAGCAGTGCTATGAGATATGGAACATGAATGCATTTCATCATGCGAGGCACATGCACTGAAGTCTGAAGTTGTGACAGGCTTTATCAGAATATCTGTGTGCGATCTTTACCACATGACCAACAGACTGCCATGGGTCATGGCTGCTGTCCCCAGTGAAACGCAGCCTCAACTCATCCCCAGGCACCAAACGTATCTCATTGTCTTCCTGCACATCAGGGGCTCTAAGAGCAGTGAGCGTATAATCAATTAGAATGATCACCATCTGTAAGCCTTGACATACTGCTACTTATAACATACAAACCAAAACAGCACAATAACCAAGTTAACAAGAACTGGCGTATGATTCATTGTAGCTCTCTCTGTACAATCTCGTACATCTCCATTCTTTAAGCAATGCAGAAGCTATCAGCAAGCTTTGCACACTTGTAAGCTCTCAGTCTCTCCAATAACCTCATGATTACCTTAGGAAACATGAAGTACGCCACTCTTTTCTTGTTCAGGCCAACATCCCAGCGCACTGTGATAGCGTCCTTGGATTGTGATTCCTTCATGACCTGCACACATGAAGTGCTCCACACGGGAGCTCAGCTGCCACAGCTTGCCAATAAGAAACTTGACCAATGCACCATCTTGATTGTGATGGAATGAAGAAGGCAACCAAGGCAAACAAGGCACGCCTTAGGTATTTGGGTATACAAGATGTTCACAGTCTCAGCTGCTTGCATGACCCTCAGGCTTATCATCAATGGCACACTGCAGCAGTCAAGTACCTTGTCATAGTCAGCTTCTAGCTTAACAAGAGGTCCAAACACATTTTGGTACTGCATGGAGTAAGACGTCACACAGGTCAGCGTTCTCATAAAAATACGACTGCTTCAAATCGTAACAGTATGACCACTTAAGCTTGTCCTTGTATATAGCAGAATACAGGTACTCAGTAAGTCAATGTCACACATTGACCATGACCTATATACACTTACCTACATATGTATTGATGTGAGCGTACGTGGTTTTAAGTATCAGTACCACAAACTACTGCCGACAGGAGTGCCTTGATAACAAAGGATGTACCTGCCTCAGCATCTACTATGGACAAGCTCAAAGCACCAACTGCAAAAGCACCTGGTATGCATCCTCGTAGCGTAGGGCAACTGGCTGGGGCTCGTCATCAACACCAGGCTTTTCTAGGTCCTCCAAAGTGGCTTCTGGAGCAGACTTCCAGAGCTCTTCTAGCTTGTTGATTTGCGCAGCGCTAACTTGCCGGGCTCGAAGCTGCTCTTGCTCAGTTGGCACCTGAAGCAAGTCGCAACAAATGCAAATGCAGTAGTTCACAGTCAGCAGGATGCCTGCAGCACCCAGGTGCTTATGCTGGTGGAAGAAAGGAAACTCTATTGAGCCAGTGTGCAATTCTACACATGGTAACTGTTGTGACCCTTCAATCGGAACAAGAGCAAAAGTCCACCTACAGCTGAAGACAGACAGGGCGTCATGCCCTCAGTCAAAGCTGTCAGTCAAGTGCTGGTATTGGTTCTAGGACCTTCACTAGCCATGGCAGGAAGCAGCGGTCATCAATCAGGGGCTGCCACTGGCTTAGGTCCCAGTTCATGTCCTTGAGGCCGTTGGCACTTAGGCAGGGCTCCCGGCACAGAAGTACAACAACGGACTCTGACTTGGCCGAGATGAAGCCAAGCAAGAAGGCATTGCGGCAGCCACAGTTGTAACACTCCAACGTAGTCTCGCCAAGGGGACTGTCCTTGTGCAGGCACACTTCCTTGTGCTTGGTGCGAACCTGCACAGCGAGTGACTTATGAGCGATATCCAGATTGTCCTTGCCTTTTAGCCACAACTAGCACAGAGAGAGTGCAAAAAGCGCAACTCCTATCGCCCCCCCCCC
>WELB01000075.1:574161-626684 GCA_009602725.1 Spirogloea muscicola | reverse complement strand
GATCACCCGCCTGCCGACGAATTCGCAGCCCTGGCCATCGATGTCCACGGGGCCTATGGCTTTCGTCAGGGTGATAGCTTCCCGGCAGCTAGTCTGTCGGATCTGAGGCTCCTCACTCGTACTTATTGAGTGATCCATCCTCCCCCTGTTTTACCATTGCATCCTCAGGCCCCTTTGTAGCTGCTCACCGCTCTTAGGCCCCTCTGAACCTTTGTAAATTCTTTTTGGGCTGGCTTTTCGCAGCCCTTGCCCCCATTGGGAGTGCCACTTCTATCTATAGCCGTGGCTGGCTGGACCTCCTCCAGCGGCTTGCCCGGCAGGCCATCGAGCGGCGGCCGGGTCTGCCAGGGGGGCTGCCCGGCTTCAACGCGGCCGGCTTCCTGGCCCAGGTCTTCCGGATGCGGCTCTCCGTGTCCCTCCAACGCTCCCTCGCCTATGCCGTCCACTCGCGTGCGGGCCGCGCTATCGCGGCTGCTTCTGGGTCGAGTCTGGATGCATCTTTTCCTGCGTCGAGCTACTCCGACCTGATGTTGCTCACCCGGGGGTATTGAGCTTCCTGTGATTTCGTCGTGTCTTCTTCTCTAGCTGCCTAGCTGTGTGTTCTTTGTTTTTGTGTTTTTTGGCTTTTGACATTGTCCATTCTTTCTGGGCTGGCTTTGCTCTTCTTCTTTTCTCTATGGGCGCGCTCTTTCTTTCTGATCTGCGGCTGCTCAGCAGGAATTACTGAGTCATTCGTAGCTGCTTTGTTTCTTCTTGTGCTTGTTCTTCTTAGCGCTTCCCCTGGCTCCCTTCTCGTACTTTGTCCATTCTTTTTTTGGGCTGGCTGTTCCAGCCCCTATCCTCAATGGGCGAGCTCTTTCTTCCTTTCCCAGCCACCAGTCAATCTGGCCGCGCTTTCTTCTCAAAGCCCCGTGCACATCCACGGCCAGGGGTACGAACTCGTCCCCAGCCGGGTGGTCTGCGTGTTTTGCCGCCATGCAGCGAGCAGCATTCGCCGCTGCATGGCCAGCCTTCGAGCCTCGAACTGGCGCGATCCACCACATCGGTGGTGATCTGCGATGACGCGCGGGCCGCCGCCCGGCGTGGTGGCCACCAAGTCGACGAGGCGAGTGTGCAGTCCATCCAGCATCTCCGGATGGGCATGATGAAATATTCTCCAGAGCGACAGTGTACCCCGCCTCCTGGAAGATACCGAACATGGCATCTCTGAGGAGGTCGTGTGCAGCGGTGCCTTCACCTCCAGTGGCGCAGCGGAGGACATGCGCCGCCAGCTCCACCGGGTTTGCCGAATGCTCCCCGCACTCGCACTGCAGCACGCCTAGCAGACAGGGAGTGCTTCTTCCCCTGCAGCGAGCTATTCTGACCTGATATTGCTCACTCGTGGCTACTGAGCTTCCCTCCTCATCGTCTTGTGCTTTGAATGTGCTTTATAGTGTAGTCCTTTTTCGTTGGCTTTGGACATTGTCCATTCTTTTTGGGCTGGCGTTGCCAGCTCCTCTTCTCTATGGGCGAGCACTTTCTTCTTTGAGCCACCTCTTTTCTCTCTCAGCCACTGCTGTCAATTTGGAAGAGCTGCAAGCTGGTCTCCTACTAAGAGCGCCCTGTCTGCCAAGCCTGTGGCTCCGCTGATGTAGTCACGAATACCCTCTGTATGCACCTGGCTGGCTGCTACTTGATTCAATGTATGCTTTAGAGCTTTCTCTGGCCCCTTCGAACTTTATTCACTCTTCTGGGCTGGCCTCTCACAACCACCGCCATCATCTGGAAGCGTGTTCTTTACCTATACAGCCGCTCTCCTCATAGTAACCTCATGCAGTGGGCTAATAAGTCACAAGAATGTTGTCTTCATATCAGCAGCCGCATGCTTTATGCCCGGCCATGGCCACGGCGAGCAGCGCCGCGGCAGCGGCGCCGCCATCAATCGCCGCGCTGCATTCCCGAGCCTCCGCCGCTGCTGCCGCCGTTGAGGCTTCAGGGTTTTAGGATTAGGGTTTAGGGTTTATGGTGTCCTCCACGGTGTCAGCGGTTGTGGCGGCGGCAGAGATGAAGGCTGGGAAGACGATGAGCTGGGACATGCTGCTACTCCACGCTTCTTGGATGGCGGTTGCTGCGCAGGCGGTAGTGGCGACTGGAAGATTGCAAGTGTCTCGTCATAATTAATTCCTTTGACCTGCGGGTAATCCGTTGCCCTTAGTCCTGCCCTATACCGCACCACCTCTCCGTCCGCGCCTCTTTTCTTTTCAGTTGTAGCACCCACTTGCATCCAGTGGCCTTTCTTCCCTTCGGCAGATCCACCAGCTCCCATGTGCCATTGTCCTTAATGGACTGCATCACCTCGGCAGCTGCAAGCTCCCACTCCCCTGCATCAACCCTCTGCCGTGCCTGTGATGGTCACAGGTTCATCAACAGCAGCTGGAAAACCAAACATGTACGCATGAGCAACAGTCTGGGTGTTCACAGGGCTACTGCTGCTCATGCACGGTCAGTAGACGCGGCCCTAGCCATGAGGGCATCTGTAACCAGTGCCACCAGAACGGGCGCCGACTATAGATGTGGTACGCAGTTCTCCGACTGCACGAAGAAATTCTGCACCCCATTGCGCTCACTAGTTGGTCGGAAGCAGGAACAGCAAAAGGGAGGCGTCAGAGCGGATGTCTGCTCAAAAGTCTGAAATGCAGATGCGTCATCATCACAATTGACAATCTCTGCCCATTGCAGGGCTCCTGCTGCCGCAAGCCGTGGTTGCAGTTTCTGATGTGCAGAAAAAGACGAGGGAGAGGTGTGCATACCTGCCTTTGCATAGACTGCGACTTTACATATGATTGAAAGGGGCTGTTGATCTTTCTGACTGCTGTTGCTTTTGCAAGGTGGCATTGCCCAGTAGGCGCAGGCTGCCGCTCTTGCTTCAATGCGGAGCGGCTCATCAAATTGGAGCCTGCCCGCCATTGCACTACCTCGCGCGCTTTCCAAGCAAGTACCTCCACGCCGCTGGTCGGTTCCTCGGTGTGCAGCCAGCCGGGTTTTGCACGCCAATCACATTGTTGCTGCCCACGACTTGGGAGGCACTTGCGACCTGCCTGGAGCAAGACCGGCAGTCACTGTGCATCAGCGGCGACAAGGTCAGCTGCCAGGGCAACAATATGATAGCCCCAGAGGCGGCAACGGCGCTGAGTGACGATGCTGACATATTTAAATCAAACTGGCTCGGAGATCTTGCAGCTGTTACCGGGCCGGCCACAGCTGCTCAATTTGCACGGCGACACTGGACGAAAGCTGGACGCACTTGCGTTTGCCGCAAACCTGATGGCCCCACTGGTGATCGTCCTTCTGGAGAAATCGCTCCTCTGTGTTCTTGCCACCGAGTCTGGGGTGCCATGGGCGTCAATGTGCAAGGATGATGCTGCACCAGTCATGGGCAACGAGGCTACAGCAGGGGCAATCGTCTCGGTAGCAAGTGCAAGTTGTTGGCAAGCAGGCAGGCGGCAACGGCTGTGGCAGTTGGGCAAAAAGCTAGCGGCATTGGACTTGGGGTACCTACCTGCTGTTCCGTCTGGGGCTTGCCATGCCAAGATTGAGCTGAGCTCCTTGCATAGTAGTTTTAGCGAGGTGCGTGGGAATCTCTAAAAGGCCAACATGAAGAGCGCACCTCATATGCCTAGCCCCAGGTTGGTCACGCCTGCATTCGCTGACTCACTGACGCCAACGTGGAGGACCTCCTAAGACAAGCTTTTATTGTGCTTCGACCTGTGTTGAAGACATTGATCAGTGGGGGGAAGATACTCTAATCCCTGCATCCCTTGCACAAAAGCGTGCAACAGCACTGGTGCAGGTGGCCTGAACAGGAATGGCTGGCCTACCACACTGCATGCCCTGTCTTGTACGCCAGATGCTCACAGCAGGCCAAGTCAGAAAACAACGTGCAACAAAGCTGCTGCTCGAAATTGCGAAAATCTGCTCAACTGCTGGCCCTTGTCCTTTTTGGCTCTGGTAATATGAAATTTGACTTGCTTCACGGACATCTCCCAATACTGCCCAATTTCTAATATTTCACTACGTGCTAGGAGGACTTGATTTTGCAGATGCTCAAAGCGCTCCTTTTATTCATAAATGGATGTCGGCCAGGAATGTCCCAGTCGCATGAATTGCCACAAAGTACATTGCAGCCTTGGGCATAGATGTAGCGTGCAGCCAGGCAGGCTGCACCATAATAAATTGCTGCCGAATTGAAGACTAGATGCTTCAACCGGCAACGTTTGCACCATGCAGCCAAACAGTACAAATTGCCAGGTATGTGGAGGGGTGGCAGCAAGCGCTTGCAGCGCACCACCAGATAAATCTTATTGAGTCAATGCCCATACATGTATACACACACAAGAACAGAAGTGCCCCTCTCTCAAACCAATGCCTTCGCTTCTCTGCTGCCAATGCAGCATGCAGGACCTGCACCTGGTGCAAGACGTGTGGCTATGAATGGCCCTAAACAATTTGAACACCTGGCAGGGTCCACAAATTTGGTGGAAGAGCTTAGCTGCCACATCCCTCTGTTTTCTACTCTCCCTGTAGTCTGTGTACCCTGCCTCATAAGCCCTGAGGTGTGCACCTGCAATTCCCACGCCAAGGAGCTGGCCTGCCTGCGGCCCACTTCAGCTTGCGGTACCCTGGACATGTTCCGTCAAATCCAGAGGACGATTTTTGTGCTCCTTTAGCACCAAATCTGCTCGTAACAGTAACACAAGTAAAGGCCTCAATCAGTTATGCTTCACCTCCAGTATAGCTCATTTTCAGGCACTAGCTTTATAGTAATCTCCATCTCTGGTGTACGATGAGACTAATCAGCTATGCTCTGACTAGCTCCGGCAGGTAGTGCAGACAGCTATGTACAACCAAGCTTGGGTCAAGTAAGCGCAACGTATTGCTGGCAAGCTTTCATCAAAGGCGAGTCAGGCTCCGGCATCACCCACCTCGAAATTTTGAGACCAGCAGATTGACTCGCAGGGGTTTTGTAAAGTGTGCATCCATGCCCGCCTGCAAGCTCTTCTCCTTTGCACTCATCATGGCATTTGCAGTGCAAGCTACAATTGCAACGCGCCTCCCGGTGCCGTGTTCCATGTCCCTGATTGTCTTGGCAGCTTCGTAGCCATCCATGACTGGCATCTGACAGTCCATCAGGATGCCGTGGAATGGGTAGTCCTTAAAGGTTTCGCTATTCAAGGCCGGAAGGGTGCGTGAGTTAAAAGGATCCTCAAGAATACCCTAGGTCAGGAAGAAGGTTTCTTGGTCAGAATCAGCCAGCCACAGTACATGCATACGACTTGCGGTAGGCCTTCCAGAAGGACCATCTGCCTCCAGTCATGGGCAGCCTTGCAATTCACAGATGCAAGGGTGCATGATGTTGTAATTGAGAGCAGTAGTGGGCCAGCCGACCATTGACTTTCTATTAAGGAGGGACGGACAGGGTACTCAAGCGCACAGGAAAGCACAAGGAACAGTAAGAAGCCATTGTAAGCATTTAGCCTTGTTCTGTTTACCTGCTTCCTATGCCTGGCTACAGCCTCCTTGACCGCATCCACTGCCTCTTGCCCATTGTTCACAGCCACAACATGCACACCCTGGATCTCAAGCATTCTGACTGCCAGTATCTGCGCGGTCTTCGTGTCCTGCCAGGACAGGGTTCGTGTCTCCACATTCAGACTCTCATCACATTCAAACAAGAGCAAACACTGTGTGGTGTCCCCTACCTGTTACATTGCACCAATTGTACTTATGATGCTCCCACCTGAGGAGGAGGAGGCCAAGTGGGACTTACCTCTACCACAAGAATCCTGAAGCCATCCAACCTGGCTTCTGAAGATGCACCAGGCTTGGCAGCAGAGGGGCGGTGCACCGATGATGACACAATAGGCTGCTCGGATGTTGAAGCCACCGCCCTCGGCAGGCTCTCTTGACAATGCTGCGGCCCAGCTTCAAGGCCACCGCCTCCTTGCAGAGCGCCAGGGTCACCCTCTGCTGCCTGGACACACATGTCCATTCCACCTTCCCTTGTGTATCCTGTCTCGGCATGGACACCCTGCTCGCCAGCAGTACTTTGGTGGAGGACCTCCTTGCTCATGCCATCTCTAAGATCCAGGTCGGCCTCTCCAACATCGGGCACCACCTTCTCCTCCGCTGCTCGTCCATGACAACCACAATCAATGGCTTCCTTGCCCCCTTCTTCGGCGTGCCCGCCTCCTGCACGGGGCTCGTCTCAGTGCCAGGAGATGCCAGCGGCGGAGCCATTGGTTGCCCGTCTTCGAGCCTCTTGCCCGGGGACACGGCTCGCGCGAGCCCCGGCATGGCGTGCTCTGTGGGCGAGGCATCAATGGCCGCAGGGCGTACACGGTCCACGAGCGCGGTCCAAGCGGTGTGGGCATCGCTCCACGCCCCGACGTGCTCGACCCGGAGCTGCTGCGCCTCCAGCAACCTCGTCAAGATGTCCCTGCTCGGCGTCTTGGGCATCACCAGCAGCACCGAGCAGCCACGCAAGCGCTCGGGAAGAAAGTGCTCGCCCATTGAGAATAGGGGCTGGAACAACCAGCCCGAAAAAGAATGAACAGAGTACGAGAAGGGGGCCAGGGGAAGCGCTAAGTAACAGAAACAAAGCTGCTACGAGACACTCAGTAACCCCTGCTAAGCAGCCGCAGATCAGAGATGCTGGGCTCCTGGAAGTGGGTCCCCTCCCGACACGCTCCAGTCGGGAGGGGACTGGGGCGTGTCGGCCACTTCCGCCCCGAGATTGGATGCGGTGGGCTTGGGAGGTAAGCTGAGGTGTAATTCCACTCGAACGAGAGTGCCGTGTTCTAGCTTGTCAATGATGTCCACCTTGCCAGCCATGAGCGACACCAGCCCTTTGACAATCGCCAAGCCGTGACCTGTGCCCCCACAACTGCGAGTGCGGCCCACGGTGAGATCGTCAGCGAAGCACGGTGTACGAGGTCAATACTCCTCATCTTGGGACCAAGCTAACAGTGAACGTAGCGTCCATCACGTGCTGCCCATTGGGGAGATTCATGGAGCTGAAAACACCACATTCTACAACACCGAGCAACGAGCAAATATTACGAGGAGACGACAAAGGCGGAGGTCAGCAAGCTTATACACCAAGGTGCTCATCCTGCAGCAGGTGGCCAGGAACCAGTGCTTACATTCTTGTATCAGATGTGTCTGCCTGCATAAACTCCTCTACGTGTATCTGAAACAAACGAAGGCCAAATGGCCAAGTACATAGACAAGCACATCTGAAGACCTACATAACCTACAGCAGATTGACCCGCTCAGCAACCACGGGTCAAAAGTGAAGCTCGCTAATCGATGCCTGAATTCTAGATGGCAGATACGAAGCCCTTCTGCCACCAACTAGAGCTCGCCCAGCTTTCTGGTTCTTTTCTGGCTGGCTTTTGCCAGCCCCTATCCTCAATTGGCGAGCCCTTCTTCGTTCTGGTGCAAATCATGAGCCTGAGCACGCTGCAAACAGGCCGAAACTCGTCATCGCAAGAACGACAGGTATGCAGCTGGCAAGCCCATCAAAGAAGTGGCTCTCACAATGGGGCCCATCTCAGCCGGGAAACACTTCTGCACGCGTGTGTAGCCTAGATTGGCAATATTCCGGAGGAGAGTGTGGAAACGAGGACCTAAACAGCTAAAGATGTCGATTGCAGCTGGCAGGAGCTGATCGCATCCGGGGTAAATCGAAGTAGTGCTGCAGCTTTCTTTGTTCTGCACTGCCCACTGCGTGGCCAGCGATGTGCGTAGATGCTGGACCTTTATATTGGAGTGCCTCTTTCCCTGCAGCGAGCTACTCAGACCTGATGTTGCTCACTCGTGGGTTGCTCAATGAGCTTCCCTCTACATCGTCAACTTGTTGTGCAGTGTTTTGTAGTGTAGTCCTTTTCCCGGCTCCTCTTTCTTTGGCTTTGTACATTGTCCATTCTTTTTAAGAAGAAAGGGCTCGCCCATTGAGGATAGGGGCTGGAAAAGCCAGCCCAAAAAGGAATGTTCAAAGTACGAGAAGGAGGCCAGGAAAAGCGCTAAGAAAACAAGCACACCAAGAAACAAACCAGCTACGAATCACTCAGTAACCCCTGCTAAGCAGCCGCAGATCAGAGATGCTAGGCTCTTTTTAGGGCTGGCTTTGCCAGCCCCTCTTCTCTATGGGCGAGCAGTTCTTCTTCTTCATAGAGGAAAGGTTAGCCCAAAAAGAATGAGCAAAGTTCGACGAAGAAGGACGCTTCCAGGAGAGCGACTAGACCTGGCATTAGCCCAGGCTATTGGCTTCCGTGGGCTGGCCTTTTTCCAGTCTGTCGTATCTGCGACTCTCCTCACTCGTAACTACTGAGTGCTCCATCCTCCCCCTGTGCTGACATGACATCTTCAGGCCCCTCTGTAGCTGCTAAACGCTTGTCGGCCCTCCGACCCCTTGTCATTTCTTTTTGGGCTGGCTTATCACAGCCCTTGCCCCCATTTGGAGTGCCACCTCTTCTTTTTCCCAGCCACCAGTCAATCTGGCCGCGCTTTTTTTTTTCCTAGCCGCCAGTCAATCTGGCCGCGCTTTGTTTCCGTGGTGGTGGTTTGGCGCCTCAGTATAGCTTGTCAGATATGTATGTGCTCACTCGGGGATATCAGTGTCCCCCTTAGCCGGCTCATTACCCAGTTAAACAGGATATTTGTAAGGCTAGAATTGGCCTCCCATTCAATTTCATGCGCACCGCGCGCCTTCCTTCCAGGAGATTTTCGTGTATTTGAATGAAACGAAGGCCAAATGGCCTCCTTCCCCGCATCGAGCTATTCTGACCTGCTGTTGCTCACTCGTGGGTATTGAGCTTCCCTAGTGTGTTGTTGTGTTTGGTAGTGTAGTCCTTCTTCGGCATCTCTTTCTTTGGCTTTGGACATTGTCCATTCTTTTTGGGCTGGCTTTGCCAGACCCTCTTCTCTATGGGCGAGCCCTTTCTTCTAGTACTGTACGTAGGCAAGCACATTTATAGATCTACATAACATACAGCAGTATGACCCGCTCAGTAACCACGGGTCAAAACATAAATGTCACTAAACGATGCCTGAATACCAGATGTCAGATACGAAGCCCTTCTGCCACCAACTAGAGCTCGTCCAGCTTTCTGGTGCAAGGCATTAGCCTGAGCACGCTGCAAACAGGCCGAATCTCGACGTCGCAAGAACGACAGGTAAACAGCTGGCAAGCCCATCTTCTCATCTCAGCCGGAAATGCATCTGCACGACGTGTGTAGCCTAGCCTAGATTGGCAATGTTTTCCTCCAAAAATATTGCCAATATTGCCACCGCGCGCCTTCTCGCCACGGGCAGCACGGCGAGCAGCCTGGCTTCAACGTCGCCGGGTCCCTCGCACAGGTGTTCAGGATGCGCCTTGCCGTTTCCTTCCAGCGATCTCTTGCGTTTGCCGTCCACCTACGTGCAGGCCGCGCCCTGGCGGCTGCCTCCGGGTTTCGTCAGGGCGACGTCTTCCCGCCCCTCTAGCTATTCTGACCTGCACTTGCTGACTAGAGGTTACTGAGGTTACTGAGGTTACACCCGGCGCGCTGACCTCTTCGCCATCCCGCCCGGGGGCGGTCCGCGAATCATCGCGGATGTGGTGGTGACCACCGACTGTGTCGACTCCGCTAACCCCTCCAAGTCGGCGACGACCGCTGGGCATGCGGTCGCTGTGGCGGCCCGCAGCAAAGAACGGAAATATGCTGATCACCCGCCTGCCGACGAATTCGCTGCCCCTGGCCATCGATGTCCACGGGGCCTATGGCCGTGGCTGGCTGGACCTCCTCCAGCGGCTTGCCCGGCAGGCCATCGAGCGGCGGCCGGGTCTGCCAAGGGGGCTGCCCGGCTTCAACGCGGCCGGCTCCCTGGCCCAGCCAGGTCTTCCGGATGCGGCTCTCCGTGTCCCTCCAACGTCCCCTCGCCTATGCCGTCCACTCGCGTGCGGGCCGCGCTATCGCGGCTGCTTCTGGGTCGCGTCTGGATGCCTCTTTTCCTGCGTCGAGCTACTCCGACCTGATGTTGCTCACCCGGGGGTATTGAGCTTCCTGTGATTTCGTCGTGTCTCCTTCTCTAGCTGCCCAGCTGTGTGTTTTTTGTTTTTTGTTTTATTGGCTTTTGACATTGTCCATTCTTTCTGGGCTGGCTTTGCTGGCCCCCTTTTCTCTATGGGCGCCCCCTTTCCCCCTGAGCTCCCGACCGTTGGGCGCCCGCGCCCGCCGCTCGCGCCGCCGCCGTCGCCGCCGCCGGCGGCGACGGCAGGTCTGCCGCCGCCACCGTAAGCCCACATCCTGGTCGTTTTAGGCAGAGCCTGATGGTTCTTGGGTGGTGGTCATAGGAATTGGTTACTGGGTTAATGGTAATGATTAATTGTGGAGTTATACTTATTGCCATAAATCATACACATATGTGTTACAGTCATGGTTATAGTAATATAGTATGGGTATAGTGTGATCAATTGATCGGTCAACTGCTGCAGATACGTGCTCGACGGCGTGCCGCGCATGCGGGAGCGGCCCATCGCCGACCTCGTGGACGGCCTGCGGCAGCTCGGTGTCGACATCGAGTGCTGCCTCGGCACCGGCTGCCCGCCCGTCGCCATCAACGCCAACGGCGGCCTTCCCGGCGGCAAGGTCCGGGCCGTCCATTGCCGGCACGGCGGTCGCCGCCGCCGCAGCTGCTGTGGCGCCACCGCGGCTGATGGGCTCTGCTGCCGCTCCCTGGTTGCAGGTCCGGCTCTCGGGCGCAGTGTCGAGCCAGTACCTGACGGCGCTGCTGCTGGCGGCGCCGCTGGCGCTGGCCGATGTGGAGGTCGAGATCGCCGACCGGCTCGTGTCGGTGCCGTACGTGGACATGACGCTGCAGCTCATGGCGCGCTTCGGCGCCTCTGTCGACCGCCACGGCGGCTGGCAGCGCTTCTCCATCCCCGGCCGCCAGACGTACAGGTGTGCTCGCCATGCTTCGCTTCCCGCTAACTGGCACACTAAATGTGACATACATGACTTGTGCTTCATCATAAGTGTCTGTATTTAAGCCCCAGATTGACATTGCCACTGGGATTGCTCATCTTAACGACGTAAGATGTAGAACCTCTCAGTTATCTTTGGTCCTAATACCGTGACTGCGTCCGCTGGCATCGCCGCAGGTCGCCGGGGACAGCCTTTGTGGAGGGAGACGCATCGAGCGCGAGCTACTTCCTCGCCGGCGCCGCCATCACCGGCGGCACTGTCACCGTCGAGGGCTGCGGCACCAGCAGCTTGCAGGTCCGTGCAGGACTCCGCCCCCACTTGGTATTACCTTGCCACTCATGAGCATCGCCGTCACAATCGCAGCTGCTGAACTTTGTCGGTCGTGCGGTGAGCTTGCGGTGCAGGGCGACGTGCACTTTGCGCGCGTGCTGGAAAGCATGGGCGCGGCCGTGGAGTGGAGCGAGCACAGTGTGACGGTGTCCGGGCGGGAGCCTGACCCCGCGACCGGCCGCCGGCTGCGCGGCGTGGACGTCGACATGAACGCCATGCCGGACGTCGCCATGACGCTCGCGGTCGTCGCCCTCTTTGCCGACGGGCCCACCGCCATCCGTAACGGTGACGCCCTGCATCTCCTTCTCCATGAAGCTCAAGCGAGAGGGTGGGAGCAGAAGTAAATTTGTGCACATGGATGCTGCTAAGGAACGTGGCGAAGCGCTCGTGGGCAAGGAGTCTGTCTTTAGCACTGAGGCTTGTCAGGAAATGTACTAAGTCAAATGTAACGAGATAAAATAAGGTCGTAAACTTCAGCTCAGGATTTCAATGGCATATGGAGGAGCTTGCTGGACGAGCTCGGGACTGCTGCCTGGAGTTAGGATCCAGAATCTAGAAGTGGTGGTTAAGCATTATTAAGAAGACACATGTATGGTTGATAAGAACTTGGGGCAAGGGTCATCACTGAGGGCTGTCATGTGGCGGTGGCCCTGGCTGTCGCAGTCGCTAACTGGCGCGTCAAGGAGACGGAGCGCATGATCGCTATCTGCACCGAGCTGCGCAAGGTGAGCTGCTGGATTGCCGATGCCGCTCGCCACCAGGCCACTGCTAGCGGTCATTGTGCTGAAGTGGGGATGTCACTTGCAGCTCGGCGCGGCTGTGGAGGAGGGACCGGACTACTGTGTGATCACGCCACCTGTGGCGCAGCCGGCGGGGCCGGTGGCCATTGACACGTACGACGACCACCGCATGGCCATGGCCTTCTCGCTGGCCGCCTGCGGCGCCGCGCCGGTAGTCATCCGCGACCCCTACTGCGTCCGCAAGACCTTCCCCGACTACTTTGACGTCCTCGCTAGCATCTGCCAGCACTGACTGGCGGTCATCGCCCTCCCCCCCTCTCTCCCTCCTCCCCACTTTCCTCCACTTTCCTTGGGGTCCGCCCTCCATCCTCCCTCCCTCCCTTCCTTCATAGCACAAGGCTTGAGCATCTGCTGCTCTACTTGGCGGCGTGACTGCAGTGCAGTCTGCCATTCCGCCACCGTCCAGCAGCCAGTTGCCGCTTCAAGGCTACGTGCAGCACAGCATCCCTCCTGTAGATGCGGCAGGTGTCATGCATGGTAGCCCGCCGCATCAGCGCTCTTCAAGCTCGCATGTTGGCAGTTAGTGTCTTTAGTCGAGTGCTGTGTTAAACGCCCATAGATGGGTGCCACCCCATATTTGCAAGGAGTTGCTGTGGCATCAATATGGCAGCGCAGTGCTTGTAGTCGATTGAGTGAGCTCCATAGCCCTCTTGCCATGTCAACATTGGCACAGCGATGCAAAGCCAGCAGACTGATGCAGAGCTGCCAAGGCGCACTGTGCCTTTAGGGGCGCACTGTGCCTTTGCGGCACTAACAATGTGCCGCAAAGGTCTGATGGTTTCTGCACTGCCACTGGAGCCCAGATTACCATGTTGCAACGATGCTTCTGAGGCCATTGCCGCCACCGCCGCTGCTGCTGCTGCCGCCGCCAGAGCTCGTCAAATGCCAGGCCTAGTGGCGCCGAGCATCTGGCCGATGATGCCCGTCACCTGGTCAACACGGAATAGTAACAGCCAGGCCGCTGCTTAGCAAAGCATGGGCTCGCTAGTCACTGCCGGACGATTGTGGGGGTACAGGGATGGAGAGCCTCTGCTCATTCGGCATTGCATAAATGGCTGAAGAACTTAAGGGCAACGTCATATGACAGGATTCAGGATGAAGAAGTGGTCGCTGTTAGCTTCGTGGCGATAGGTTCTTGCTAGGGAGACCAGACGATTTGGCGGTGAACTGAAGACTGCCTCGATGGCTGCCACGTAGATGGCCTCTTGATGTAATCTCTTAGGCGAACAAGTAATAGGTCGTGGAGTAACACAATGGGATTAGGGTTAGGGTTTAGGGTTGGGGGTTTGTGCTTTGAGNGGCCGCGGAGGAGGCCCGCAGGCGCGCGCCGGCGAGGCCGCCGTCGCCGCCGCCGCCGCCGCTCGAGCTCTGCACCTTCTACATGAAGGTGCAGAACCTTAAATTCTAAGCCCTTAACACCTTCTACATGAAGGTGCAGAGCTCGACTCCTGCTGCCAGCCGTGGCTGCTGTCCCTAGTGCAGGTGTATTGGCCCACGGAAAAAGAGACTCGGGAGAGTTGCTCATTGGTGCCTGACAAAGACCATGACTGTGACTATGACTATTACTATGAGTATGACGAAGTGGGCTGCTGACCATCCTCTGCTTGCTGCTTTGGGCAGGGGCGCTGCCGGGCAGGCATAGCCTGCCGGTTCTCGCACGACGCGGAGCCGCTGACCAAGGCGGAGGCGTGCAAGTTCCACATTCTGCAGTCGTGCATGAAGGGCGGGGACTGCCCGTTCTCCCACGACCTCGCGCGCTTCCCCTGCAAGTACCTCTACGCCGCCGGCAGCTGCCTCGACGGCGCAGCCTGCAGGTTCTCGCATGCCGCCGCGCCGCTGCCGCCTGAGGCTCTGGAGGCGCTTGCGACGCGCCTGGAGCAGGACCGGCAGGCGCTGCGCACCCGCTGCGACGATGCCAGGCGCCGAGCAAAGACCGAGGCGGCGACAGAGGCGATGGCAGCCCTCGATGATGGTGCTGGATACGATCCAGGGGCGGGCTTTGAGCTCTCGCAGCTATCTCCGGGCCTGCCACAGCAGCTGGATCTGCTTGGCGATGCTGGCCGAATTCCGGCCACAGTCGCGGTTGCCTGCGACAACCCAATGGCCGCGGCTGTGGCCCTCCCTCCCGAGAGGTCGCTCCTCTCTGCTCTCTCCACCGACTCGGAGATGCCGTGGGCGCCAATGCGCGAGGACGGCGCTGCACTGGCAGTATGCCACGAGGCAACAGTTGGTGCAACTGTGACGGGGCCAGCCCGCCTGGCTGGCGAGCCGGCAAGCGGCGGCGGCTGCAGCGACGGTGGCAGCAGAGCAACGTTGGCGGCAGTGGATGTGCAGCACCTGCCTGGTGTGCCGCTCGGGGAGTGCCAGGCCGACATCCTGTTGAGCTCCTTACACAGTAGTCTTAGCAATGGGAGTGGGGCGCTCACTGAGAGACCACCAAGAAGAGCGCTCCTCAATTGCCTAGCTAGCCCCAGGTTGGTCAATGCTGCATCTGCATCTGCTGACTCTACGCAGCCAAGTGTGGCTGACCTCCTCAGACAAGCTCTTTCTTTGTAATGCAATCTGTGTTGGAGTCATTGGTCACTGGCAGAATATTTCACCACTCCCATATCTTGCTCAGCAGCAACACGGAGGTGACTTGAACGCATACGACTGGCCTGCAACACTGCATGCAATATTGTGCGGCAGCTTAACATACCTCATCATATCTCTTCTATCAAGCTACACAATGTGCAACAATGCAGTTGCTCGCAACTCAGCACTGGTCCTTTTCTACTCTGGTACAAGAATGTTCCTGACTCGCAATCTGGACATCTCGGCATGCCATTGAGGCCAGCTTATAATGATAAATATATGTTACAAGGACTTGAGCACTGCAGATGCTCAAAGTCGCACTGCTGGTGAATATCTTGCCATGGGGTCTTCCTCCAGCTGCACTGATCGCCACAAAGCACTAAGCAACCTTGGTCATGACAGAGAATGTGCAGCCAAGCAGCACATATTGCTATGCTGCCCAATCCAAAGACTAGGATCTCCATTTGTGAACCATGCAGCCAGACAGGACACTTGCCAGGTCCATGTAGGGGTTGGCAGCTACTACTCGCAGCGCACACCCATTCAATCACACAGTACTGGGAGTGCACTTCTCAAATCCAGTTAAGTATCTAAGCTTTCCCGATGCCAATGCAGCATACAGGACCTCCCGTGGTGCAGAAAGGTCTTGCTGTAAACGGCCATAGACAACCAGCAGGGTGCACAAACTACAGGGATAGTGGAAAGTTTCATGGAAGCATCCATGAAATGAATGGATGTAGCTGCTGAGCTCTTCCCACGAGTTTGTGGACCCTGCCAGGTGTCCGAATTGCACCTGCAGAAGCTGTTATGCATTGCCATGCCGAGGAGGTGGCTTGATGCCTGCGTCCACCCAGTCAGCTTGCGGTGTCCTGGACAAGCTCCGTGATACACTGCAACGAATCCTGCTCCTTCAGCACCAGATCTGCCAGCAACAAGACAGATAAAAAACTTCTTGCATTCAGCCATGCTGCATCTCCAGTACTGGTCAACATTGCAGCTCCTCACAGGAACAAGCTCTAAGAGACTCTACCTTCACATTCTCAATGTATGATCAGCACTGACCAGGTCCAGCAGGTTGTGAAGATCACCTCTCACAATCAAGCTTTGGTCACACAAGTGCAATGCATTTCTGGCTCATCTTTGTGCAAAGGCGAATCCGGCATTTTGTGCGAAAGCGAGTCAGGACTCAGTCACCTTGGAATGTTGAAATCAGCAGCTTGCTGTTCACAGGCTTTGCCAGGTATGCATCCATGCCCGCCTGCAAGCACTTCTCCTTGTCGCTCGCCATGGCGTGAGCAGTGCAAGCTACAATTGCAATGTGCCTCCCAGTGCCTCGCTCCATGTTCCTGATCTCCATGGCAGCGCTGTAGCCATCCATGACTGGCATCTGACAGTCCATCAGGATGGCATGGAATGGGTAGTTCTCAATGTTGTCGCTAGTCAGAGCCGGCAGGCTGCTCGAGTACAAGGGATCCTTGGGGTAACCCTGCGTCAGAAAAGGAGATCCCATTGTCAAGGTCTGCCAGCAGCAGCACTTGCAACTTGCACACAATCTGGTGTTGACCATTCAGGACTCTACTCAGCCTGTATTCATGGAATGTTGTCAAGTCAAGATGCAAGGTGCATGATATTCGGTACCAAAAGCAGTAGCAGGCCATCCACCTTTCTCTATATCCAAGGATGGACAGTCCTCAAGCCCACTCAAGAGCGCAGGAGGCCCTCAGAAGCCTGTGAAGCATCAATGCCTTCTCTGCTCACCAGCTTTTGATGCCTGGCCACAGCCTCCGTCACTGCAAGCACCGCCTCCCTGCCGTCGTTCACAGCCACAACATGGGCGCCCAGCTTCTTGAGCATCATGGTCGCCAACCGCTGCAATACTGGGGTGTCCTGCCAGGACAGGTTGGTATCTCCGCAATCAGACTGTCGTCCCATGATGAAGAGCAAAGCACTGTGGTGAGGTCTAACCCCTGGCATGTTGTGCCAATTACAGCAAGATGCTCTCACCAGAGGGTAGGAAGCAGATTGCGACTCACCTCTGCCACGAGAATCCTGAAGCCAGCTAACGCCCTCAGTGAATCACCGGTCTTGGCTGCTGAAGGGGGGAATGACGATGACGACAATATGGGCTGCTTGGGCATAGTAGAAGCCACTGCCACTGGCAAGCTTCCTTGACGTAGTGGCCGCCTAGCTTCAGGGCCACCAACTACTTGCAAATTGTCAGCGAGGTCCCCAACTCCACCATCTGCTGCCTGCTCCGTCGATTGAACATGTGTGTCCTTATCACCTTCTCTCAAGAGTCCTGTCTCGGCTTGGACACCCTGCCCGCTACCACAATCTGCATCAGTCTGAGTCAGAGCAGCCTTGCTCACATCATCTTTAGGATCCTCGCCGCCCTCTCCCTCCACAAGGGTCGCCTTCTCCTTCACTGTAAGCTGCCCAAGGAAGTGGATAGCACGGCTCGGATACACTGGCTTGCTCAGCAGACGTGCTGGCGTGCCCGTGTCGTAAGCTAGGATGCGACGCAGGCCCGCAGGCATGTCGGCAGCGGTCAGCCACGCCAGCTCAAACGTACACCCTGTGGCCAGCAGCTTCATCCTGGTCACGAGCTCCCGGACCTCCTCCAGAGCAACCTGAGGGTACCCTGGTAGAAGCAGCACATCCATGACAGCTATGATGAATGGCCTTCCGACGCCTTGCTCCCGCGTGCCCACCTCCTGCACGGGGCTGGTCACCACGCCAGGGGAAGCCAGCGGCGAAGCTCCTGCTCGCCGAGTCTTGGGCTCCTTGCCCAGGGACACAGTGCGCACGAGCCCCGCAAGCAGCGGCAGGGCCTGCTTCGTGAATGTGGCATCCGCGGCTGCAGGACGCACGCGGTCCAGGAGCTTGACCCAAGCTGCCTCGATGTCGCTCCACGCGCCGACCTGCACGAGCTGGAGGCCCTGCCGCTCCAGCGATCTCGTCAAGATGTCCCGGCTCGGCGCCGTGGGCATCGCCAGCAGCACCGGGCAGCCGCTCAGGCGCTTGGGAAGGGCCATTGGCGTGGCGGTCACATCAGCCCCAAGATTGAGAACAGTGGACTTGGGAGGTAAGCTGAGATAGATCTTCACTCGGAAAAGAGTCCCCGGACCTGGCTTGTCAACTATCTCCACCGAGCCATCCATGAGCGTCACCAGCTTCTTCACTATCCCCAGACCAAGACCTGTGCCTCCGTGACTGCAGGTGCGGTCCAGAAGATGTATCGTTAGTGCACAATCTACAAAGTCAATGTTCTGCATCTTGAGATCAAGATAAGATAGAATCAAGAGATACTCAGGGTCTGGCCCCGTGCTTTTAATTCCAATATCTGAAGGTTTCAGTGCCAAATATCTCAAAATTAAGTGCTTGCACCTACTCCTATGGTATGAAGTCAATGAGGGCAGAAGTCAGCAAGCTTCCGCTTCACAGCATCCATCATCATGGTGCAGGTGGGCCCAAGACCTCAGCTTACATTCTTGTGGTGGACGTGTCTGCCTGCATGAAGTCCTCAAAAACTAGCTCTCGCTTCTCGGGTGGGATACCGCATCCTGGTGCACGGAGGCGGCCAAGGGAGGTGCCAACCTCAGCCAACGTGTCTGTCACCTTGATATACCTGATGTCTATTTTGCAATCTAGAGGGCAGCGACCATACATGACTACATAGGCCAGCAACATGGTCAACACAACAGAGAGCAGTCACGATGAGGATCTGACGAACTTTTGTCGCCCAGGAAAAGGATGACAATGCAGCCTAGGCAAGTTGGCCACAGGGCACAGCCGATTGCCAGGTCAGCCTACCTGTGTCATCGATATCCATCGTCAGAAGGATCAAGTCTTCAAAGTCATCTCTGTCGTGGATGGCTGCGAGTGCAGGGTTGCCTATGAGAGTGATCCTACAATCCCGTGTTGCAGAAGCACGTAGCACCACATAGCCCTCCCTCGTGAACTTAGCTGCCACAGTACAATCAAGACGCTCTTGTCAAGACCGTGTGAGACACCTGCCAAGGAGCCTCGAGCAAGAGAAGAATCAGCATTAAGTTCCCATTCATGATGCCAATTGCAATTTAAGATACAGGTACGTGCTCTCCCACTTTGCAGATGACACTGGTTATGCTTGGCTTACTGGCATTTGACAGCAGATTGCTGAATATCTGGCGAAAGCGAATGGGGTCTCCCAAAACTACATGCGGCATTGACTCTGCAGAAGTCCAGAATGCCCAGATTACAATTCTAGTACCACTACTAGATCCTAATGAAGTAGCAACAATCTCATAGTAAAGCCACATGCCTCTGGCAACAATATATGTAGTAAATGCCCTCATCAGAAGGTGCTCGCATAATTCAAGGGCACATGCAGCGGCATGTATTACCGTCAACATCCAAGGCAAGGTCCACATTCTTCTTCTGACATGGGCTGAAGAACACGTTGATCAGATTCTCAAGCTCTTTGCAAGGAAAGAAGGCCGACTTTTCTAAATGCAGCTTGCCTGCCTCGATCTGCAAGTGACCACTCATAAGTGATGAGTAGAAGGCAAGAGGAGTCAGACAGAATCTTCCACACACTTGCCACCAGAATGCAAGGTACTGGAAACCATCAGAGCAACTCTGACAGCTAGTCCCAGATTGTAAGATGGTGCAACCTTGCTGAGATCCAAGATGTCATTCAGGAGTCCAAGGAGGCCCGTGGCGCAGCGGTGTATCTGGTCGACATTAGTGGCCTGCTCGTCTGTCAGATTGTCTGCCATAAGGACGTCAAGCAGGCCCATGATGCCAGCCATGGGTGTCCTCAACTCATGGCTGTGGAGGAGGGAGATAGATTCAACAACAGCAACAGTCAGCAAGTGTGCCCCTCTGCCTGGACAACAAGCAGACCAAGCTGAGTTCGCTGAACTGGACCCCAAAGTGAATCCAGCCAAATTAAGGTTTTTGGCATTGGAGGACCGTGCGCTTCCAATGTGGAGGTGCCATGCGAGATACAGAGGACCACGTTGCAGCTGGGGATTGTTAAGAAGCACAGAAAGAGGGCGAATGGCTGGGCAAACTCAGTCTAGCAGCTTATGTCACAAGATCCACTACAGCCTGGCCGCTATATCTCTGACGAGCCGGGATTGCACCTCATATTGCAGAGGAACGCAGTCTTGTAATTGCTTGAGGCTTCAGCCCTTCTCTTGGCCTCGAGGTGTTCAATGACCTCCGCCTTGAGCCTGATCTCGCTTGACACCCGGCCAGTGAAGAGGAAGAGCAAAATGATGCCGACCATAAAGATCCCAAAGGCACAGCCCACCAGGATGCCAAGCTCCCAGTGCCCACGACGATCAATCTCATGAAAGATGTTGTACCTGGGGATCATGATGATCCCAACCTATCCCCCGCAATCAAGCCGCCCATTAGAAGAAGAAGCTTGCACCTTGCTTGCATGCAACTGCATCTTCTGGAGCTTAGCAGCCAGCCGAGCAGCCAGCTGGATACGTTAACCATAGGGTGGGTAAGCTTTTTACCAAGGAGATATTGTAGTCGTTGATAGGCACAGTGTTGATAAAGTATCTCTCTCCACCAACTCGCACAAGCCCCAAGTCGTACTCCTTTGCAGCCAGGGCCTCAAGGCCATACCTGGCCTCCAAGTACTCTGCAAGTACCACAGGAACATTGTGCGAGCCTGTCAAGGTCAGAATCCTCAGATGAAGCTCAAGCTGCCAAGCTTGCTCAAGCTGCAAGGACCTCACACGGTGGAAATCTACCAAGACCATGGGCCCAAGGGTGAACATTCATCCAGGGGGACTGAACCATGATTGGCTCGCAATACTGTGGCTTGCAAGGTGAGCAGTGGGCAGACCAGGTAGCAGACGAGAATCAAGAACAGTAAGCTTGGGTAGCTCGATGCTAGTCAAAGTGGGAAAGGACCTGCTCCAGCCTTGATGACGGGGTCGCTGGATTCTGTGGCCTTTGTCTGAATTGTCGCGTTGCGGCTGTAAAATGAGGAGCTGTTGCTAGAACCGTGGCCGGCAGCGGCCACCAGGATGCCGTCTGGGACAGTGGTAAACCACAGGACTCCACCAAGGAGGTTCAAGGACTCCACCAACTGGCTGACAGCACCGATAGTAGATGTGATAGCCACGGCGCCGCGGAGATCGCCAGTGCTGTCGAACACAGCCGTGCTGTGCATGTGGTGTGGGAGACACCCTTCAGTCAAGTCAGCATGGATCGCTCCCTACGGCTATCGTCGTGATCCCAATTGAGCGGCATGTCAGGATTAGGTGATATGACCAGTGAGCGGAGCAGCGAATACCAACCGACCTGCAGGTGAGGGAGGCAACGACGATTGAATAGCCGGCATTCACCATGGCGCAATGGATGTTCTGGCTCTGCTTTTGCGCGATCGCGTCGCGGTACCAGTCGAAAGCTGTGGCGGACGCTTTCTTGACAAGAGGGGTGCTGGCATTCATCTGCGCGCCGGTGCTAATATTGACGGCAGCGTAATAGGCCCAGCTCGTGCCGTTGGCCGTGTACTCGAAGCCCGTTGTGTTGGAGAAGAGGATCCAAGCTCCTCCGCTGGCGCGCAGGAATGCCGTCCACAAGCCCGTGGTCGTCGTGAAGATGACTGTGGAGCGCGACGGGTCGGGGAGGAAGAAGGCGGCATTGACAGTGATGGCGCGCGGGCTCCAGTCATCGAAGCGCTCCTCCTCCAGTCGCACGCCGACCAGCGACGAGCCCATGAGGCGGCTGTAGCTCTCCGTGTCCAGCGCGCGGGCGTCGAGCAGCGACGACATCTTGTCGCGCGTGCGCTGCAGGATGGACTTGCGCAGGTCCTCGGCGAGGGAGTCGACGTCCTGCCGCTCGAAGATGGACGTGAAGTGCCAGGCCAGGAACGTGAGCGTGCCGAGCAGGACGCCGAGCAGGACCTGCAGAAAGGCCACAGAGCCACAGAGCCATAGAGCCACAGAGCCCGCGGCCACCATGCCGTCAGCAGCCGCGGAGCCAACCAGACCTGTCCAGCGGCAGCCATTACGGCTTCAGCGGCAAGATGGCCCCGGACAGCCATGGCGGCCATCAGCGCAAGCGCTGGCCAAGGCCGGAGTCCATGCCTCTGGCCTCCACGGCGTGGCTGCGGCGCTTGGATACCATCCCCGCGGCTCGTCTAGAGGCGTCTGCCGCAGCGGCGGCAGCGGCCAGCCCGCCATCCCGCGTGCGCCGGTGCCGCCATCGGGAAAGGGCGCGGCGGAGGCGACGGGGCCTCACCACGATGGCGAGCCGCGTGAGGAGTAGCGTGTACTTGCTGCTCGTGGCCTTGCGAAACGTCTCGCCGCCGTGCTCGTGCGTGTTCACCGCCGCCGCCGCCGCCGCCGCCTCCGGGCCTCGGCCACCGCCGCCGCCGCCGCCGCCNAAGGCGCTCGCATGACCAGCGCCGCCGCCGCCGCCGCCGCCGCCGCCGCCGCGGCCGCCGCGGCGGGTGAGGGTGGGGTTGGAAATGTGTGGCCTGGCCTGGCGCTCTTAACCGCCGCCATTATCAGCGGCCTGCAAAGGGTTGTTAGCGCCTAACCGGGGGCCGCTCTCGGCGTGCCCCGTCAGCGGCGGCCCAGGCCCCACCGATCGACTCTTTGACGTCTCGTGGGCCCCAGCGCTCCGTTTCACACACAAAACGGATAAAACGAGAAAACATCTCTTCAGAAAAGAGGGCGATGGCTGTGATTGGCCCAGCCCAGATGGAAGAAGAATGAATGACAGAAAGGATGAACAAACAATTATTCCCCAGATTCTCAAAAAGCCCCAAAGCTCCACAGAATGCCTTCAACCCGTCGTCGACCCCATCTGGAGTACATAGAGCAAGCGCGGCCAGATTGACTGGTGGCTGGAGTGCATAGAGCACCGCCCACGCCGCCGCCGCCGCCGCCGCCGTCAGCCCCTGCGCTACGCTGTCCAGGGTGACCCACACCAACGCCCGCCCAGTGGCACACGCTTTTCTTTCTGGGCTGGCTTTCACATCTGGCCGCCGCCTCCGGGTCTCGGCGGAGCGCCTCCTTCCCCGTATCGAGCTATTCTGACCTGCTGTTGCTCACTCGTGGGTACTGAGCTTCCCTAGTGTGATGTTGTGTTTGGTAGAGTAGTCCTTCTTCGGCATCTCTTTCTTTGGCTTTGGACATTGTCCATTCTTTTTGGGCTGGCTTTGCCAGCCCCTCTTTCTCTATGGGCGAGCCTTCTTCCTTTCTTCTCTATGGGCGAGCCCTTTCTTCATCTATACTGTGGGCGACTTTCTTCTTCTTTCTGCGCCTGGCGGTCTCGTTCCAACGCTCCCTAGCCCACGCCGTCCACACGCGAGCAGGCCGTGCTGTGGCTGCCGCCTCTCGGTCTTGGCGGAGTGCCTCTTCGTGCCGGCCGCGCCCTCGCTGCTGCTTCTGGCTCTGGCCAGGTGACCCCCTTCCAGCAGCCTAGCATCTCTGACCTGCGACTGCTCAGCAGGGGTTACTGAGTGCTTTGTAGCTGCTTAGCTTCTTATTGTGCTTGTCTTCCTTAGTGCTTCGCCTAGCCCCCTTCTTGTACTTTGTTCACTCTTTTTTGGGCTGGCTGTTCCAGCCCATATCCTCAATGGGCGAGCCCTTCCTTCTTTCCCTGCAGCGAGCTACTCTGACTTGATGTTGCTCGCAGGTACTGAGCTTCCCTCGGCATCTTCTCGTGTTTTGTAGTGTAGTCCTATTTCGACACCTTTTTCTTTGGCTTGGACACTGTCCATTCTTTCTGGGCTGGCATTCCTCTGGCTTTCGTCAGGGGGATAGTTTTCCGGCAGCTAGTCTGTCGGATTCGAGACTCCTCATTCTTAGCTACTGAGTGGTCTATCCTACACCCTTTCTGACATGGCGCTTTCGGCCCCTTCGGTCATTTGGCCCCTTCGGACCTTTGTCAATACTTTTCGGGCTGGCTTTTCACAGCCCTTGGCCCCATTGGGAGAGCCACTTCTTTCACAGCCCCCGCCCCCTTTTGGAATCGCTGGTTTAATCTGTTCTCAACGAGGGCAGCTCTTGCAACAGGAGGCGGTGGCTGTGGAAGGCCAGCACTCGCTCACTGCCGACGCCCTCCGCTACCAATTGCGCTTGCATGCCCATGCCCTTGTGGCCCTCAACCCACTTCCGCCCCTTCGGACCTTGTCCAATCTCCTTTTGGGGCTGGCCTTTGCCACAGCCATTGCCATTGCCATTGCCGCCATTGGGAGAGCCACTTCCCTTTCACAGCCATCGCCCCCACTTGGGAAGAGCTTTCAAACTCTGAGCTGGCTCTCAACAGCCAGTGTCCCCTTTTCTCCGACCTGCGGCTGCTTAGCAGGGGTACTGAGTGTTTCGTAGCTACTTGCTTCCCTGTGTGAATTAGCGCTTTCCCTGGCCCCTTTGACCTTCATTCATTCTTTATTCTGGGCTGGCCTCTCCCAGCCACCGCCCTCTCCTGGAAACGTCTTTCTTCCTCTGCCCTTTCCGATGAGCTTCTTCTCGGTGAGACTCCTTTCACAGACATTGCCCTCCTTATCAAAAGCTTCGTACTTGAGTAAATTTGGGTAAATCGGCATGCCCCCTTAGACCCTTAGTTACTGGGACACCATCTGCAGCTCGTCTACAATCACGTGATGACATGCTCACAACGTCCCATGAGACCTGTTATTGCTCTGGTTGGCTTTTCACACCCTCCTTCCACACAAGTAGTTCACTGCATGATCACTCATCCTCATGATGTTTCCATGCTCATTGAAAACAAGTACGCCCTCAATGAACGCAAGCAGTGCTGCAGATGCTGTCTTCATTGCAGCGACTGCTTGAGCACTTTCACTGGATCTATGGCTCCTAGCGCAAAGGAGCTCTTCATGACGAGACGTCCTTTGAAAGGCTTTCGGATGCCTTAGGACCCTAAGTAGAGTGTTGTGGGCTGGCTATTCAGAGCCCCCGCCTCCCACGCCTTGCATCTGCGTGCTGGCCGTGCTCTCGCTGCAGCCTCTGGCTCTCGTCAGGGGGATAGTTTTCCGGCAGCTAGTCTGTCGGATTTGAGGCTCCTCACTCGTAGCTACTGAGTGGTCCACCCTACGCCCGTTCTGACATAGCGCTTTCTTTCTTTCCGTCATTAGCCCCTTCGAACCTTTGTCATTCCTTTGCCGCGCCCTGGCGGCTGCCTCCGGGTTTCGTCAGGGCGACGTCTTCCCGCCCTCTAGCTATTCTGACCTGCACTTGCTGACTAGAGGTTACTGAGAGCCTCCTTGGCGTCTTAGCACTTAGTCCCCTGCTTTCTGAGCCATTCGGCTCCTCTTGACCTTGTCCATTCCTTTTGGGCTGGCTTCTCCCAGCCACCAGTCCATTCGGCCGCGCTTTTTCCTTTTCGGGCTGGCTTTTCACAGCCCTTGCCCCCCATTGGGAGAGCCACTTCTCCTGGAGGGGCCTAAAATGCTTAGCAGCTACGAAGGGGCCTGAAAGAAGAAAGTGCTGCTTCTCTCCACACAGGGAAATATTTTCTCCTGTGTGGGAAAGAAGTAGCTCTTCACGTAAGCTCTTCCGCTTCTTCTGTGAAAGGAAAGCCCACAAAAGCATGGACAAGGTCAAGGAAGAAAGGAAGAAGAAAGAAGAAAGGGGCAATTCTTTCTTTCGGCTCCTTCGGACCCAAAAAAGGCATGAGATTGGGGTGAAAGTGGTCAGGTGGGGCGCATGCGGATCCCGGCCCAGCTCCCCAAGATCCCGGTGTTCCCGCCCAGTCGTGGGGCCACGCGGGCAGGCGGCCAATGACCCGAGCGCTCCAAAGGCACGTGCAGACGTGAATTGTGTCGCTTAGCGCCGCCCTCCCTGCACTACCCCGACGAGGAGGGGGCTTGTATGCTCGCCGCGTGGCGAAGCCTGCGAGCGTGCGTTAGTGGGCGGCGATGTGATCAATCTCAGTTACGGACAATAGTTCTTGATAAGTGAGCTCTTCCGAAGACACGAGAAGCATTGCTACACTTCCCGGTTGCTGGCACCAGGTTGCCTCCCTTCTTCCCTTGCGCTTCCCTTGTCTGGCTGGCCCTGCAGCCGAGGTGGAGGAAGGCTCCTTCGCATTTCAAGTGCAATTGAGGGGCACCCGCGAGTCACGATTGGATCCTTCCCCTCCCTGCAACCCCCCCTCACCCCCTTCTCAGTGCTTGCCCAAGCAGCAGACAAAGAAAAGCGCGGCCGAATTGACTGGTGGCTGGGAGAAGCCAGCCCAAAAGGAATGGACAAGGTCAAGAGGAGCCGAATGGCGCAGAAAGCAGGGGACTAAGTGCTAAGACGACAAGGAGGCTCTCAGTAACCTCTAGTCAGCAAGTGCAGGTCAGAATAGCTAGAGGGCGGGAAGACGTCGCCAAAGGGGCACAGGCCACACTTGTTGCTGCCGTCGAAGACGAGCGCCGCAAGACGTTGCGGGGGATGCCAGATATCAGGTCCAATCCAAGGAGTCTGGCACGTCTCACATCGCTCGCAACACCTGGGGCTACCCGATTGGCTCACACCGCACGCCATCGACAACGTTTCGAAAATCAGCCCCGAAGCACTTCGGACGCTTCTCCAGCTGTTCCTTGGCCTGCCCCCGACCTGCCTGTCGGAGTAAATCAGTGTGAGTGCGGCTTCCGCGCGGAAGGCGGAGACCTCGCTACCCACATGCTGCGGTGTCCCACAGGCCCTGAGGTGGTGGGTTTCCGTAATCTCCTACGGAACGCCCTGGCGAACCTGATGCGCGACGCCGGCTATCGCGCATTGCGGAAGTGAGCAGTACAATGCTCATCACCACGGCTTCTCAGGGAGGCCATCTCCGTCGCACTCTGGACAATGTAGGTGTACAATCTGGCAGAGGCCCACGAGCCTTGGTTGATGTAGTTGTGACAGAGGCGTACAAGAGTTCCGCATCGACTCACAATGCTGGCCATGGAGCGGGAGGTGCAGAGTAGAGTAAGCTCCTACACTATTCTGACTACTCCCGCAGTGATCACCTCCTACCAGCCGCAATCGACACTTTCGGCTGCATGGGTCCTCGCTTCCATACCCTACTTGCGAATGTTGCAAGTCTGAGATATGCTCGACGTGAGGATATGCTTCCAGCTCAGATGGGCATGCCGGCAGCCTACTTGTCATTCTTGCGACGTCGAGTGCCAGCTTGTCCGCAGCGAGCATGGCTCATGCGTTGCATCAGAAAGCTGGTCGAGCCTTAGCTGGTAGCTCAAGAGCTTGTCGATCGCCGTCCGGTATTGGGGCATCAGTCAGCGACCTCTATGTGCTGACTCCTAGTTACTGAGCGGGTCAGCTTAGCAGCAGGTGATGTACAATTGTCAATGTGCTTGCCTTTGTACTCGGCCACACAGGCCCTCTACCTCTCAATACACACCCATTCCTTCTCGAAAAGGGAAGACTTCCAAAGGGGGCGATAGCCAAAATGCCAGCCCCACAAGAAGACAACAGCTCTCACTTTCTTTTGGCGATGGCTATAATAGCAAGATCAAAATGAAAAGAAGCAGCCCAAAGGAATGGAGAAGGTCCTAAGAGTGCTTCCAAAACACAGTGAGCCCTTCTAAGGAGGGTCCAAGAACGAAGGCAATAAACCATACACAAAGAAAGAAGAAGCAATACCAACATGAAATAGGTATCTGAAAAGGCGATGGCTGAAAGAAAGAAAAAGCTCGACCTAAGGGGGCGAAGGCTGGGAAAGTTTAGCCCATAGCAGAATAAGGTCCAGAGGAGCCGGAAATTCTTGAGTATGCAACTTATAATTGCCTGCTTAGTAGCCCCTTGTCAGCAGCCGGAAGTTAGAGAAATCATGAGCTGGAAAGAGAAGCAGCTCTGTCAAAATGGAAGCGAGGGCCGGAAAAGGCCATCCCACGCGACAATGAACAAAGGAGTGTGTATTAGGTGATGGAGGGCCTGAGTGGCCAAGTACGGAGGCAAGCACATTACGAGATGTACATCACCTGCTGCTAAGCTCACCCGTTCAGTAAACACGAGTCAGCACGTAGAGGTCGCTGATCGATACCCGAATACTGGACGGCAATTGACAAGCTCTTGACAAGCCACCAGCTCAAATTCGACCAGCTTTCCGGTGCAAAGCATTAGCCTTGAGGTCGCTGCAACCAGGCTGACACACGACGCCGCAAAGAATGACAAATTGGCTGCCAGCATGAACCAGGTCCCCGCAGGGAAGGATGAGCAGCTCTTTCAAAGAAGGCGAGGGCTGGGAAGCAAGCCACAAAAGAGTGATGACGTTGCAAAGGAGCCACACTTTCAGGAGTCGCCCCACCTAGAGCTGGAGGTGGCAGCCAGAGCACGCCCAGCACGACTTCGCATGTGCCAGGGAGCGCTGCAAGAAATCAGAAATTCGCACTCAAACGCCAGGCCCCGAGAACCGGAAGCGTGCACTTCAGGTCCTGGGGGTTGATAGCTGCTTCCATGATGGACTTGCCATTGTTACACCAACCAACAACCTCAACCTCCTCACCATGGAATTGGCCTGGGTTCCTTGGAATGGCTCTTCCAGAAGGCAATGGCTGCGATAGGCCAACCCAGATACGAAGCAGATCTTCGTATCGAAAGCTGCTCTTGACTTCATGAAGGGGCTATGAAAGCCAGCTGATTGCATAGAAAGGGATCTCAGGGTGCATCTACACTAATGCGAAGCCCCAAGCTGGCCCGACAGGAGAATCTCAGTTACCACGTGTCAGCACTAGGAAGTCAGCTGGGGTGAGGAGAGAGGGAGAGGAGAGGCTTGCGCAACCCTGTGCAACCTAGAGGCTGCTGCGAAGGGTCCGATGGCCGTGAAAAGGGGAAAAGCTCTGAAGGTGCAATGTTGAGTGGCCAATAGGCTCGGCACAGAAAGAGAGAAGGAGCGCGGTGCGCAGGAAATTGAAAGGGAGGCCAATCCTCGGCACAGAAAGAGAATAAGCTCTGCCACAAAGACGTCAGCTGTGAAAAGCCAGCCCAAAAAGACGAGGAGAAGCTCTTCCGAAGGGGGCAGTTGCCATATAACGCCAGCCCAATATGAGAAACAGCTCTGTCAAAGGGGTCGAGGGCTGGAAACAGCCAGTCCACATGATAGACAGGCTTCTAAGAGGCCAAAAACCACTCAGCTAAAGCAATTGTCTGCTACAATTGGCTGCTTAACAACCTCTGGTGAATAGCCGCAAGTCGGAAGGAGCAGCAGCGAGGAAACAAAGGGTCAGGGTTGTGGCTTTGTGGAAGCCTCAGAAGTAGGCTCCATCTGGGTTTGCGTCTCCAGCTGCTAGATCGCTGACTTGCAGCTGTTGACTAGAGTGACTGAGCAGGCATCCTTGGCGGTCCTCACTCGTACTGACCTTGTTCTTTCTTTTGTGATCTGATTTTTGACCAACCCTCGCCCCTTCACAACAAAGAACATCTCTTCCAAAATGACGGCAATGGCTGTGAGGCCAGCCCAGAGGTAAGGGTAAGGTCTGAATGGGCTGGATGGCCACAAGACCGCCTTCTTCTTGGGAACAGCTGTTCGCTTTGTAAATGAATTCATTCTGGGCTGGCCTCTAACAGCCATCAATTTACTTAAGAAGTGTCATGTTTTGTGGGCGGGCTTCATATAGCTCTCGCTCCCTTCAGCTGGTGGCAGAAGGGCTCGTCATTTGCCGTCCAATATCCGGCATCAGTGAGCGACCTCTACGTGCTGACTCGTGGTCACTGAGCGGGTCACCTTAGCAGCAGGTGATGTACATCTGTCGACGTGCATGCCTCTGTACTTCGAGACGAAGTGGGGCTCCCAATGGGGGCAAGGGCTGTGAGAAGCCAGCCCGAATAGGATTGACAAGGTTCAAAGGGGCCAAACAACCAAGGGGCCAAAAGCGCTAGCTCAGAACTGATGTAGGATGAACCATACAGTAAGTACCAGTGTGGAGCCTCAAATTCGGCAGACTAGCTGCCGATAAATTAAATTTCCCCTGACGAAAGCCAGAGGCTGCAGAGAGATCACAGCCAGCACGCAGGTGCAAGGCGTGGGACTTGGCCATTCAGACCCTTCACCTCTTACTACACACCTCAGGATAGCCTTTTTCTTCCGCAGAGCTGCTCCTCACTCCGTTAGTCATTGCTTTTTTTGTTTTGGGCTGGCCTCTCACAGCCCGTTCTGACATAGCGCTTTAGGCCCCTCCGTCATTTGGCCCCTTCGGACCGTTAATTCTTTTCGGGCTAGCTTTCGCAGCCCTTGCCCCCATTGGGAGAGCCACTTCTTCTCACAGCCATTGCCTTGCACTGCAAGAGCGCTTTCTTCTTGTTGCTTAGGGTTCTTTCGATGCATGTATGGTGCTTCATCTAGTTTACTATGGGGAGCGGGCACCTCGCGGGTTGTCCTAACATCATACACAGGCACCCGACAGGGCGACCCTCTCGGCGGCTTCCTTTTTGCTTTGGCTCATTTACGTGCGCTGCGCACCACGGCGGCGGCCCACCCAGAGGTACTTCTGCCTAGCTATGCAGACGACACAACTTTGGTGGGCCCCCCTGCAGATGTCACCCGAGCCTTCAGCACCTTGGAACGTGAGCTACACTCTCTCGGCCTCACAGTCCGCCCCGACAAATGTACGGCATGGTCGCCAGTCGGCATCCCTCCCACCCTTCAGCTTCCAGTAGGGTGCCAGACCCCCCCCCTAGGCATGGTGGTGCTTGGTGTCCCTCTGGGCGAGGCAGCTCATGTGGTACAGGAGGTGCAGGCCACTATCGAGCGACAGTTAAAGACTCTCCCAGCCCTCCCCACTTTGCATGACTCCCAGCTGGCTGTTGCTATCCTAACCCGGTGCGTGGCCCAGCGCCCCACCTACCTGCAGCGGGCAGTTCCTCCCACTACCGCTTTGGACAACGTATATGCCGCCGCGGATGGCAGCCTCCAACAGGCTCTGCTCGACCTGCTGGATCACCCGGCACTCCCTACATCGCCTGTCCGCCCTCCTCCAAATGACGCTCCCTGTAGGCAAGGGCGGCCTTGGCTGCCGCCCAATGGCTTACCTAGCTCGCACGGCACACCTGGGGTGTTGGGCGCAAGTGGCCTCCACAGTCTCAACGCGCTTCATCAGGAGGGGTCAGCCAGTACTGGCACCAGCAATAGCTGGAGTGGCAAATGGGACCCTGCCCTTTCAATCCTCCCTCTCTGACGTTCGCAGAGACCTTCTCCGCTCCTTCCCATCACTTGCGGCAGATCAGGTCGATTTTGCGGCGTGGGCAAGATGCTCTGACCTGAAGGCTCAAGCTCGTTTTTCACGCGCAGCCAATGAGCCAGCTCCAAACTCTGCTCAAGGAGGATGGGCGTGGGCTCTCTCGTCTCCACTCCATCAGCTCTCCGGGGGCGTCGGAGTGGCTGAACGCTTTGCCGATCTATGAATCCCTCCGGCTCTCCGACGACCTCTTCCGGACGGCTGTCCACCACCATCTCGGCTTCCCTCCACTTTGTTTGGCGGGCATTCGACAGTGTGAATGTGGCCATCGTTCGGAGGATGAGATCTCCTTGGCAGCTCACATGCCTCAATGTGTCGAGGGAAGTGAACGTAATGCCTCTCACAATCTTCTCAGAGACGCAAAGTATGGCTTGGTGCGCGAGGCAGGTTATCATGCGGCCATGGAGGTGCCGGGCATCATGCCGGTACTCCAGAAGCGTGGCAGGCCTTACGTCAGGCGTCTGGATGTGGTGGCCACCCCCCGGAGTGGTGGGCCTCGTCTTCTCCTCGACGTCGTCCTCATCGACGCCTTCCAATCAGGGGCACCCACACCGACTGTGCCAGGTTGGGTGACGCATCGTGCGGAGAGGAAGAAGGAGAGACACTATAACGACCACCCCCGGGGCGACCACTTCTTCCCATGCGCCATGGACATCTACGGCGGCTATGGAACGAAGTGGTCTGCCCTCCTCCATCGCCTGGCACTGCATGTTTATGCCCGCCGACGTAGTCGGGCGGGTAGCTTAGGCCATTCTAGCGTCCTGCAAGCCATCGTTGCATGTTATAGGATGAGACTATCATTGAGTCTGCAGCGCTCCCAAGCACTCGCGATTCACCAGCGTGCTGGTCGTGCATTAGCCCAGGCTAATGGCTTCCGTGGAGGTGGTTCGGCTCCTCAGTATAGCTTGTCAGATATGCATGTGCTTACTCGGGGATATTAGCGTCCCCCTTAGCCAGCTCATTACCCAATTTACAAGACATTTGTAAGGCTAGAATTGGCCTCCCTTTCAATTTCATGCGCACCGCGCGCCTTCTCTCTGCTTGAGCTAAGAGAATGGCGCGCCCTTAGAGAAGAAAGTGCTCGCCCATTGAGGATATGGGCTGGAAAAAGCAGCCCAAAAAAGAATGAACAAAGTTCGAGAAGGGGGCCAGGGGAAGCGCTAAGAAATACGAGCACAAAAAGAAACAAAGCAGCTAAGAGTCACTCAGTAACCCCTGCTAAGCAGCCGCAGATCAGAGATGCTAGGCTCCTGGAAGTGGGTCCCCTGGCCAGAGCCAGAGGCAGCAGCGAGGGCTCTGCCCTTGCACTCCGGCTCCTTCAGACCTTGTCCATTCCTTTGGGCTGGACTTTCCCAGCCACCAGTCAATCTGGCCTTTCTTCCTTCTGCCGGCACGAAGGTGCAGCGCACGGGCCATCGACCTCTGCAGCGAGACGGCCAGGCGCATTCGGTACACTTGCGCCAGCGACCAGGCTGCAGGGAAGTCCACCGGAGAAGAAGCAAGCGCGGCCAGATTGACTGATGGCTGGGAGAAATTCGTGTATTCGAAACAAACGAAGGCCAAATGGCCAAGTACAAAGGCAAGCACATCTAAGACCTATATAACCCACAGCAGAATGACCCGCTCAGCAACCGCGGGTCAAAACATAAAGGTCGCTGATCGATGCCTGTGATCGGTGGCTGGGAGAGGCCAGCCCGAAAGGAATGGACAAGGACAGAAGAATTCTGGGTGCTAAGTACTAAGACAGCAGCAAGGAGAGAAGTGCTCGCCCATAGAGACGAAGGGCTGGCAAGAAGAGGGGCTGGCCAAGCCAGCCCAAAAAGGATGGACAGGATCAAAAGCCAAAAATGGTGCCGATAAGAAAAACCACACAACTAGACACGAGACGATGCATGTGGAAGCTCAGTACCCGCGAGTGAGCAACATCAAGCCTGAGTAACTCGCCGAAGGAGAAGAAGCACTTCCGGCGAGACCCTGAGGCAGCAGCCATAGCGCGGCCGGCACAGCTGCCCCTCGCCAGTGTCGGCCGCCCGACGTCGCGCCGCGTGGATAGGGTGGCGTTGCTGTCGGTAAGGAGGATGGCGGGGACGTGCCTGGCGACGAGCGCCTCTGTGGCGGGCATCCTGTACTAGGTTCCCACAGCAGCAGTCTGTCGCCGGGCGTGCCGTCCGGACGTCTGGGCGGCGCGGGACGTCCCCCGGCTGGCGGGCACGCGCCCGTCGTCGAGCCCCGCACGTGCGCGCAGCTCCGTACTGGCGCCCTCCGCGTCCGTACGGGCAGTCGTCGCCCAGTGCCCCCCCCCACGCTCAAGTCGTCGCGGCGAAGGCGTAGTGTCGGCTAACGGTACTTATTTCGAATGAGGTTTGTTTTCTTTTGGTGGGCCAGCAGCCCTCGCCGCCTTCCCTGTCCGCCTAGCCTGTGGCTCCGCTAACATGGTTATGGACAAATAAGGGGCGATTGATTGGCCAGCCGAGAAAGGAAATGTATAAGGTTTGAAGGGGCCAGAAAGCTAGAGCTTAAAGCTAAAAGCTAAAGCATACAGCGACCCAAGTGGGCACGAGGTGCACGCTAACCCCTATGAACACCCTCTGCATGCACCGGGCTGGCTTGCTCAGCCGCTTTAGAAAATCAACAGCCGCATCCTCATAGGTGGAGCTGCTTCTTGTAACAAGCTCGTCGAGCTTGCGGAGAATGAGTGTGATAAGAAGAAGCTCTCCCAACAGGGGCGAGGGCCGAGAGAAGCCAGCCCACAAGAAAGCGAGAACAGCACAGTGTGAGAGCACAGCGCCAAGCATGCTGGTAAAGGATCTTTGTCAGCAGGGAGTTCTCTCGCACTGGCAAGCGCATGGCTCATCGCACCATCAGGATGGCTTCTTCTCTTACGAGGCATTGGAATGTTATCCTCATTAGGCTGGACTGCCACAGTCTGATGCAACAAAGTCTTGCAGTGGCTCCACTAACTCAAACAAGAGCCACATTTGAGGTGCCTAAAACTCCTCACCTGTCTTCACAATGCTGCTCGAGCTGTTTATGATGTGCATGCCCCGACACTTTTAGCAGGCCATGGTCAACAAAGCAAACGCCTCCTAGGTACTATCAAGATTGTTGTGAGCTGGTTTACACGGTAGTGTACTGAAGCACTATCATGATGGACAATGGGTGCATGTTGAAGGCAAGTGTTACTTTTGAGTGCTGCACATCTACTCTGGACTGCACTCAGACGCACTCTTTACAGCTCTCGTTCGACGCGTAGCAAGCAGCTCAAGCTGGTTCTTTGGGCTACTTGTGCAACACAGCTTCTCGCGGGATGAAAGCACCAATGTCAAGATTATAGTTGGACTCGAGAATGCGGTGTGGGTGCAACCCAAACAGTGTCCGTGTGGTCATGTTCAGTGTTCAAACACCGACCAGAAAAGCAAATGCTGCTGAGAGATGGTCCATTCAGCAGCAAGAGTGTGTGTGGGAAAGAGAGCTAGCATGGTCCTAAACTCTACAGCGCCGGAGGCGTATGACCGTGGCAAAAAGCTTCTTGACGACTCGACCGATGATCATGTGCAGCAGCTAGCTATGCAACCAGGCAACTGAGCAGGATCGGTCTAAGTGCTGCTCAAGGACAAGGGGTTTCACTTCTGTCACATGATCGTCAGTAAGCCCACGCGGACGTCGTTGCGGCACCACCCCATGCGAAGCTGCCGGGGACGTCGGACGGGTGTGCAAACTCGGGTATGTCGAGGAAGTCTCGCGGGTGCCCGAGCGTGGAGGTGAGGTCGACAGGGCTGCTGAGGTCGGAGTCGCTGAGGAGGTTGGGGATGTCAAAAAGCTCGAAGAGCGGCTGCTCCTCATCAGGCTGCGGCGCCATACTGTCAGGGGCGAGGTCGCCCACTTCCAGCTTGTCGAGGGGCGTCGTCGGCGAGAGCGGGCCAAAGTGGGGGCAGGGCTGGTGCATCGCCGGCGGCCAGTGCTGCGGGAGAGGTGGCAGCTGCTGCTGCAGCAGTGGCGGCGGCGGCTGCATCGGTGTCGGCTGCTGGTGCAGGAGGCCGAGCGCGAGCTGCTGCTGCAGCAGCGTGCGGGCAAGCAGGCCCTGATCGAGCATGCCGGTGCCCGCGGGGGTGACGGCATGCTCGATCAGGGGGGTGACGGCCGGCTTGGTGTCAGCAAGGTAGTGGGATGGCGGCTGCCGCAGCATCACCTGCTGTGAGAGCGGTGGCAGCTGCTGCGGCAGCTGCTGCTGGTGGAGCAAGAACTGCTGCTGCTGTGGACGTTGCTGGAGGTGGAGCTGATGGCGCTGGTTGTGGTCGTGGTGGAGGAAGTTGGCGTGCTGCGGTGGTGGGCATGAGCCAGTGTTGGCGGCGGCGGCGGCCTGCGCAAGAAGCGCATCAGCGAGGAGGCGCTCCTGCAGAGCTCGCTCCTCCAGCAGCCGGCGCTGCAGCATCTGGCGGTGCTGCAGCAGCCGGTGCTCCAGCGCGCGCTGCTCCAGAGCCCGGTGCTCCAGCAGCTCGCGCACCGCCGCCGCTGCCGCCGCCGCACCGCCGTCCCAGCCGCGGCCTAGGAAGGCAGCGCACGGGGATGGAGATGCATGCGATGTGCTGGTCGCGGCGGCGTCCACCCACGCAGCGCCGCTGCTGCAGCCGCTGCTCTCCCTGCTCGACCCGCTCGATGTCGACGTTGCCGCGCGCTTGGCTGCCGGCATCAATGCTGCCGCGAGCGGGAGCTGCAAAGAGCGCTGCGACGCCGCAATCGGCGACTTGGGGCCGCCGCTGTAGCGCTGCTGGGCAGTCGAGCTGCCGCCTCCAGACAGCATCGTCGGGCTGCCGGAGCTCAGGCTGTCCTCGACGGCAGCCGCTGCCGCTGCCGCATCGCTGACAACGATGCCGCCAGCGCCGCCGCCGCGGGTGGCGAGCTGCCGGCTCAGCGCCTCCCTGCGCGCGCGGACGAGGGCCTGCATGGTCGTCGCCGGCAGCGGCACGTCGTCGTACACGTCCGGGAAGTTGAGGAAGCGCCCCGTGGCCTGGCTCCCGCGCAGGATGCGCGCCGCCGCGTCGTACGCCTTGGCGGCCTGCGAGCCCGAGAGGGAGGGTGGGCGTGGCACAGGCGCCGGCACAACAAGAGCGGCGCTCAGGGTGGGAGCCGCAGAAGCTCAGTGCCGGTCTCGTGCGAGGCTCGGGACGACAACTTGCGCACCAAGCAAGCGGGTCCGGAGTGCAAGAGGAGGAGGCGCCGGCAGGAGCTTTTCAGTAACGACAATACAGGCGATAATCAATAGCAGCCCTGATTGCGGCGGCATGGCTGCCGGCTGGCAGCGGCCGAGATGAGGAGGGAGGAGGGAGGAGATGGGGGCGGTGGGTTTTCGCCAACCTCCTCGGGCGTGTCAAAGGAGCCGAGCCAGATGCGTGCGCGCTTGCGCGGCTCCCGGATCTCCGACACCCACTTGCCCCACTTGCGCCGCCGCACGCCCTTGTACTGCTTGCTGCCCGCCGCGCCGCCCCCCTCCGCCTCCTCCTCGCCGTCGTCCCCCGCCTCCCCCACGGCCTCGCCGCTGCTGGGCGCCGTCAGAGGCGCCAGCCCCGCCGCCGCCGTCGGGGCCGTCGCCATGGCGATGCCCAAGTCGAGGGCTGCGGAGCTGCCGCCAGAACGCGCTGCCGCGGCGCCGAGGCCGCTGCCGGCGTCCAGCGGGGGGTCCGCGATGACGGTGAGCGCCGGCTCGCGCACGACGACCGGGATCGCGGGCCCGTCGATGGGCTGCAGCACGCCCACGCCGTTCCGGTCGTACAGCACGCGGTACCTGGGGGACGCCGCCGCCGCCGCCGCCGCCGCCACCGCCGTACCAGCGGAGGCACTGCCGCCGCCGCCGTCCTTGCCCCCAGCGGCCAGGGCCGGCAAAGGCGGCTGCGGCAAGGGCGGCGGCGGCCACCGGGCCTCGGCCAGGGGGGCCGCCGGCGGCGGGGGCATGGCCCACGGTGGCGGCGGAGGAGGGGGCGAGCGTGGGAGTGCCAGAGCTTTGAGTCCCGGAGGAGGGATAGAGGGGGGGGGAGGAGAGGAGAAGGGCGGTTGCGCGAGCCAGGGCCCGGGCAGCAGAGGCTGGACGTCTTCCACCTCCCTGGGAGGGCCCTGGCAGCCGGGCGCGGCCAGCAGCGGGGCGTCGTGTAGCGCGGCGCCCCGCGGGGGGCGCAGGGGCGCGAAACGTCGGGAGCTTGGCGGCACCCGCCACCCGGGCGCGCGGTGCCGCCGGGCCTGGCGGCACCGCCAGTTTGGCCCCGCCCGGCTTCTTGCTTCTTCGTAAAACCCCGCAAGTCGTAGCCGTGAGGCGAGGCGCGGTGGGAATCCGGCACGGGGAGGCACGCCGGAGCGCCGCCTCTGCTTCTGGCGCCGCCGCCAAGTTGGCGGCGGGGCCGCGGCGCCGCGCNTCGGCGGCGGCCCGGCCACGCCGCGGCCCCGTCGTCGGGCGGGGGCACACTCCGCCATCGCCGCCAGGCGCCCCGAGCTGCGCGAGGACGTCCCCGCTGCCAGCAGCCTGCGCTCGCGGGGCCAGCTCCCACTCGCTCTTAGCCTCTTGCATAGCATGTGTCGTTTCTGCACCTTGCGGCCCCTTTGGACCTTGTTCATTCTGCCTGGGCTTGTTCATTCTTTCTCGCTTGCACAGCCCTCGCTCCCTTTTTTTGGTAAGACCTCCCGGTGAAGCGTGAGCAAGGCTTGAGCTCTTTCTGGTGCTCGCCCGTAGAGACGAAGGGCCGGAAGGGAGAAGAAGTGGCACTCCCAATGAGGGCAAGGGCTGTGAAAAAGAAGAAAGGGCTCGCCCATTGAGGATAGGGGCTGGAAAGCAGCCGCAGATCAGAGATGTGAAAAAGCCAGCCCGAAAAGAATTGACAAAGGTTCGAAGGGGCCAAATGACGGAGGGGCCTAAAGAAAGTGACCATAAAGAAGAGGGCTGGCAAAGCCAGCCCATAAAGAATGGACAATGTCCAAAGCCAAAGAAAGAGGTGCCGGAAAAGAGGGCCCTAAAGCGCTTAGCAGCGACGAAGAGAGATGCCAGAAAGAGACGCTTCCAGTGAGGGCGATGGCTGTGAGTGGCCAGCCCAGGAGAACAAAAGAACACAAAAAGAATGAACGCTTTCTACTTTTTTTCTCTGACCCCTTCGAAATTTGTTCACTCATTTTTCTGGGCTGGCCACTCACAGCCATCGCCCTCAATTTATTTATTCCGTGTATTTGGAATAAACGAAGGCCAAATGGCCAAGTACAAAGGCAAGCACATCTAAAGACCCACAACACATTGACCCGCTCAGTAACCTCGGGTCAAAACTATAAATGTCACTAATGGAAGCCTGAATACTAGATGGCAGATATGAAGCCCTTCTGCCCCCAACTAGAGCTCGCCCAGCTTTCTGGTACAAAGCATTAGCCTGAGCACGCTGCAAACAGGCCAAAGCTCGTCGTCGCAAGAACGACAGACATGCAGCTGGCAAGCCCATCTCAGCCGGGAACACATCTGCATGTCGTGTGTAGCCTAGATTGGTAATAACTGAAGGATAGGGTGAAAACGAGGACCTAAACAGCCGAAGATGTCGACTGCCGCTGGCAGGAGCTGGTCGCATATGGAAGCGGCGCCCTCAAGTGGAAGCGTCTTCCTCTCTGAGATGGCGCCAAAGCACACAATCAGCGCTTCCAAATTGACAGCAGTGGCTGTGAGAGGCCAGCTCGAAGGAATGAAAAAGGTCGTCCGGGTGGCGCAAGAATCAAGATACTAATCGCTAAGACGTCAGCAAGTAGGCTCTCAGTAACCTCTAGTGAGTGAATGAAACATCAACAGCGCTGCCAAATTGACTGGGGCTGTGAGAGGCCAGCCCAAAGAAGAAAGAAGAAAGTGCTCGCCCACAGAAGAAAGAAAACCCACAGAGGGTCGGGACTGGGAAAGGCCAGCTCAAAAGGAATGGACACGGTCTGCCGGAGCCAGGTCGGATTTAAATGGAGTAAATGGAGGTCGGAATAGCTAGAGGGCGCACTCAAGTGGCCACGAGGCCTCCAGTAAACCCCTGCTGAGCAGCCGCAGGTCAGAGAAATTAGTCTCCAGGTAGCGGATCCCCTGGCCAGAGCTAGAGAGATGCCAGAAGAGAAGTGGCACTCACAATGGGGGCAAGGGCTGCAAAAAGCCAGCCCAAAAAGAATTGACAAAGGTTCGGAGGGGCCTACAAGCCAGAGAGAAGGCACGCGGTGCGCATGAAATTGAAAGGGAGGCCAATTCTAGCCTTACAAATGTCCTGTTAACTGGCTAATGAGCTGGCTAAGGGGGACACTAAGTATCCCCAAGTGAGCACATGCATATTCTGACAAGCTATAACGAGGAGAACCACCACCACGGAAGCCACTAGCCTGGGCTAATGCACGACCAGCACGCTGGTGAATTGTGAGTGCCTGGAAGCGCTGCAGACTCAATGAAAGGCCGCATTCTATAGCATACAAAGATGGCTTGCGGACGCTAGAATGGCTTAAACTACCCGCCCGACTACGTCGGCGGGCATCAACATGCAGTGCCAGGCGATGGAGGATGGAAAACCACTTCGTTCCGTAGCCGCCTGTATATGTCCATGGCGCACGGGGGGAAGTGGTCGCTCCGGGGGTGGTCATTATAGTGCAGAAGGAATGAATAAGGTCCATGAGGGCCGAAAGGCGCCAAAACCACACCCGCCACAGCGCGCGCCCCCGCTCGGGCAGAAGGGCTCGCCCATAGAGAAGAGGGGCTCGGCCGGTGCACTGCGCTTTTTCTGGCCCCTTCGAATCTTTTTCATCCTTCTTCTGGGCTGGCTTCTCACAGCCACCGCCCTCTCTTGCGGCTGCTTAGCAGGGGTTACGGAGTGATTTGCAGCTGCTTTCTTTCTTTGTATGCTTTGTTTTCTTAGCGCTTCGTCTGGCCCCCGCCCCCTTCTCCTGTCCTCGCTTCCATACCCTACTCGAGAACATAGCGAGTCTGGGATATGCACGACGCGAGGATATGCTCCCAGCCCAGATGGGTATTCCGGCAGCCTATCTGTCATTTCTGCGACGTCGAGTGTCAACCTGTCTGCAACGAGCTCAGGCGTATGCTCTGCATCAGAAAGCTGGTCGAGCCTTAGCTGCTGGCACAAGAGCTAGTCAATTGCCGTCCGGTATTCGAGCGTCAGCTAGCGACCTCTATGTGCTGACTCGTGGTTACTGAGCGGGTCAGCTTAGCAGCAGGTGACGTACATTTGTCCAATAAGCTTGCCTTTGTACTTGGCCACACATGGCCTCCCCATCTCTTAATATACACGCATTTCCTTCTCCTTTGTTCATTCTTTTTTGGGCTGGCTTTTCCAGCCCCTATCCTCAATGGCGAGCCCCCTCTCTCTTGCCTGGCAAGACTTACTTCTCTAGCCACACCTGGTGCCACGGAATGGATCACCTCACACGCCGTCGCCAATGCCTTCAGCATCAGCTCCGAGGCCTTTCGGACGTCGCTGCAACTCTTCCTCGGCCTCCCACGTAATTGCCTGATTGGGGTGCGCCAGTGCGAGTGTGGCTTCCGTGCAGAGGGTGCTGAGCTCGCCGCTCACATGCTAAGATGCCCACCAGAAGTGGTGGGCATCCACAACCTCCTCCGCGATGCCCTGGCGGGCTTGATGCGCGACGCCGGCTACCGAGCGGTCGTAGAAGTCAACAATATTATGCCAATTACCACGGACGCCCAGGGACGTCATCATCGCCGCACACTTGACATTGTGGGCGTGCAACCTGGTGGAGGACCTCGGGCCCTGGTCGACGTGGTTGTTACGGAGGCGTACAAAGGTCCAGCATCGACACAAATCGCTGGCCACGCAGTGGGCATTGCAGAGCAGAGAAAGCTACAGCACTACTCCGACTACCCCCGGTGCGATCAGCTCCTGCCAGCTGCAGTTGACACCTTTGGCTGTCTGGGTCCGCGTTTCCACACCCTCCTCCACAACATTGCCAATCTAGGCTTCACACGACGTGCAGATGTGTTCCCGGCTGAGATGTGCTTGCGAGCTGCATATCTGTCTTTCTTGCGACGACGAGTTTCGGCCTGTCTGCAGCGTGCCCAGGCTAATGCCTTGCACCAGAAAGCTGGGCGAGCTCGAGTTGGTGGCAGAAGGGCTTCTCATCCGACATCTAGTATTCAGGCATCGATTAGCGACCTTTATGTTTTGACCCGCGGTTACTGAGCGGGTCATTCTGCTGTAGGTTATGTAGGTCTTAGATGTGCTTGCCTTTGTACTTGGCCATTTGGCCTTCGTTTGTTTCAATTACACGAAAATTCTTTTCTTGCGTTGGTTCCGGCAGCGCGAAGCGTTCCTCCGAGGACGCGGGCTACGCAGTCCGTCAGGCGGCGGGCGCAAAGGACCGCAAATACGCGGACCACCCCGTAGGCGACGAGTTAGTCCCACTCGCCGTCGACGTGCACGGGGCCTTCGGGACCAAATGGCTCGACCTTCTCCACTGCCTTGCTCGCCGTGCGGTGGCCCGCCGCCACGGGCAGCACGGCGAGCAGCCTGGCTTCAACGTCGCCGGGTCCCTCGCACCTCGCACGGGTGCTGTATCCCGTCGGCGCGGCGAACCGGCTGACTTTAATGCAGCTGGCTCGTGGGCTCAGGTATACCGGATGAGATTGTCAGTGTCCATCCAGCGGTCCATGGCCCACGCTCTGCATCTGCGTGCTGGCCGTGCTCTTGCTGCGGCCTCTGGCTTTCGTCAGGGTAATAGCTTCCCGGCAGCTAGTCTGTCGGATCTGAGGCTCCTCACTCGTAATTACTGAGTGATCCATCCACCCCCTGTTTTTCCCATCGCATCCTCAGGCCCCTTGTAGCTGCTCAACGCTCTTAGGCCCCTTCGAACCTTTGTCAATTCTTTTGGGCTGGCTTTTCGCAGCCCTTGCCCCCATTGGGAGTACCACTTCTTCTCTCGCACAGGTGTTCAGGATGCGCCTTGCCGTTTCCCTCCAGCGCTCTCTTGCGTTTGCCGTCCACCTACGTGCAGGCCGCGCCCTGGCGGCTGCCTCCGGGGTTCGTCAGGGCGACGTCTTCCTGCCCTCTAGCTATTCTGACCTGCACTTGCTGACTAGAGGTTCCTGAGAGCCTCCTTGTCGTCTTTAGCACTTAGTCCCCTGCTTTCTGCGCCATTCGGCTCCTCTTGACCTTGTCCATTCCTTTTGGGCTGGCTTCTCCCAGCTACCAGTCAATTCGGCCGCGCTTTTCTCTTTCTTAGAATGCTGATAGCCTCCTCATTTGCCATCGGCCAGCGGACCGTCTCCACACGCTGCAAGACATGCGGCTGGCGACGGCGATGCTGACCAGGTGCATTGCCCAGCGTCCGCACTACTTGGCCTGCGTCCTCCCTCGCATGCGCTTGGCCGTCTCGCTGCAGAGGTCCATGGCCCGTGCGCTGCACCTTCGTGCCGGAAGAGCCCTAGCTGCTGCCTCTGGCTCTGTCCAGGGGACCCACTTCCAGGACCCTAGCATCTCTGATTTGCGGCTGCTCAGCAGGAATTACTGAGTCATTCGTAGCTGTTTGTTTCTTCTTGTGCTTGTTTTTCTTAGCGCTTCCCCTGGCTCCCTTCTCGTACTTTGTCCATTCTTTTTGGGCTGGCTGTTCCAGCCCCTATCCTCAATGGGCGAGCTCTTTCTTCTTCGGATGATACCTTTTACCCCCTGGCCATGGACATCCATGGGTGTTACGGGGGTCGGTGGTCCTCGTTACTTTCGCTGCTGGCCTCTCAAGCTGACCAGCGGCGCCGGGAGCAGGGTGCTGCCCTTCCCGGTGGCTCGGTGCCTTTGGGTCTGATGTCCTGCTACCGTATGCGATTGTCTATGTCCCTGCAGCGCTCCCAAGCGCTTGCTTTGCACCGCCGCGCTGGTCGCGCCCTTGCAGCAGCCTCTGGCTTGCGCAGCGGGGTTGCTCTTCCTCCCCTCAGCTCATCTGATTTCCTACTGCTGACACGGGGGTTTGAGGGCGCCCTGTCTGCCTAGCCTTTGGCTCCGTCATGAACACCTGTATGCATCTGGCTGGCATTTCACAGCCGATTCTTTCATTATCAGCAGCCGCTATTTTTTCTTCTTCTCTCCCCGGCGGTGAAGGCGGCGTACGCGGAGTTCGACTCTGGCATCCTGGCGAGCGCTGCCACTCTCCGCCAGCACCCCGGCTTCCTCACCACGCCAGCCGCGCTGCTCCAGGCCAGCCTGCCTGTTAGTCGCGGCGGTCTGGGCTGCCGCCAGTCGCCCGCGCCTGCGAGGCCGCCTATCTGGGCAGCTGGGCATAGGTCGCCGCACCCATCAGCCAGCGGTTCCAAGCTCACGGCATCCGCACCTTGGATGGAGCGGGTGGTGGCTGAAGTGGAGAGCGGCTCGCTGCCCTTCCAGGCTGCTCTCCGCGCTGCCCGTGACGGGCTCCTGGCGGCCCACCCCGACATGTCGAAGCAGGTTGTTCCGTTCATCCACCTCGCACACACCCCCAACCTGCGGGCCCAGGCTCGCTGCACTGCGCTTGTGGACAAAGCGGCCTATGACCGGGTGTTGGAGCTCCTTCCGCTGCCTAGCCTTTGGCTCCGTCATGAACACCTGTATGCATCTGGCTGGCATTTCACAGCCGATTCTTTCATATCAGCAGCCGCTTTCTCTTTTCCGCTGCACGACATTCGGGGGCGCGCCCGGCTCCTCTCAGCCTCTTCCCTCGGGGCGGCGGCGTGGGTATCCGCGCTCCCCATCTACGCGGCTCTCACCATGCCTGACGCAGTCTACAGGACGGCGGTCCACCGGTTGCTGGGCCTCCTCCCCCCTGCCTCGTCGGAGTCATGCAATGCGAGTGCGGTGCCCGCCACGCCGACCCTGCGGCGCTGGCGGCCCACATGCTCCGTTGTGCCCACGGCGGCAAGAGGACCGGATCCCATGACCTTCTCAGGGACGGCATGCAGGGTGTTTTCATCGAGGCAGGCTACTGAGGTGGCCGTGGAGCACACATCGATAATGCCCATCGTGCGCGACGCCGATGGTCAGATCCACACCCGGCGCGCTGACCTAGTCGCCATCCCGCCCGGCGGCGGTCCGCGTATCATCGCGGATGTGGTGACCGCCGACTGTGCCGACTCCGCTAACCCCTCCAAATCGGCGTCAACCGCTGGGCATGCGGTCGCTCTGGCGGCCCGAGGCAAGGAGCGAAAATATGCAGACCACCCCGCACGGCGACGAATTCGCGGCCCTTGCCATCGATGTCCACGGGGCTTATGGCAGCGGCTGGCTGGATCTCCTACAGCGGCTTGCCCGGCAGGCCATAGAGCGGCGGCCGGGTCTGCCCGGGGGGCTGCCCGGCTTCAATGCGGCCGGCTCCCTGGCCCAGGTATCCCGCCCGGCGGCGGTCCCCGCATCATCGCCGACGTGGTGACGACTGACTGCTTCGACTCCGCCAATCCCACCAGATCGGCGTCGTTTGCAGGGCACGCGGTCGGCCAGGCGGCCCGGGGGAAGGAGCGGAAGTATGCCGACCACCCGGTTGGTGATCAATTCGCGGCCCTGGCGATTGATGTGCACGGGACCTTCGGCTCTGGCCGCCGCCTCCGGGTCTCGGCGGAGTGTCTCCTTCCCTGCATTGAGCTACTCTGACCTGCTGTTGCTCACTCGCGGGTACTGAGCTTCCCTAGTGTGATGTCGTGTTTGGTAAAGTAGTCCTTTTCGGCGCCTCTTTCTTTGGCTTTGGACATTGTCCATCCTTTTTGGGCTGGCTTTGCCAGCCCCTCTTCTCTAGGGGCGAGCACTTTCTTCTTTCCGGATGCGGCTCTCCGTGTCCCTCCAGCGCTCCCTCGCTCATGCCGTCCACTCGCGTGCAGGCCGCGCTATCGCGGCTGCTTCTGGGTCGCGTCTGGATGCTTCTTTTCCAGCTTCGAGCTACTCTGACCTGATGTTGCTCACCCGCGGGTATTGAGCTTCCTGTGGTTTCGTCGTCTCTTCTTGTCTAGATGCCTAGTTGTGCGTTTCTTCGCTATTTGGCTTTGGACTTTGTCCATTCTTTCTGGGCTGGCTTTGCTAGCCCCCCCTTCTCTATGGGCGAGCACTTTTGTTCTTTTTGGAGGGACCGCAGCTGCTGCCACGGGCTCCTGGACCCTTTCCTGCGCAACTGGACGTATTCCGAGCGCACTGCTGCCCATGAGTCCTCAGGGATGCCGTGTTTGGCATGTACCTGGAGGCTGGGTACACTGTGGCGCTCGGAATACGTCCATCATGCCTATCCTGCAGAAGGCAGATGGACTTCATAAATCTCGGGTCGACCTGGTGGCCACCATGCCGGGCAACGGCCCGCGCGTTGTCGCCGACGTTGTCACCAGAGATGTGGTGGACCGTTCCAATCCGGGACTTTCTGCCTCGAGGGCTGGCCATGCTGCGGCGTATGCCGCTCGCAGGAAAGCGAATGTACACAGACCACCCGCAGGAGACGATTCCGTACCCCTGGCCCTCGATGTGCGCGGGGCTTTCGGGTCCCAGTGGCTCGACCTGTTGGCCCGGCTTCCCCGACGCGCTGTATCCCGCGCTGACTTTAATGCTGCTGGCTCGCTAGCTCAGGTCTATCGAATGCGCCTCTCCATCTTCTTCCAGCGGTCCATGGCCCACGCCTTGCACCTGCCCGCTGGCCGTGCTCTGGCTGCAACCTCTGGCTTTCGTCAGGGGGATTGCTTTCCGACTGCTAGTCTTTCGGATTTGTGGCTCCTCAATCGTGGTTACTGAGTGATTCATTCTACCAGGCAAGCTCTGAGACAGCGCTTTTGGCCCTTCAGTCATTGTACAATCTGGGCTGGCTGTTCGCAGCCCTTGCACCCCTCGGAGAGCCACTCCTCTTCGTTGGCCAAATTATGTTGCTGGATGATCTGTGCACTCTTGTCGGTCTCTGGATCCCTTTTAGCGCCGTCCGGCCCTCTGGACCTTGTCCATTCTGTCTGGGCTGGATTTTGACAGTCCCCGCCCCCGCTGGAAGAGCTCATTTTTCTCTGAGCCCTAGCCCCCTTTGGAGAAAAAGGCTCTCCCAGAGAGCCACTTTCTTATTCTTGGCCCCCTCGGACCTTGTGATGTTTTTCGGGCTCGCTTTCACAGAAAGAAAGAAAGTGGCACTCGCAAAGAGGGCAAAGAAGAACAGCTCTTCAAATTTTTAAAGTAGTGGCTGTGGAAGGCCAGCCCAAGAAGAATGGACAAGGTCCAAAGAGCCGAACGGCGCCTAAACCGCACAGCTATGCACAAAACCAAAAGAAGAAGAAGAAGAAGTGGCAGTCCCAATGGGGGCAAGGGCTGCAAAAAGCCAGCCCAAAATGGAATCGACAAAGATTTAAAGGGGCCGAAGAAGCATTGAGCAGCTACAATGGGGTCTGAAGATGCTATGGTAGAGCAGGGGGAGGATGGATCACTCAGTAGTTACGAGTGAGGAGCCTCAGATCCGACAGACTAGCTGCCGGAAAACTATCCCCCTGACGAAAGCCAGAGGCCGCAGCGAGAGCACGGCCAGCACGCAGATGCAGAGCGTGGGCCATGGACCGCTGAAGGGATACAGACAGTCTCATACGGTAGACCTGGGCCCAGGAGCCAGCGGCATTGAAGTCAGCCGGCTCGCCGCGCCTACGGGACACAGCCCGCCGTGCAAGCCTGGCCAGCAGGTCAAGCCACTGGGACCCGAGAGCCCCGTGTACGTCCACAGCCAAGGGGACGAACTCATCAGCAGGTGGGTGGTCGGAGTGCTTGGCCGCCTTGCTGCGAGCGGCCTTCGTGGCCGCGTGGCCAGCCCGCAAGGCAGAGAGCCCCGGGTTGGAGCGGTAGACCACATCGGTGGTGACCACGTCGGCGATGATGCGCGCGCCACCACCCGGCGTGGACGCCACCAGGTCGACACGGCGCGTATGGGGTCCGTCAGCCCTCTGGAGGATGGGCATAACAGATGTGTTCTCCATTGCGACCGTGTAGCCGGCCTCCTGGAAGATGCCGAACATGGCATCACGCAGAAGATCGTGAGCCGCTGTACGTTCACCTCCAGTGGCGCAGCGGAGGATGTGCGCCGCCAGCTCCGCCGGGTCCGTCGACCGCTCCCCACACTGGCACTGCAGCACGCCCAGCAGGCAGGGCGGGGGAAGGTCCAGCAGGCAATGGGTGGCTGTGCGGAACAGCTCATCAGGCAGCCTGAGGGCATCATACCACGGAAGCGCGGAGAGCCAGGCTGCCGCGCCGGGGGAGGCGGCCGATAGCAGCCGCGCACGGCCGCGCACGTCGCTGGCCGGGAGGAGCTGCAGCGAGGCCGTGAACGACGCCGTGTCGACAGCCGCCATGTAGCGCGCCTGCGCCTGCGAGTCGGTGGTGTGGGCAAGGTGGGCAAACGGGACCACGCTCTCTGCAAGGGCAGGATGCTCCGCAAGTAACCCGTCTTGGGCTAAGCGGAGCGCCTCCTGAAAAGGCAATGAGCCAGTCACCACCTCCTCCACAACCTGCTGCAACAGGGGCCGCCCATCATGGAGGAAGCGCTGCGCCACCGATGTGGCGACCTGAGCCCAACTGCCAAGGAATGCTGGCCTGGAGACGCGCGCGAGCGAGCGGCAGCCGAGGCCGCCCTGTCCAGGGGGCAGAGTGGCCTGGAGCGTCGCAGCTGGCGAATCACGGAAGCCAGGGTGGCGGATGAGGGCCGCCACGCCCTCCATGACACCCGCGTCGAACGTGGTGTAGGCATCCAGCACCTCGGGGCAGGGAGGGGTCGTCCGCGCCAGGTAGTGAGGACGCTGCACAATGCATCTGGTGAGCATGGCGAGCGCCAGCTGCATGTCCTGCAGCTCGGGGAGGCGGGCCACCGGCTGGAGGTGCTCCTGAAGGCGGACGCGCAGGTGCCCGTCGACGAACGCCGGCGTGCCGAACGGGACCCCTAGGATGGTGAGGCCACTTGGGGGAGTCTGGCACCCCGGCGGCAGGGGCAAGGGGGCAAGGAGGCCACGGCCAAGAGAGAGGAGAGAGAGAGGCAAAAGGGGGCGAGGACTTTGGACTCGCCCCTTTCGGGAGAGCCACTCTTTCCCCTTGCTCAGGAAGATAGGCAGTTGCATCGTGTCCCGGGTTGCAGGCCACCTGGTCTGTAAAAAGACCTGTAGAAGCACCTTTCTGCAGAAAAGCCGCGCCCGCCATGGCCTTGGCGTCGGCGGCGGTTGCGACAGCGGCGGCGGCGGCAGCGGCGGCGGCGGCAGCGGCGGCGGCGACTGGGGAGCGACCGGACTAGGAGGGCCTGAAGGTGTTGAGAAGAGCAAAGGGCTGCCTGCCCTCCAGTGTCTTATGACCCCGGCCCGACCCGCAGGGAAATCGCGGGGAGGCTGAGCTGGTCGGCCAGCCCGGCAGATATGAATGAAAGGGCTCGCCCATTGAGGATATGGGCTGGAACAGCCAGCCCAAGAAAAAGAATGAACACAGTTCAAGAAGGGGGCCAAGCGAAGCACTTAGGTGAAGCACTAAGAGAGACAAGCACACAAGAAGAAACGAAGCAGCTACTAATTACTCAGTAACCCCTGCTAAGCAGTCGCAGGTCAGAGAGACTATGCTCCTGGAAGTATGTCCCCTGGCCAGAGCCAGAGGCAGCAGCGAGGGCTCGGCCGGCACGCAGGTGCAGCGCACGGGCCATTGACCTCTGCAGCGAGACGGCCAGGCGCATGCGGTACACCTGGGCGAGCGACCCAGCTGCAGGGAAGTCCACCGGCTCCCCATGGAAGCGGCGGGCGACGGCGTGACGGGCAAGCTGGTGGAGCAGTTCGAGCCACCGAGCACCTAACGCCCCGTGTGTGTCGATGGCCAGCGGGAAGAACTCGTCAGCTGGCGGATGGTCTGCGTACTTGAGTTCTTTGGCACGAGCGGCGCAGGCGACCGCATACCCAGGCTTGGTTGCACACTGGGCTAGGTGGGATCGGTCGAATGCGTCGGTAGTCACCACGTCCAGGAGGAGACGTGGCCCGCCGCTGACCTGTCAACCGGCGTGTGAGGCCCATGCCATCCACCCACTCCGAGGTCAAAAGCCCTAGACCTCGTCTACCGCTGTCTGTGATGAGCATGCCAAGGCGCTCCAGCGCAGCTCCACACAAAGCAGCTAGACCTAGACCATATGCAGCTAGCAGTCGAGTTCACAAAGTACACTCTTGCCAACACTTTCCCCCTCCTTTGGGGATATTAGTGTCCCCCTGGCCAGCTCATTACCCAGTTAACATCTGTAAGGCCAGAATTGACCTCCCTTTCAATGTCATGCAACCGCGCGCCTTTCCCTCCCTGCAAATATACCGCCAGTCTACCAGCTCCACCGGCCGCAGAGGGCGCTGCCAACGAGGTTCGCAGCACTCAGATTGCGCTCACGCCTGACGCGACCACGAAGACAACGTCGACATCGGAGCCCGATTTTCTGGGCGAAGAAGACCCTGCGCCTGACGAGCCAACCCAGATGTGGACCCCGAGTGGGCATTGTTGTCCGCCCACCACGATCTAGTGACTCCCTCCCCTGGCGGCTTCAAGTTTGCTGCCTCGGCTCCACTCTTACACTCACTAGTCCCTCCACCAGTGCCCGCTCCGGAGCCGCTACCGTTGCTCCATCTACCTCTCCTGTCACCTCTACCTCTGCTGCTGCCTTGGCCGCATGTGGAAACATGTCATCAAAGCAGAAGCCGCCCTGGACGCCATCGTTGTCGGCAGGGCTGCTCTCCTCAACAGCGCCCAGCCCACACTGGCCTCCGAGAGGCCCCAGCCATGTAGGTCTCTGCCAGGGCAGCCAGCAGCTTTTCAATATGAGAGGCTTGGCAGTCCTTGCTCGACGCAGCCGGAACCGCCCGAATAGTCAGGAGCTGCCAGCAACGTTGCACCTGCATGCCATAGTCCGTCCCCCACCATCTCCTTCTCCTGAGAGCTGGCATTGGGCAGCTACGGTGACCCTCCTCTCCCTCCTCATCCCCGACGGCCTTCTCAAATTATGCCACATTTGTAAAAGTGCACGCTGTGGGTGCTGCAAGGTGCTGGCGCTCATCCTCTCACGAGTGGAAGCTGAATCTCTGGACGAGGCGGCCTAGGCGTTGTACCTGCTCTTTCTCAAGCTCGTGTCTAGGCCTCTTACCTCTTTTGGCATTGGTGGCCATGCCTTCAGGACAGATTGGCTCGTTTGCCAGTGGCAAGTGGGAGGAGCTGGCCCAGCAGCGTGCGGCAGCCGCTCGACTCAGGGTTGCACTCTCAGAACGGCGTGCAATGGTGGCACTATTAGTGAGCCCTCTCACAGTCCATGATTGGCAACTTGGCGCGTGCAAGTCGCTTCGACAGAGCAGGACAACTCTCAAGAGCCGCTTAGGCCCTCTGCCCCGACCCCTTGGTAACAACTCAGCATGCCACTGAGGCCACCTTGCGCCAGCTACATCCTCCTCCTCAACATCCTTTTGAGCTCTGGGTTGGCGAGCTCTTCACTCCCCTTGAACCCTCAGCAGAGCCGCTCCGATCGGCACTAATCAAAGACCCCCAAATAGTGTCTGAAGGCCCTTCAAGATGGCTTCGAGCAGTACGGGACCTCCTTCAAATTAGACATGACTAAGCTTCTCCCTGCTCCTCTCCATCTGCCAGCACATAGCCAGAGCCGCCATACCCCCCCGCATTGCTAATTCTCTCGACTTCAGCCACCTGCTGCCCTGGCCAGGCAGTGACCGGCTCGTTGCCATGACGGAGATCCTCATGCGCCTGGTGACCAAGGCTAAGTGTGGGCGAGCTGAATTCCAGCCACCTTTCGCCCCACCAGTTTGGCACCGAGGAGCTGCGCGACCACTTTTCCTCTCTGATCCCTTACTTCCTCATGGCCTATAGCCGGTCAGGGCGGCTGCTATAGCATGCCGAGGAGTCCTGAAAGACTCTGTGGTCTACGACCGGCACACGCCAGGGACACCACCTTAGCCCCGTCCAATTCGCCTTGGCCATCTCCAGGCACTACGGTGCACTTGGAGCCAGCACCCCGATCTGCTCTTTCCCTCCTACGCTGATGCCTTGCATATTATCGTAGACATGGCAGCCTTTCCCTTGCTCATAGTTTTCCTTGTCTCTCAACATTGATGCCGAATTTGTTGGACCCCTGCGTCAGCCCACTGACATGTATTTGCTGATGAAATATTTAATGGGCAGTGGGAACCCATTGCAGGTGTCAAACTAGCCGCATGGCTAGTAGTCCAACTGCAGCAGAAGGAGTGATGCGCTGCATCGCTACTTGTGGTGGCCAATGCCAGGCGAGTGGTCGCCAACTCCAGGAGTGGGTGGTGGCCATTGCCAGGCGGGTGGTGGCCATTGCCAGGCGGGTGGTGGCCGTCTCCTTCTGGATGGTGACCAACGCACGCCGGGCGGTGACCGGTGCCGAACGGGTGGTGACCGTCAATGGAATCTTGGCGGCCCATGCCTATTCCATGGAGGCCACCTGCGATAGCTTTTGACCATGGGCATTGCAGCAACTTATCAGCACCCACGAATAATAGCCACAGCGCTTATAAGGAAGTGAGCTCTTCCAAAAAGCGCGGGGGCTGTGAAAAGCAGCCCAGGAAATATGAATAAGGTAGTAGCAGTCAGTCTCACCGTCCACCGCAGGGTGTAAAGAAGCGAGGAGAGGCGCTTACCATTGGCTCGCTGCCCGGCTTGGCCAATGAAGCAGCCCGCTGGTGGAGGGGGCGGCAACGGGAGCTGCACCGGCGGCGTGGGCGGCGGCGGCGGGAAAGACATTGGCGTCGGCGGGGGGCCTCTCGGTGGCATTGGCTGGGGGCCTGCTGGCGGCGTTGTCGGCAGGGGAAGGGCTGGCGATGGCGGCGGCGGCATTTTCAGCAGCAGTGACGGTGGCTGAGATGGAGGTAGTGGTGGCGGGGGCGGTGGCAGTGGCAATGGGAACGATGCCAAAATTGGGGGTGGCGGCGGCAAATGTGGCGGCCGCTGCAGAGGGGGCTGCGAGGGCAGGAGCATCAGTGGAAGCGGAGGTCTCGATGAGGACGGCGGTGGGAGCGCTGGTGGCATCGGAGGCGGCGGGGGTGACGGTGACGCAGGCGGTGGTGGCGGCAGCGGCGACAATGGCGGAGATGGCGTGGTGGCGGTGGCGGCGATGGTGGTGGCGGAGATGACGGCGTTGACGGTGGCGACAGTGGCGGGGATGGCGGCGTTGGCGGTGGCAGCGATGGTGGTGGCGGAGATGGCGGCATTGGTGGTGGCAATGGTGGCGGAGATGGCGGCGTTGGAGGTGACGACAGTGGTGGAGTTGGCGGCAATGGCGGCTGCATCGGCAACGGTGGCGGCGGCGGCGACGGCGGCGGCGGCAAAAGGTGAGGCGGCGTTGGTGGTGGCAGAGATGGCGGCGGTGGTGGCGGCAGGGTGAGCGGAGGCGTTGGTGGTGACAGAGATGGTAGCAATGGCGGTGGCAATGGTGGCGGAGACGAGGGCAGCGGCGGCAGCGACGGCGGTGGTGGCAGCGGCGGCGATTGCTGCGGCGGCGGCGGCAGCGGCGGCAGGGACCTTGCTGCCGAGCCTGGCGGCCTCCTTGGAGCAGGCCAGCCCGCCGGAGCCGCCGCCGATGACCACCAGGTCGTAGTCGTACCCGTGGCCGGGCCGCGGC
>WELB01000075.1:560267-570707 GCA_009602725.1 Spirogloea muscicola | reverse complement strand
GGCGGCGGGGCTCGCGCTGCGGCGGCGCTGGCGCCGTGGGGCCGCCGCCATGGCCATCGGAGCTCGGCTCGCGCGCCGCCGCGGGGCTGGCAGAGCGGCTTGCCGGGACGGCTCTCGCTTGCCTCGGGCCGGCAATTTCCGAGGGGCTACCTGCCTCCCCGGGCCTGCCTGCCGGCCTGCCTACGCGCCGACTCGTGGTTACTGAGCGGGCCCACCCAGCTGCAGCCGCGACAAGTTCAGCCGCCTTGGGGAGAAGAAGCAGCTCTTCGAAGGGGCGAGGGCTGCGAATAGCTAGCCCAAAGAGGATTTGACAAGGTCTGAGGGGGCCGGAAAGCGCAGACTGAGTAGTGAAGAAATTAGCTCAAAAGCAGGATACTGAACTTCATGACTTCTGCATGTGGGCGCTCAATACCCAGCGGGCCCGCATGAGGGAAGAATGGCGCGCCCTGAGAGAAGAGGGGCTAGCAAAGCCAGCCCAGAAAAGAATGGACAATGTCCGCAAGCCTCGTAAGGAAAGTGCGCGCCCATAGAGAAAGAAGGCTTGCCCATAGATAGAAGAAAGGGCTCGCCTATTGAGGATATGGGCTGGAATAGCCAGCCCAAGAAAAAGAATGAACACAGTTCAAGAAAGGGGGCCAGCAAAGCCAGCCCAGAAAGAATGGACAATGTCAAAAGCCGGCCCCCTTTCTCTATGGGCGCGCTCGTACTCTGTTCATTCTTTTTCGGGCTGGTTGTTCCAGCCCCTATTCTCAATGGGCGAGCACTTTCTTCTTTTTCTCTATGGGCGCGCTCTTTCTTCTAGGCAGCGAGAGAATAAGACGAGACGAAATCACAGGAAGCGCAATACCCCCGGGTGAGCAACATCAGGTCGGAGTAGCTCGAAAGGCCAAAAACGGGTGCCCGGAAAGACAAGTTACACACCAAGACACGTGATGATGCAGATGGATGCTCAGTATCCCAGCCATTGCCCCCATTGGGAGAGCCACTTCTCAGTATCCACGAGTGAGCAACAGTGAGCAACAGTGAGGGGCCCCGGGGCTCGTGGGCCCCACTCTTTTCCGGGCTGGCTTTGCTAGCCCCTCTTCTCTCAGGGCGCGCCATAGAAAAAGAGGGGCTGGGAAAGCCAGCCCAGAAAAGAAAGAAAGAAGTGGCACTCCCAATGGGGGCAAGGGCTGCGAAAAGCCAGCCCAAAAAGAATGCACAAAGAGGGGCCTAAGAGCGGAAAAGAGTGAGGGGCCCACGAGCCACGGGGCCCCTCACTGTTGCTCACTGTTGCTCACATTTGGCCACTCTTCTCTATGGGCGAGCACTTCGTCACACGTGGATACTAAGAAGTGGCATCTCCCAATGGGGGCAAAGGGCTGGGGAACTGAGCATCCATCTGCATCATCACGTGACTTGATGTGTATTTTTCTCTTTCCGGGCACCGTTTTGTGGCCTTTTGAGGTGCCCGTCACGCCGACCGTGCGGAGCTTGCCGCGCAAATGCTCCGTTGCGCGCACGGGGGAGCGCAGACCGGCTCGATCTCCTGCGCGATGGCATGCAGGAGGTGTTCCTTCCGTTTATGGAGGCGGGCTTCAAGGTGGCTGTGAAAATACCTCAATAGTGCCCATCCAGCTCGGCGCGGACGGCCAGCCCCATACTCGACGCGCCGACCTGGCCGCCGTCCCGCCCGGCGGCGGTCCCCGCATCATCGCCGATGTGGTGACAACTGATTGCCCGCGACTCCGCCAAACCCGGCGTCGTTTGCAGGGCACGCGGTCGGCCTGGCGGCCCGGGGCAAGGTACGACAATGTGCCGATCACCCCGTGGTGATGAAGTCGCGGCCCTGGCGATCGACGAACACGGGGCTTTCGGCAGCCGCTGGCTGGAACTTCTCCAGCGGCTTGCCCGTCAGGCCATTGACCGGCGGCCGGGTCTGCCAGGAGCGATGCCCGGCTTCAACGCCGCCGGTTCGCTCGCACAAGTCTTCCGAATGCGCCTGGCAGTATCGTTTCAAGCTCGCTGCAGGGAAAGAGGCACTCGGCCGAGACCGAGAGGCGGCGGCCATAGCACGGCCGGCGCGCGTGTGGACGACTTGGGCAAGGGAACGCTAAAACAATACCGCCAGGCGCATGCGGAAGACTTGGACGAGCGAACCGGCGGCGTTGAAGCCCGGCATTGCCCCTGGCAAAGCCAACCCAGTTAAGAATGGACAACGTCCGCAGGCCTCAAAAGGCCACAAAACGATGCCCGGAAAGACAACACTACACACCAAGACACGGAATGATGCAGATGGATGCTCAGTATCACAGCCCTTGCCCCCATTCGGAGTGCCACTTCTTCGTTATCTTTTTCCAGTTCATGTAGCCTTGTTTGATTTGCACTAGACTCTGCCTGAACCATGCATTGGCTCGAATTGGCCTCCATTATGCACTCCGCGCGCCTTCTCTCTTTTTCTATGGGCGAGCCCTTGATTGGCTCGTGGGCCCGGACCACCCAACATCACGCTGGCGGCGCTAGTGGGCCCGGGCCCATGAAAGAAGAAGTGGCACTCCCAATGGGGCAAAGGGCTGCGAAAAGCCAGCCCAAAACGAACTGACAAAGGTTCGGAGGGGCCTACAAGCGTGTAGCAGCTATAAAGGGGCCTGAAAATGCTATGTCAGATCAGGGGGAGGATGGATCACTCAGTAGTTACGAGTGAGGAGCCTCAGATCCGACAGACTAGCTACATGACTAGCTGCATGAGCTCTAGTTCCCGTGCGCTTCTCCTATTCAGGTGGCGCTCCGCTCAGCTCAAGACGGCTTACTTGCGGAGCACCCTGCCCTTGCAGAGAGCGTGGTCCCGTTTGCCCACCTTGCCAACACCACCGACTCGCAAGCGCAGGCGCGCTACATGGCGGCAGTCGACAAGGCGTCCTTCACGGCCACGCTGCAGCTCCTCCCTGCAACCGACGTGCGCGGACATGCTCGGCTGCTGTCGGCCGCCTCCCCCGGCGCGGCAGCCTGGCTCTCCGCGCTCCCCCTGTACGATGCCCTCCGGATGCCGGATGAGCTGTTCCGTACGGCCACCCGTCGGCTGCTGGGCCTCCCCCGCCGTGCGTGCTGGGCGTGCTGCAGTGTGAATGTGGGGAGCGGTCGCCGGACCCGGCGGAGCTGGCGGCGCATATCCTCCGGCTGCGCCACTGGAGGCGAGCTAAGGCTGCTCACGATGTCCTGCGTGATGCCATGTTCGGCATCTTCCAGGAGGCCGGCTACACGGTGGCGCTGGAGAACTCTTCCGTCATGCCCATCCTCCGGAGGGCCGACGGACTCCATACGCGCCGTGTCGACTTGGTGGCATATACGCCGGGCGGCGGCGCGCGCATCATCGCTGACGTGGTCACCACTGATGTGGTCGACCGCTCCAAACCGGGGCACCCTGCCTCGCGGGCTGGCCATGCTGCGCCGAAGGCCGCTCGCAGCAAGGCGGCCAAACACGCCGACCACCCGGCTGCAGATGCGTTCGTCCCCCTGGCTGTGGACGTGCACGGGGCTCTCGGGTCCCAGTGACTCGACCTGCTGGCCAGGCTTGTGCGGCGCGCTGTGTCCCGCAGGCGCGGTGAACCGGCTGACTTCAACGCCGCTGGCTGGTGGGCTCAAATTTTATCGTATGAGATTGTCAGTATCCCTTCAACGGTCCATGGCCCACGCTCTGCATCTGCGTGCTGGCCGTGCTCTTGCTGCGGCCTCCGACTTTCGTCAGGGGGATAGTTTCCCGGCAGCTAGTCTGTCGGATCTGAGGCTCCTGACTCGTAACTACTGAGTGATCCATCCATCCTCGCCCTGTTCTGGCGCTTCTCTCTGTTCTGGCATAGCATCTTCCGGCCCCTTTGTAGCTGCTACACGCTTGTAGGCCCCTCCGAACCTTTTGTCAATTCTTTGTGGGCTGGCTTCCCGCATCGAGCTATTCTGACCTGCTGTTGCTCACTCGTGGGTATTGAGCTTCCCTAGTGTGATGTTGTGTTTGGTAGAGTAGTCCTTCTTCGGCATCTCTTTCGTTGGCTTTGGACATTGTCCATTCTTTTTGGGCTGGCTTTGCCAGCCCCTCTTCTCTATGGGCGAGCCCGTTCTTTCGCAGCCCTTGCCCCCATTGGGAGTGCCACTTCGTTCTTCTTTCGGGGCTGCCGAGCCCCTGGAGCTCCGAGGACCCGCCACGTGGCCCCGTGGCCACTTGGCAAGCACCTCGGCGGGCCGACCGCCGCTGCGCCTGGAGGCGCTCGCCACTCGGGGCGGCGCACCGCCACATTCAGCGAGGCCACCGCCACATTCAGCGGCGCCGGCGCGGGGCGCCGAGGGAGGCGCGCCTCGCCCCTGGCCGCCGCCAATCTGGGCGGCCTGGCCCAGATTGGCAGAGGCCGAGAAGCCCGCCGCATTCTGCGCCGCCTCCGCCGCCGCCGCGATCGGCCGACGGCGCGGGCATCCGCCGCNGGTGATAGCTTCCCGGCAGCTTTTTTTTTTTTTTTTTTTTTTTTTTTTTTTTTTTTTTTTTTTTTTTTTTTTTTTTTTTTTTTTTTTTTTTTTTTTTTTTTTTTGGCGGCGGCGGCGGCGGCGGCGCTGAGGCGGCGGCGGCGGCGCGCTGGCAGGTGTACGACCGCGTGGAGAACCTGGTGTCGCGAGACCGGGCGTACGCGACGGTGGACGTGGGGCTGGACCGGCCGGGGCGCACGCGCATGGTGGACGATCTGCGGGCGCCGGTGTGGGGCGACGCGCTGCGCATCCCCGTAGCGCACGACGCCGCCGCCGTCGTGGTGTCCGTCAAGGAGGGCAACGCCGTGGGCGCCGAGCTCGTCGGCCGAGCGTCCGTGCCGGCGGCGGCGCTGCTGCCCGGCGACGCGCTCGATGGCTGGTTCGAGCTCGTCAAAGACGGGCGGAACGCCAACCCCGCCGCCGCCGCCGCCGGCAACGGCGCGAAACTGCGCCTCAGCCTGCGCTTCGTCGCCGCCGACGCCGACCCCGCCTACCGCGGCGGCGTCCCCGGCGACGGCTCCCGCTTTGCCGGCATCCCCTTCACCTACTTCCCGCTGCGCGCCGGCTGCCGCGTGCGCCTCTTCCAGGACGCCCACGTCCCCAACGGCCTCCTGCCGCGCGTCTACCTCGCCGGCGACCGCGTGTACGAGCCGGGGCGGTGCTGGGAGGAGACCTTCGCCGCCATCGCCGGCGCGCGGCACCTCGTCTACGTCGCCGGCTGGTCCGTCAACACCGAGACCACACTCGTGCGCGACCTCGAGCGCCCGGTGCCCGGCGCCGTCGGCGTCACGCTCGGCGAGCTGCTCAAGCGCAAGGCGGACGAGGGCGTCGCCGTGCTCGTGATGCAGTGGGACGACCGCACCTCCTCCCAGCTGCTCCACAATGCCACCGGCATCATGAACACGCACGATGTGAGGACCCCCCTTGGTCTTGGTCTTGGTCGCTGTGCCGCAGCACCAGCTCTTGTGGCGCGCCACGAGAGTTTGTCCCTGGCTCTTGTTGCCACATGGCCACCGACGTCTTGCACATATTTGACAACCTCAAGTGAACCACAGTCGCCTTCAAGACATGATAAAGACTACTAGTCATGCAGTTCATGCTCATAGAGCACAGCAACCACAGAGCAACCACCATCCCATCAAGAGACGCAGGTGCACGATTGATCAGTAGTCGTATCTCGTTGGCACATCTGTGCTTCATCCCCCAGCAATCTCACCGGCCGTGTCGCCCGACCTGAATCCTGGCACAGGAGGAGACGCGCATGTACTTTGCGGGCACCAAGGTGCACTGCTTCCTGTGCCCGCGCAACCCGGCCAAGAGCCTCACCGTCTCGCAGGGCGCTCAGATCGGGAACCTCTTCACGTGAGCACGCCAGTCGCCTGCAGCGCTTGACTTCACCTTATGCTCGCGTTTGCCTTGGTGCCACTGACGCCCGCTGCTCTCCTGCGGCCGCACAGTCACCACCAGAAGATGGTGGCCGTGGATGTGCCAGCAGACGCGTCGCGTCCGCTCGATGGCCGCCGGCGGATTGCATCTTTCGTGGGCGGCATCGACCTCTGTGGCGGTCGCTTTGACACTCAGGCGCACTCGATCTTCGCGACTCTCAGCACGTACCACGCTGCCGACTATCACCAGGCTTGCTTTGAGACGGCGGCACAGGAGCTTGGCGGGCCCCGTGAGCCATGGCATGACATCCACGCGCGCGTGGAGGGCCCCGCCGCCTGGGACCTGCTCTTCAACTTTGAGCAGCGCTGGCGGAAGCAGGCTGGCACCAAGCTTGAGGCGGAGCTCCTGCCCATCGCCCAGGTTGCGGCGCTTGACCCACCAACCGCAGTCATGGAGGAGGCCGACCCAGACACATGGACCGTCCAGATACTGAGGTCCATCGACAGCGCCTCCGTCGCCGGCTTTCCCGACATGCCGGAAGACATGTCTGCCGCCGGCCTCGTCAGCTCCAAGAGTGACACTGTTGACCGCAGCATCCAGGTGCCTTGTTGAGCAGCTCGCCCAAGGCTGGCTGTCAAGACGCTCCAGAAGCAGACATTAGAAGCTGTGCTGATGCCCTTCATTAGTCGTGGACCGTGCATCACACATACCTCTGCCCTCCACTCAGAAAAGCCTGCAGAACATGGATGGGTCATGGAGGGTTATGGGTGGGTCACGTGAGAGGGCTGCGCCTGTATCAGAAGAAATTCCTGAAACTGTTGCTGACAGAAGTTGGGCTTGCCCCACAAACCTGCAGAATGGGTACATTCACGCCATCCGGCGGGCGCAGCACTTCATCTACATCGAGAACCAGTACTTCCTGGGGTCAAGCTTCGCATGGGAGGCCGACCAGGCGTGTGGTGCGTTCAACATGATACCCATTGAGATTGCGCTCAAGATCGTGCAGAAGATCGAGGCGGGTCAGCGCTTCGCTGCGTACATTGTTGTGCCCATGTACCCCGATGGCGTGCCGTCTGGCGGGGCCTGCCAGGCCATCCTCCACTGGCAGGCAAGGACCATGTCGATGATGTACCGGCTCATTGCTGCGGCTCTACGCCGTGCGGGCCGCATGAACGAGCACCCACGTGACTACCTCGCCTTCTTCTGCCTGGGCAACCGGGAGCTGCCGGTTCCCAACGAGTATGTGGCACCCAAGACTCCCACGGAGAAGTACTACCGGCGTGCGCAGGAGCACCGTCGCTTCATGGTCTACGTACACGCCAAGATGATGATAGGTCAGCTGTCCACCATGTCACAACTTCCTCATCCGTTTGCAGCTTCCAATCAAGGCAGTGATATGTATATTGCTCACCTATGTTGGTCTACCGTGCAAAACACTATGAGCCCACAAGTTTGCAGAGCCAAAGCACTCAAGACTCCAACACAGAAGGTGATTGTGGACCTCTCAGAGACACAACACATGACTGGTTGGTCTTTTCTCCAGTGGATGATGAGTTCATCATTGTTGGCTCTGCCAATATAAACGAGCGGTCACAAAGCGGGACGAGGGACACCGAGCTGGCCATGGCGGCCTTCCAGCCGCATCACACCTGGGCAACAGGAGCGCTTAGCGCCCCTCCCCCGAGAGGTGGCCCACCAGGGCCCCGCGGCGAGATCCACGGCTTCCGCATGTCGCTATGGGCGGAGCACGTAGGCTCGTTGGACAACGTCTTCCTAGACCCGAAGAGGTGCGCGTGCCTCAAACTTATGAGTATCTCTCATTACACAAGTAGAACTGGGAGACTGTCAAATGCCACGATGTGATGTTGTGAAATGGGCCTGTTTTGCCCATGCTGACAAGTGAGTGTGTGCTGCAGCCTGGAGTGCATGCGGAAGCTGCAGGTGGTGGGAGCACAAAATTGGGCTGACTTTGCCGGCGAGCAGCTTGTGCCACTCAAAAGCCACTTGATGAGCTACCCGGTGGTCATTGACCAGTTTGGCGGCGTGGGGCCGCTAGCTGGCCAGCACTGCTTTCCCGACAGCCTCGCACCCATCCTGGGGACTAAATCTGGCGTGCTTCCAGAAATCCTTACCACATAAGCCTAATGTAAGCTTGTGTAATCATGGGTACCAGACCTGGACCCTTATTTTATCAGATCTTCTTAAAGTTCATGACACAATCTACCAATGTGATTAGTCGCGGTTATCACAAAGCAGTAATATAGGGTGTGATATCTAACAATACTATGCAAGCTATACTATGTCTGCTTGTCTTTGCTGTTGACTTTACCTTCTCCTCTACTGCTATCTGCAAATAGCACAAAGAATCTGATAAGGATATTAGATCGCCCAAATTTGTAGCAGCTACTCTCATCATCTGCCTGCCACTAAGTGTTACTCTGTATGCTGTGGTGTACAAGATGAAACTGCATGATAAAACTGTCAACACTAACCAACTCGTTGCTGCCAAAGGCAAAGAACAACAGCGCTTCCAAAATTGACTGGTGGCTGTAAGAGGCCAGCCCAAAGGAATGGACAAGGTCTGAAGGAGCCGGAGTCAAAGCATTCAAGTCAATTAAATCGCCTGTACCAGGGCGCAAGCTAGTGCAGAGGATGAGATCACAGTATAGCTCATAAGCTTCAGATATTTCATGAATGAAGAGGTTTTTATGGCTGGCTGCCAGCAGTCAAGTACTAGGACCTTCAAGAATTGCTACATCACCACGCTGCAGTTGACCAATCATGCGCGAGTCGGCTGCAAATGAAAGTGTCTATTTGGAGAGTAGTCACACAAACTCACACCTGTGGACAATTACCACAGATGCAAATGGTCGTAACCAAGGTTTTGCTGCTCGTATGGACCTCACCAGCATTACAGACATTGTTGCTGGAGTCACGGGCTTGATTATCGCAATCACCAGTCAGCCCGGCAAAGCCGGTTTGCTATCCTCACTTGAGCTAGACGTACTGTCTGTGAGATTTTCCTTTATGTGAGGTGCTAGGGAGGGAGATGGGGGGGTGTCATATGGCGGTTTCTCAGACAGAGGGAGGTTTTGCCCATTGACAGGCTGCAAAGTGGACAATACTTCAAGCTCTTCTGCCAATGAGGTGCTGCTGCTCTCCTTCTTCCGCCCAAAAGGGTTTTTTGAATATGTGAGGCAAAGTCAAAGAGTGACATCCCTTTCATGTGAAAGGACATGCAAAGAAAGCAAGACTAGACCTTGGACCCATCATGCAACTTGTCTGAGCAGTCGAAGCACGCAGGATGCACGCAGTATCCAGCATCAACAGCAGAAGCGAAGCAACACTGTACTAGGCAAGCTCATGAAAGGATATTGAATGCGCATTCCTCCACGGTATGAGGAAGGGAGGATGGCTCCTTGCAGATTATCATGGACAGCTATAGCTGCACCAACGTCCTGCCACAGCCAGCCGAAGCGGGAACACGTCAGCGGATGCAATGCCAAGTCTAGAGTCGCTGACCGACGGCAGTGCCTGTACAGTGGAAGCTCTATGCAGGTCGGGAGCCCTGGACCACGAGCCTGCGCCAGCCTCAGATTCACAGCTGAGGCGGCGATTTGTTGGTGGCGAGTGGGGCTGGGACGTAGAGTCCCGTTGTTGGTGTCGACTTGTGACACGGCGGAGCTGACTGGGATGGACTTTGCGACGCTGTTGGTGGAGCTGGGCTGCTGCTGTTGAGGAAGGCTTCGATAGGGTCGAGATCAGGTCGGGGGGGACTCATTTCGCAAGCGTCTTGCAACCTCGGGCACAGCACCCTGGACGGCATTCTTGCCGTCCTGGTCATGGTCTTCGCTTGTCACATTGTGTGGAATCTCTCTGGGTGGCGGGGGCGAGTTTGTTGTGGATGCTGAGGTGCTCAAGACTTGAACGCGAGACTCGGAGCAGAGAGTGTTGACTGCGGGGTCACAGGAAGTACAAGAGCGACATCTGCCCGGTGGCTGACGTGTTGGTCAGACGCCAATGCGCAAGCTTAGAAGCACTCACCGCAAATTCCACAAAGCATATAGGCCCATTGTGCTGCCGCAGGATCTTCATCTGGCGAAACGACGGTTGGCTGCAGCATGCACCACAGCACGCAGCCACCACGCCCTTTGCTCATGCAACTTGCAACAATATGCAAGATGTGCAGTTGCTAATGGACTTCAAATAGCAGCAATGCTGACAGAATTGACAGTAAAATCATTCTTCAGATAGCCAGATGCTTGCTGGTAAGAAGTGAATAGCAATCCAACAGAAGCACCACAACATACAACCCACAGATGCCAGTCAAGAAGAGAAGGTTCCAGCGCTTACTTCTCAAACAAACCTCTGATCTCAGCTTCATTGGTGGACTCTCCAAGGTTGCCAATGAAAAGCGTGTTGCAGGGAGGGTTATCCTTTGTGTTCTGCGCACACCAGTGCAGTTTTGAGGTTTGAATCTCAGATCTACTGGTCCAAGCAACCTTACAGAGCAACATTGAAATGTGGCCTCTCATCCTCCCCCTCCTCCCCCCCTCCCCCCCCCCC
>WELB01000075.1:536458-546804 GCA_009602725.1 Spirogloea muscicola | reverse complement strand
CAGACGGCGTACGTGCCGGCAGTGCCCGCCGTCGCGCCGTGCGCGCCGGCGCTCGCGCCGTTGCCGGCGTGGGAGGCCGCCTTCCTCGCCGACTTCGCCAACCTGCGCTCGGTCTGCCATCGCCACCGCCACCACTGTCAGCTCACTGTGACTACCAATACCAATCTGTCAGTCTTAGGATCAATTCTGATCACCATGATTTCTGCTTCTTGAGTGGCGGTGCAGGCCCTGGCCGCGTTCGACCACTCTGCGCTGCCGGTGGAGGTCGTCGGGCCGAGCCCGCCGCCCGTGCGCGACCCGGCAGCGTGGCACGCCCTCTGCTTCGGCACTAACGGCGGCGCCAGTCGCAAGGAGGCCGCCCAGCCCGCGCAGCAGCTCGCTGCAGCGGCGGTCAGCAGCGAAGCTGCCGATGAGGACGAGGATGGCAATGACTGCGCTGCCCCCGTGGAAAGTAGTGTCAACGGAGTGGACGACGAGGAGGAGGAAGCTGGAGGCACAGCGGCGGCGGCGGCCGAGACGCCGGAGGCGCCGCTGCCGCCATTGCGGCTGGCTGTTGTGCTGGCACTGGACGAAGCGTCGCGCGCAGTGCTGCTGCGGCATCACGCGCGGTGGCTAGCAAACGTGCCGCACCTTTCGCGCCGCAGAGCCGCATGGCTCTTTGCGCTGCTGGCCGCTGTCGGCGAGCCGCTGGACGCCGACACGGCGGCGGCGGTGCGGGCTGTGCTGCGGCGTGCTGCTGCGCTGCGCGCTGCCAAGGCCGATGCTGCTGATCCCGAGCTTGTGCGCCTCAACATGCTAGCCACCATCGCTGGCCGCCACTTTGGCCAGGCGGAGGACCTGCCGGCGCTGCCGCCCTGCTCGCTGACTTGAGCCATATTCCTGCCTTATTCTTGCTTATCTGAATCTCGATCATTGCCCTGATCTACACTTCCCAAACTCGAACCCTTAACTCTGAACTTTACACCAATGTCTCCACCTTCGCTAGCAACCCCTCCTGATTCAGAGGTGCCAATGTCAAGCCTGCTCAAGAGGGCCACACCAGTGGCACAACCTGGACATTGCTTTAACCAGCCCGAGACAGTGCACAGTGTGCTCCAAGGCGGGTGTGATACAAGCTACCGCACACCCATTGTTGACTCAAGTACAGCGCAGCTTGGGCAGGACAGCGCCGCCAGATCAATGTTGCCACCGATGCATGGGTCGTCGTCTCAGGCAAGCTGCTATGGGATCTAGGAGCAGGTATACTTTGTCTCGGACCACTATGTGGACCGTCACTGTCAGGGCTAGGCACTCATCATCCGCGTATGCAGCAGTGTGTGGGGCTTGCCTCTTGACGGCACCCACTCTCAAGTTGGCATACGGCGTCAGTGCAATCCCATCAACGCATAGCTTGCATGTCCTTCCGGTGCCAATCTCGTGGCTCGACTCAAAGACCCCAGCCATTGCACCTTATGGATCATGCAAAAGGCCGACATGAGGAATGAGCCATCAGTGATCAAGGTTTCAGTGTCCAGAATGAAGATTACCGCCGAAGTTAGCTGCAGTCTAAGGCCTAGCTACTACTAAGCACCCATTAGCTGTAGTGTAGCTGTGTGGTTTTGGCACCATTCGACCCTTTGGACCTTGTTCGTTCTTCTGGGCTGGCCATTTCACAGCCCCAGCCCCCTTCGGAAGATCTCACTTCTTAGCTGGCTTTGTCCATTGTCGCTCCTGTATTCTCCTGCAAGCTCCCATCCGCAGTAGTCTCGTGCATAGCTGTGTGGTTTCAGCGCCTTCCGGCTCTTTGGACCTTGTCCATTTCTGTTGGGCTGGCCTTTCACAGCCACTGCATTGAATTGGTAGAGCTCTTGTCTGTAGTCTGGCCTGGCCGATAACAGCCATTGCCCTCTGCTATTCTTCTACTGGAAGAGTCTCTCTCGCTAGCTCAGATAAGAGAGTGTGTTAAGTGATGGAGGGCCTGTGTGGCCAAGTACCAAGGCAAGCACATTGACAAATGTACATCACCTGCTGCTAAGCTGAACCGCTCAGTAACCACAAGTCAGACGTAGAGGTCGCTAACTGATGCCCGAATACCGGACGGCCATCGACCAGCTCTTGTACTCAAGAGTGTGCCGTGCAGAACCAGCACTGCGCCTGCAGCTGGCGCTGTGGCGCCTTGCTGCGGCCGAGCGCGCAGCAACGCCATAGCCGCGCAGAAGCTGGCCGCCGACGCGAGGCCTGCCCGGCGCCAGGGCCCGGCATGCGGGGCGACGGCGGCGACGGCGGCGGCGACGGCGCCGGCAGCAGCGACGACGAGGGCGAGTACTTCGTGGACGAGGAGGACGTGCGGCGCGCACTCCAGGAAGACGGCCATGGCGATGACGACGACGACGACGACGACGACGGCGGCGACGGCGGCGACGGCGACGACGATGGCGAAGGTCGTGGCGGCGGCCTGCCGCTCCCATTTGATCACCAGCGGAGCTGAATGGCTGCCGGAGCGCCGTGCACTGACGCCGACGTGGGGGCCTTGGCTGTGGCAGCAGCGGCGCCGGCGGCGGGGCCGTCCGAGGACGACGGCAAGGGCGGTGATGGCGGCTCGCGCGACGGTGAGTCCTGCCTCCGGCGCTCGTCGTGGCCAGCTTCTGCGGCGGAGGCGGCTGTCGCAGCCAGGCCAGCATTCGCATGGACGTGGGCGCCCAGCTGACTGGCGGCCGGCTGTGGAGTGGCCATGGCAGAGGCGGCGTCGGCCATGAGCGAGGGCGACGAGCCCGAAGGCGACGACGCGGTGCACGTCTTCGCGGGCCACAGCGGTGCGAGCGCCAGCGCTACCGTCGCCGCTCCGCTCTCCCGCTGCCATTGTCGGCGCGCTCGCCTCTTAGACGAAACCCACGAGCGCCGTCGTCGTCGCTGGCAGGCCCGGTGTACACCGTGGCGTGCAGCCCCGCGGAGCTCGGCCTGGTGGCGTCCGGCGGCGGCGACGACGTCGCGTACCTCTGGCGAATCGGGGCGGACGACGAACCGGCGCGCCTCGCAGGTCTGGTCGTTGCCCCGGACGTGCAGGACCGGCCCGGCAGCTGTGTGGCCAGCCCTTAGTCCGGTGATGGTGGTCCGACCAGTCCAGGGCATGGCGACTCGGTCGTGGCACTGGCGTTCAGCCACGACGGCGCGCTGCTGGCGACCGGCGGCCTCGACGGCCTGGTCCACGTGTGGGACGCAGCCTCTGGCCGCCTGCTGCACAAGCTCGAAGGGCCTGGCGAGGGCATCGAGGTCAGTCGATGTGCCTGTCACTGCTTGTGCTTGTATTTCAAATCAGTCCTCCGAGGTCGACGATCAGAAGCCGCATTCACTGCCAGAGATTGAGCTTCTCGAGTCGTGGCTCTGTTGCTGAGCATCGCCTGGTCAATCGACGCCGCTGCGGGCTGCGCAGTGGCTCCAGTGGCATCCCCGCGGCCACGTGGTGGTGGCGGGCAGCGAGGACTTCACGGCGTGGATGTGGAATGCAGACTCGGCGGACTGCATGGCCGTCTTTTCTGGCCATGCAGGTCCTGTCACGTGCGGCAGCTTCACACCAGATGGTAAGCGGCTGACGCCGCCTCTCCTTGAGCAGGGCAGGAGTGTCCATGACTTTTGGCAGTTTACGTGTGGCTGTCCTCTGGCTCATGGTGGCACCAAGCTTGGGGAGCAATTTCTTCTTGCAGGCAAGGCCGTGGTCACTGGCTCCGAGGATGCCACGCTCCGCATCTGGAGTCCGAAGAGCGGCGAGGTGTCCTCCGTGATCCAAGGTATGTCCGGCAGCATCCGCTGATCTGAATGCTAGCCCTCATCTCAGTGTTGTCCATTGAAATCCTGTGCGCTTAGCCCTAGTCTCACGATGCTGAATCTAGCACTGACATCTTGCCCTCTGCGAGTAGATGAGAACTTAAGTGGGGCTTGACCAACTCGGCAGGGCATGGCTTCCACTCGGAGGGCTTGACCTCGCTCGGGATCAGCACGGACTCCTTAGTCGCAGTCACCGGGGCCACTGACAACACGGCTCGCGTCGTGTCGCTGCAGAGCCACAAGGTGTGCACTCGCTTAGCTCCTCAACAACTAAGCCCAACAAGCACAGGCCTCTTCTTGCAGCCAAAGACTGGCCTGAGTGTGCTCTACTTCGTGTTAACAAGTCATTCGCCTGTAGTAGAGAAGTGTAGCTGGAGCTCTGTTTGGAGCCTGAGGTCGCCTGTGGAGATCTGCACATGCAGCTGCCAAGCAGAGCGTCTTGCCTTGCTTGCTGTTGATGTCACAGGTTGTGGGGGCCCTGGCAGAGCACACGGACTCTGTGGAAAGTGTGGGCCTGTGCTCTAGGTGAACATATCATGCCCTTGCCATGCCTAAGTTGACTTGGAAAGGGATGACTCGCTAAGCTGAACGCGAGATACCAAGCCATGATTAAGGAAGCATGCTATTGGAAGCTCCTCATTTTAGTCTCACTTGTTGAGTGGCACTGCTTACAAGCATGCAAGTTGACTATTTTGCCGCTATGGACAGGATGAATGGAAGATGCCCATCTGCATAGATCACAGTGTTATTGTTATTTCCTGGCCCTCATGCAGCTTGCCAATGGCTGCCACTGGTTCCTTGGACGGCAAGGTCATCCTGTGGGACCTCAATACCTTGCAAGTCAGAAGCGCATGTAGGCACGACGTGAGTATCTCACTGCTTCTCCTTTCGCACCTGCCCTAGCCCCTCCGCTCATTGTCAGGAACACTCTTCATGTGTATTAGTAATACATACACAGAAGAATGTTTATCCAACATACAAATTTCTCACGCAAGTTCTCAGTAAATGCTTGCTCAATATCGACTGAGTCTCTGTTTGCTCGGGCTCTGCTCACTTCGCCTAACTCCCTGTAAAATATCTGTGCGGTGCACAACATCAGGTTGGCGTGGTGAAGATCCTCTGGCATCCAAGTTCACCGCTGGTGTATGCCGGTGACTTGTCCGGCTCTGTGCGTGTGTGGGATGGACGGACGGGCAATGTTGCTCGAATGTTCCAGGGACACCGTGACTCTCTACTAGACCTTGCCATCACTAGGTAAGGCAGCTGCCATTACCAACACTTTGAATCTGCAGCACACGCATTGATTAGCTTGCTTTTATCTGGGTTCAGGTGCTTCTTTGCTGATTCTTGCTCTTGCTTTATGGGGTGCCTGTGCAGTGATGGCGCATTCATTCTTTCAGGTTCAGATGACCATACTGCTAGAGTTTTTGGCATGTAGTCACTCAAACTCATATTCGAGCAACTGCTGTAAGACAAACACCGCAGTGGTAGTTGCAGTCCTGTGAAGCCAATATGGATGGCCTTCTTCTTCGTAGCGTTAAGGAGAACGAATTTCTTTGTCCTGCCGAAGTACTACTGGACTAGTGGACATACTGGGCATTAAATCTTGGATTGCAAATTGAATGCTTACAATTGCTCAAGTGGTAACGAGGCACCCATAGGCCAACTAGCCTCTTATCTAAGGACAGACCACCAGAATTAAACACCAAAAGAGTTAAGAAATATAAGTGGAGGCTCACAAGCAGTGATGAAGGAATGCTATACAAACACCTCTTTCTACTGTCTTATCTATGACACTGCTCAACATACAAGGACGCAAGATAAGATTCGACAGTCATATTCGATGCGAAGTAATCAGAAGAGCAGATGCTCGTACATGCATGATCACAGTGCCAGCAGCGCAACTGGCGCAACCTACTGACCTGGACAGCGAATTGAATACTTCAGTGCATGATGAATCTAGTGGTCAGCTAGACCACAATGACTAGAGATGTATAGTGGTCAGCTAGACCACAATGACTAGAGATGTAGCTTATGCTAAAAAACGAGTGGTCTGCTAGACCACAATGACTAGAACGAATATGAGGCGAGAGAAGTAGGCCCAACTCAGATGCCCAGACCAGGTGCATGACTAATGCTTCACTGGCGGGATCTGTAACAGTGCATGAAGGGACAATGCAGAGCCGACTATGGCATGCACATCACCCTTGGCAGAACGAGGCTATCGTTCCTGCCATATTGTGATATCGACCTGCCATTCTAGGAGGCCATCCAGAAGGAGACAATATATGGAGCAGCCGTTTCACGGCAGCCAGTATGCTGGTCTTCTACTTCGCACCAACCCACGCCTATCCGTGTACACGCTGTTTGAAGTCCGCATCGAGGGGCTTGGTAGCAGTGAAGAGGCCCCACTTCTGGTCTCCACTTGCACACCACTCCAGCTTTGACTTCCAACTATTGACAAGGGTATCATATGCACCCTGCGAGAGAAGGACTTGTCAGCATTGCAGAAGTACATTCAAAGGGACAAGCAGCTAGAATTGCAGAAGTAACTTCATTGGGAAAAGCCAGGATTCACAAAGTCAGAGCTCACCAAGCAGCTTCTCACCCTCAATCACAGAACCTGTCATCTGGCAGTCTCACCTGCGAAAAGTCCTCACAAATTGATGTCTTGTTCTCCTCAATCCTTGCCAGCTCACATTTCAGATTACCAACAAACTGAAAGACAAAGTGCCCAAAAAGCCCAAAGATAACATCAGCCAAGAGAAGAAAACTTGGTGGATGAAGAATTCATAAGCACGAAAGCCACTGCAGGAAGAGCTGGACTGCACATTAGGGAATGCTTTGACCTGCTGGCTCCTGTCCTCAACCACCACATCTGTGAGTCCTGCTGCTCCAACAAGCTGAAAGGATGCAAACAGTGTCTGTAAGTCCTGCTGCTCCAACAAGCTGAAAGGATGCAAACAGTGTCCTGTGAGTAGTATGACACATCTACGAGCATTCAGGATCATATCCAGCATGTAAATATCGTGAGGGAGCACTCCACAACGTGCTGCGTGAAGAATGATTTACACAATGGGTGGTGGCAATGAGCTTGTCATACCCTGCCATAAGTCCCAATTGAGGGCAAAAAGTACTTGTGTTGCTCAACATAGGCTTTGAAGTTAGTAGTACTCTTCACAATGTCGTCTGACTGACAGTAGTCACTTATCAAAAGCTTGCCTCCTGGTCTGAGCCACGTGCAGAAGTTGCTGAGAAGCGTTGTCTTGTCCTGCAGGCAGTATCGACACAAATGAGCAGGCAAGCAACCCCTTGACCAGCAAAGAAACTCTCAACATGGCATGTACGTAACAATAGATCGCAGTGTTCACTGCATGCAGTTGGCCACTGTATACAATTGGCAAACCTGCAGCATCCAGGAGTCCGAACACCTCAGAACCATCTATAGATCATTTGCAGGTATGACAAGGACACCTGTATGTGCAGGAGAGAGTCACGACTGTAGACAACGTCAAATGATCCAGGAGGGTACTTCTTCAGCATGCAGTCAGCAACCTCGAACTCAACCACGCAACCCTGACCAATCGCCCTCTCCAGAGCAAGAGAAATCTGCAGTTTGAACATTATTAATTGTTCAGAACCAATGCATTGTTCAGAACCGGTACAAGTCCCTGCACTGCAAGACTGCATACGTGTGACTGAGCTGACCCTCAGAGAAAAATATTCCCTCAGAGTAGAGTTATTGAACAAGCGAACTCACAAGTAAAGGATGATACATAATTATCCTGCTATACGAAAGGGCACGAGATGCTCTGCTAGGAGCAGGCACAACAAATCTAAGTTGCTCTACCATTGACCCACCATGTTCACAGACAGGTCTATAGCAGTGACATCAGCGTCAAACTCTTCTGCCATGTAGAAGGCATCTCCACCAATGCCACAGCCAACATCGAGCACTCTGTGACCCTTCTGAAGTCCAAGCTTGGAGACAAGGGCCTTGGTAGTATCTGCCCAAAGCACCATGGTGCATATCAGACTGTGCATGTTTTACGAGCTGCTCGAGATTCTGTCATCATTGACTATGATGGCAACATCACAGAACAGTGCAAGGTCACAATGCTGCTCCTTCTCACCGAGGCCTCCAGTGCTCATGAAGCCAGTGCCAAAGATGCGCTCATAGCACCTGATCCTGGGGATGGTATATTCCACTCTGTCAGGGAACTGCTGTAATTGCTTGCCATCAGGAGCCACAGCTGGTACTTTCTGCCAGAGCCAGCAAACCTGCAAAACAAAGAGCAATGAGGAGAAAAATGTGAGCATCTAAGACCTGATGCAGGCAATCTCCTAACTAGGCTGCACTCCAGCTCCAAAACCCTCAGCCAGTGCAGAGATTAATCTCACTTGGTTTTGGTTCCGCTTGTTGCGCACGTAAGCACCGACGCATTTGATACTACGGAGCTGAAGCTTCACGAAAGAGCTGTCCTTGTTCTGCTTGTGGATGTTCTCAAACACCTGGCCAGAAGTAGCAACAAGCATCAGCGATTGCGTTGTCAGATAACAGCTCTGACTTGCAGACTTTAAAATATAGAAGACACATGCATGACTGAGTAGAACTTGGCGCAGGAGACACACCCTCACAGTGGTATAGAAACTTGGCTCTCGATAGTGGGTGGGGTTGTTGCGGCGCTTGGAATCTCCGGACTGGTGAAAGCAGGACTCCCGGAAGAAGAGAAAACCATCCTTTGACAGCCAGGTCATCATGCGCGCTGCCAGCTGCTCGACCTGGCAAGCTCCTCATGGCATGGAACTTAGTGAGATAAACTTTCCAATGTCTGACTGTAAACGTCAGCAGCGAGCACTGCACCACGTGCTACAAAAGAAACCAAGGGGGGGAAAAGGCTTCTTGCGGTACCCTTGATAAGGAAAGTCATCACACCTCATCATCAGAGAGGTACATGAGCAGCCAATTGGAGAAGATCATATCCACAGAGCCTTCTCTGAACTGAAGTTTGTGAGAAGTCACGTCCGCGCATCGATATCTCACATTCTTGTGGTGGCCATTCAGCTCCTTGTTCTGAAGCAAGCACAACGGATCAGCTTGAAAGGTTGTGAAGCTTGCATTCTGTGTCTCAAATACATTGCCCTGCTGTTATTTGGTTTGATATCAGATATCAGATATCAAATGCTGATAGGGCACAACAATCTGATTGAGGACAATGAAGGTGCATGTCAACCACATCAGTGAGACGGATGGTGGGGACATATTGAGGCGTCGGCAGTGGTCACCTTGGCAATAGCATTTGCCATGAAGTCAACAGCGGTGACATGCGCAGCTGCAGTGGCCAGAGAGCTTGTGAAGCGTCCAATCCCAGCCCCCAACTCCAAAACACGCTTGCCTTCAAGGGACGGTAGCATGGCCAGTATCTGCACACCATGACATATGACAGATCGCAGCAGGCTGAGACGCACGTCACGATGTGCGTGTCACCAAATCACCATTTCAAGGCAAGTGTTTTCTATCCCTTTCGCATGCACTTTAATCTGGGCCTCCTCAACAAAAGCAAGGCCCCACTTCCAGCTACATCCAGGAACCAAGCTCTTACTGGACTACCAGATACGCTGTATAAGACTATGCGCAAGAACAAGAAAAGGTGCACAGAAGAGCTTGAGGATGGACCAAGACTCGAAGCATCGTTCTCAGGACATGGACCAAGGCCAGCGAGCCCTGACTCCAGCACGCCCACATCCAGAAGGCAACATACCTCAGGCCGATCGAGCTGATCCAGCTTGGCGGCCTGACTGTCCAGCATCATGGCCTCGACAGTCAGCGTCTGGCTGTGTTCCACCCAATATTGGGCCTGCTTTTCCCGTTCCGCTGCATAATCATGCGCATGGTCAATGACAATGTCTCAGCACCATCTGAGTTTCACCAAGGAAAGTACAGGCGGAGCTGCATGCGCCACATGGAGCAGAGAGGAGGCTGCTAGAGGTCAGGTCTATGCTGTCCTCTCCCAGGATCGTGTCCAGCAACTTGCGCATGCCTTAGAGCTACAAGATAGACGACTTGCAAGCTGCCGCTTTACAACTTGCCGAGCAAACAGCCGCATCTCAAGTATGGATTTAACATCCAGCTAACAAGTGCCGCGGCCTCGTCATGGCTTGATCTATCTCTGGTAAAACTGGCTGGTGCAGCTGAGGCTTTCCCGGGTAGCCAGCACCGCAGCTGAGCAGGCAAAGCTGGTGAATGGAGCTGCGTAGTGGACTCGCAACACTAGCATGTGGCACGCCAGTAGAGCGGCTCCGCTCTCAGCCGACAGTGGCAGACATGGCAACGTGGACTGCCTGACGCAGCACCGCATCCGGACGATCCTGAAACAATCCCCGCTCTCGCTGGCGTGCATGTGTGCCGCGTGTGTCCGAGACTCACAGGAGAGGAGGCGAACGAGCGGGCGCGGCGCGGCGGCGACCTCCACGGCGGGCGCCATGCCGCCGGCCGGCTCCGAGGAGGAGGACGGCCCGGGAGCCGGGGGCGGCAGCGCCCGCCC
>WELB01000075.1:431719-505991 GCA_009602725.1 Spirogloea muscicola | reverse complement strand
AAAAAAAAAAAAAAAAAAAAAAAAAAAAAAAAAAAAAAAAAAAAAAAAAAAAAAAAAAAAAAAAAAAAAAAAAAAAAAAAAAAAAAAAAAAAAAAAAAAAAAAAAAAAAAAAAAAAAAAAACGGCGGCGGCGGCGGCGGCGGCGGGCGCTGGCGCTGCTTCCTGGACCGATGCCCGCACCGGCTGGCGCCGCTGTCCGAGGGTCGCGTCGACGCCGGCCTCGGCTGCCTCCAGTGCTCGTACCACGCGTGGTCGTTCCGCGGCGACGGCTCCTGCGCGCGCATCCCGCAGGCCGCCGACGAGCCGCGCGCCGCGGGCAGCCCCCGCGCGGCCGCGACGGCGCTGCCCACCGCCGAGGCGCAGGGCCTGCTCTTCGTCTGGCCCGACGAGCACGGCGCCGAGCTCGCCGCCGCCACGCCCCCGCCCATCACCCCAGGTCGAACCTCGGCCGCCATGGTCGTGGGGAGGCCTCGCGCGCCGCCTGCCATGCCCGGCTCCCGTTGATGGGCTTCTGCGCTATGGTAGCGCAGGCATGGACGAGCCGGGGTGGTACTCGGTGGCGACCTTCCGGGACATGCCGTACGGGTGGGACACGGGCGTCGAGAACCTGATCGACCCGAGCCACGTGCCGGTGGCGCACCACAACGTCAACGGCGGCGTGATGGGCAAGCGCACGGACGCCAAGCCGCTGCCGCTGCAGGTCGGCCAAGTCACGCCTGCGGGCTTTACCGGCACGATGCCCAAGGACGGGGCGCCCGCCACGCAGCACGTCTTCGAGGCGCCCGCGCGCTTCACCTACGACTTCCAGGCTCGCGGCAAGCCGCACTGGCGCGGCATCGTCACCACGTACTGGTACGCTTGCCGCCGATCAGTCGTCCATCCTTGCTTGGTCTTGGGGTGCTTGATTTGGCTGAGCAGCAGCATGACGCCGTAAGCAGGAGCAGGGGTAAGTTAGTGACCACTGCTATTTGCATCCCGTCTGAAAATTCCTGCCGAGACTGTGCAGCCCCTGAAGGTGCCTCTTGCACTTGCCTCAATGTGCACGCTGACGTCATAGCATTGAAGTTCTGTGATATTGACTCCCTGCAATCTGCTGTATTGGTTGTGCAGCACCCCAACAGGTACCAGTAGACTCGTCCGACCTTCCCTCGCTGAGGTCCAAGTGCCCTATCTAGGCCATGTTGCCAACTGATGGCAGCCTTGGACACAGTCAATTCTATTTTCACTGTACCTCGTGGCTCAGGAAACCGTGCAGCAACATCCCATCACCTGCTGACTTTGTAGCAAGCACTATCGAGGACATACATAGACAGAAGGTCAGTGACTGAATCCAATGGTTGTCCTCCCTATGACACTGTCTGCTGGTGATGGTTGCAGCTCCCGGCAAGTGCCGCATCATCGTGGTGAATGCTCGCAACTTCATGGTTGGGTTATCCAGCGGCAAGGAGTGGTGGCAGCTGCTGCCTCGCTGGTTCGACCACCAGCTTATGCTCAATCTTCTCGATGGCGACGCAGCACTGCTCCACGGACAGGTTCTGGACCACCCTGGGCTACTTGTTCTCAGTCGTGCAAGCTGCTCCCTGAATGAGAGAGGAAGTTCTTGCATGATCACAAGCCTCCAGCCCGACCAGGCTGAAGCTTGTCTGACCCGCGAGCTTGTGTTTGCAGGAGAGGGAGCTGCGGAGCGCTGCTGGTGCTGATGCGGAGAACTGGAATAGCGCATTCTTCATGCCGGCCACCTCTGACCGATATGTGGGAGCATTTCGCACTTGGCTTCGGCGTTTTGGCGGGGGCCAGCCCTCATGGCTAGATGGCATCTCTCCCACGCTACCGCCTCTCGTAACCAATCGCCATGACCTCTTGGACCGATACAATCAGGTGAGTGCGAGCCTCCTCATGTGAAGTGGCACTAGGTATAATTGGTGTGAGCGACGTTTTGAAAAGCAGACTGGCTGATACTGCATGTGTCAATCCACTTTTCCTTTGCAGCACACGAAAATGTGCAGCGCCTGCAGCGGCGCACTTGCAGGCTTCACAAAGGCACGCAATATGTTGGCAGCGAGTGCAATGGGACTGCTGGTAGCTGCAGCAGTGCAGGTGGGCAGCGGCCTCAGACTGAAGCTTGCTGCAGCTTCGGTGGTGGCTGCCTTGCTCTCCGCTTGGCTCACGCAATGGGCAGCCGAATTCTCATACAAAGGCATCGATCATGCGCGTGCCAAGTGAGCTGTCCTGCCTCTGCGGCTGATATAGAGCCTTGTACATAGGGTTTTGAAAGGATAAATAGGTTCACACTTGTGAATGACATGTATAGAGATTCTTTTATCGGACCTGCTCTTGACTGCCAATCATACCTGCTCTAGATTGCGATACAGAGGCCCAGCTAAGTCCTGCTTAGATTGCAGGCAGTGAGCAGGCCGAGTGAAGGGACTTGCTTCCATCACCTGTACATTCCAATTTTGACTAGGAGACAGGGCTTTCTAAGCCCATGGATCTTGTGCAACGAGTGCCAAAGTTGCACGCATATCATGATGCTGCCAGGCTCAGATGCCAGAGAACTCGTCGGACTTGCCCTGAAGGTCACAGCATGGCCGAACTTACACCTAGCCAATTTGGAGCCAACGCAAGTAACCACTGCCTATCTGACGAGCACAGTGCAACTGCGGAGGCGGATGTCTTTTCAAAAGCCGCAAACTGGGGAGGTCAGCGCGGGGGCTCGGAGGACGCATTGCCGGCCTTGCTGGCGGCAGCTAGCGCGGCGAGGCTGGCGAGCACGGGCAGCGAGATGATGGCCAGCGCGGTGGGCAGGTCCGGGTGCGTGGGCACCGCGGGCGCCGCCAGGCTGCCGTACTGCGGGCCACCCGGCGGCGCGGGGGCGCCGTCAGCAGGGCGGCCTAGGAACATGGAGTGTGGAGGGCCTGAGTGGCCGAGCACGCAGGCAAGCACACCGGCAGATGGGAATCAGTGGGGGAGCAGGGCGGGCGCGGAGGGGAGTGGCGGGGCCACCTTGACGAGCACGGCGCCGGCGGCGCAGCCCACCGCCAGCTTCGCCAGGTACGGCGCGTCGCCCTGCGCGGCGCGGCGGGAGGCGGCGTGAGGGCTTAGGCGGTGCCGAGGTTGTGCGCCCGCGGAGCGCGCCTGGCTGTGTAGGGGCGACGGAGGTGCGCACGGAGGGCGGACGGCGGCCCGCGAGGCGCGGCCCCAGCCGCCATAGGCCAGCCGGCAAAGCGGGCCGAGGTCCAGCTGAGCCTGACTGGCAACTAGCACCGTCGCTTGTTGCTGCGGGGCCACTATCTCAAATCAGGCCCTCCATCACTCAATACAAACTCCACTCCCGTGGCGCCCCCGTTGGACCTTGCCAAGCCCTCTGGACCGAAGTCTGGCANCGCCGCCGGCGCCGCGAGCTGCGCGGCGGCCGCCAGCTGCGCGGCGGCCGCCATGGGCCAGCCGGCGAAGCGGGCCGAGGTCCAGCTGAGCCTGACTGGCACCTAGCCCCGTCGCTGGTTGCCACAGGGCTGCATCGCGGGGCTACAGCTCAAATGAGGCCCTCCATACGCACTCCATTTTCGTGGCGCCCCCGTTGGACCTTGCCAATCCTCCGGACTGAAGGCTGGCAGCCCTTACTGGCTTACTTCCTCGTCCACTTCTCCGTGACGTTTCGGGCTGGCTTGTCACAGCCCTCGCCCCCTTCGCAAGAGAGCTGCTTCTCGGGAGGCGCTGCTGCTTCGGTGTAGCCACTTGCGCAGCTCTGGAAGTTAGGACCGTCTCGGCCCCTTCGGACCTTGATTTAACTTTCTTGGGCTGGCCTTTCGCTGCCCTCTCCCCCTTTCTCTCCCCCATCCCCCCAGCTTCCCGAAGGCTATCGCTTGGGCCCTGCCCTGCCGCAACATTGCTACCGCGAGCCCGAGGTGCGCTTGAGCGCCGCAAAAAATCCTCCCGCCTTCCGCTCCTTCTTCTTGTCCGCCGCCTCCCCCTCGTCCTCCACCTGCGCTCCTGGCCCCACCTTCCCCTGTTAGACGACGACACCGCTGCGCATGTCGCTGCTGACCCAGCACGGTGCCGCTCGCACCTTGCAGCCTTGGGCCTGGGCAATATCTGCCGCGCTCGCCTACCTCTTTCAAGGTTTCCGTCAGCAGCCGAGTGAGGTCGGAGAACTCCGGCCTCTCTGATGGATTTGTCCGCCAACAACTCTCCATCACCTCCACGAGCTTCAGGTGTGTGCCTTTCGGAATCGTGGGCCTCAGACCCTGCTCAAAAAAGAACAGAGAAGTAGCATACAACAATCAAGGAGATGGATGAATAGTGCGCGGTACCTACTCACTGATACGAAATTCTGATGAGGTTGCCCCACTGCCGGCAGCCAATGTCTCGATGCCGATTAGGAGAGGCAGAATAAGCACGACCCATGATAGCAGCAGTCTGCTTATGCGCGTGCTCACCTTCTGGACAACCCCTACGGCCGCCTGCAGAGGCGTCAGGTCTGCATAGGGCAGCTGCATGCGCAGACAAACCACGATAAGCTGCTTGCAGGCTAGTGTTCCAGGTACTTTTGTGCCCTTGAATCAAATACATGTCAGATGCAATGTCTGCATCAATGTAGGCTTGCAATCCTACCCTGCCTGTCAAGAGCTCCCAAAGAACAACGCCGAAGCTGAAGACATCGGCCTTGTGGTCATACGGTCTGTGCTCAATGACCTGCAAAGGTGCACTTCTGATCAGAGTGGGAGCTAGATTCCTGCATGTGTGCAGCCATTGAGGGGGACCAGAATATGCTTCAGAGTACAAGCAACGTATCAGCAAACCACTGTAGTGTGGCAGATAATCACCATCAACTGGCACATCTGAGGTGCCATGAATAGTAATGACAGAGGATAAGGAACTCTTGGAGCAACCGACCTCTGGTGCCATCCAGCGGTATGTGCCAGTTTCAGCAGTCATGACACCACTCTGAGCCTGGACTCGTGCAACACCAAAGTCTGCAACTTTCACCACCTGTCATGGCAGCCCACTTAATTCATCATCTGCTTGACGAAGGAAACCGCAAGAGGCAAGTCACACCAAAAGAGGCAATCACCTGTATGATAAGTGGCACTTTGTCAGATTCTGACACAGGAGATCTCGTACCTCGTTCTCATCCATCAGCAAGTTGGCTGCTTTCAAGTCTCTGTGTATGATATTGTTCTGATGTAAGTAGTCCATGCCTTTGGACACATCAATTGCGACTTTGAGAAGCATAGGTAATTTCACGCCTGCCCGCTGCTTGTGAAGGTAGTCATAAACGCTGCCGCCTGACATGAATTCTGAGCACAAGGGAGAAGACAAGTGAGCAGTTGCCTGCTTGTATCTGCAGCCACTTGCAAATCACAATAACTTACATAGTGTGGAGTTTTCAGCAACTTACCAGTAACAATGGAGAGGTTGGGAGGCTTTGTACAAGCGCCAATGAATTGGACGACATTCTTATGTCGAACTTTCCTGAACACCAGAGCATGGCTCTTCATCAGGAACAAACAATTAAGCACAGGAAGGAGTTGAATGCACCCGCCATCTGAAGATAGGGACGGAGCATGCAGTGGAACGACAATGATACAATCTGAGCACCTCATAATGAAAACTTCTTGGGCAAACTCTTGTTGAAGACTGTCGTTCAGCCTCTCTGGCTTCAGTATCTTGATAGCAACATCTTGACCACAATAGGTGCCTCGATATCTGCAAGCAACTTATGGGAGCTTCAGTGTTTCTGATGCAACCCACGGCCAAGTAATCAATGTAGAGGAAGCCAAGAGGGTTGCTCAGAAGACTTACAAGTCGCCGAAAGAGCCAGATGCTATCTTCTGATGAAGCTTGAGTTGCTTGCTGTCGATTTCCCAATCATCGTATCCATCAGATGGGATGCTGACATGCCCAGGAGGAGATGGACCAGGTACAGGTGATGCTTGCAGTGGCGATGTAATTGGTGAAGTGGCCGAGCTTTTAGCCCACGCTCCCTTCTGCTTGCACATCAGGTGCTCGTGTCACCAACTTCATATCGAAGCAAGGATGACTAAACTCATTACTTTCTAAGGCTCTTGTGCCTCAAATAAGTCTTCAAGTTGTCCAGGGCCAGACACAGAGTAAAGTATACGTACGGGCACATTGAAGAGTGCTTTTCTCAATGCTTCCTCCAGCTCATTGGTTTCCTGTGAGCATTGGCAACACATCAGTCACTCCAACTTCCCCAGCTCCAGCAGAATGCTACAACCCCTCTCCAAAAGGCTTTCCTGATTTGAATACATCTTTCAGCGAGCTGCTCGATCTGGCCACTTATTGCTGAACGCGACTACATCCTGCGAGCAAGTAAGGACATCTGAATAGCAGCACCATAACTTGACCTAAGAGCTATTCCTACATTCTGAGGAGTATCCAGCTAAAAGCAGATGGCTGACGAAACTTTCGCGTCTACAGTTCTTCAAAGTCTACCAATCAAATGCGCGCTACCCGTCTTCATCAGCTCGTAAGAGTTACGAGGCAAACAGAGCAAAATATCCTTCTCTCTGCCTCTGTAAATTTGTGATGCTACGTCGGGAGGAGTATTCATTAGCTGTATTGAAGTCACAAGCCAGCGTGCCAGTTGACCTACCTCAGTTGGCCACCCATCAACAACAAAGACGTCCAAAGAGTAGCCATCTGCTGTGGAGAATACATGCGCCTCGCGGATATTGAGCTCCACATCAGCAAGTAGAGCAGAGAGCTGGACGCCAAACATGAGGCGGAGCAGTTTGCAAGCTCAGGCACTTCATGGCAAGCCAGGCAACTCGAGCTTCCTGGAGGTTGGGTGCTTTAGTGATGATGATGAGTACGGAGCTTTTGGCAGGTAGAACGCACTTCGAAGCACCATCAGAAGTTGCATATTGTGCAATATGCTCTAACCGCTGAGCTACTAGAGAAAGAAACTGCCCTCTGCACTTGCTTGAGCAGAGAGATATGTCACAATAGAGATCACCAACCTGACTTAGTAGCTTCGGCTTGTCAATGGTTGAGAAGGTCACCTCGTGCATGGGCAGATGAGGATACCTGGGACTGCACCTTGGAGCAGATAATTAGTGATGTGAAGTATGACTGCGCAATTAGATCAGACTCTCTGCCACATAATCTGCAGCGAATACATTGCCGGGTACTTGCAACAATGTGCGTGACCAGGATGCACTGACTTGGCTTGATGGTCTGATGCTTGAACATCATTCCAAGACATCCATATCCAGAAGGCATGGACTTGTACCTCAATGTCGCTGCATGCTGGCCTCGCCCGGAACCGCTGTCCTCTTCGATGGGACTCGGCTTGCTCATGTCCAAAGCTAAGGCCTCCAGATTTGGAGAGGAGCCGAATGCGGGTGCATGACTGCACCAGCGAGTGGCGTGTGCACGAGAGGGTGTTCAGTTTCGCGCTAATCACACTCCTGCGAGTGCCACTGCTTGAGGTGGCAGTGTCACGCTCACCTGGGCCTGTAGTGAGAGCGCGCATGTGGCCCGGCCAGATAGCTCCCGTCCTGCGGTGAGTCCATCGGGGAGCTGTCTGGAGAAGGGTCGACCTCCTCCGTGCCAGCTGGCAGGACCTGCCATGGCCAGCATAGCCATCGTCCGTCAATGCAGGAGCTCCGCAGCTTCCTTGCCGCTGTCCTCTCCAGTTGAAGCCGCTGGCCTCCTCTCGTACTTGACCTTCGTGAGCGCGCCCCTTGGGCCACAGAAACCAATGGTCCGCTGAAGCTGGATAGCGGACTCGAGTTGCCAACGCGAGCATTTGGGAGCACAAGCCTGCCACAAGGTTGCTGCTATCTCACATGGACAGCTCTGATGTGGAACGCAGGCCGGTTGTCCGGCACAGCGGCTAGCTCCAGCAGCCTCTTGTGCGTGAGCACGTCCTCCGCGCGCTCCGTGTTGACGTCCAGGGCATAGCTGCCACAGCGCTTGCCAGACAGCTGGCCGATGTCAGGGCCCACGCCGTGGCTCCTGTGAGGCCCAGCCTGCCGGCATCGAGGCTCGGCGCGGGCTGCACGCCCCTGGCGCCACGCGCCGACGGAGCTCCCAGCACCGAGGCAGGATGAGCACGGGGCCAGGGCTTGGAGGCCGAGCCCTGGACGAGGCAGCAGGGGGGGGCAGCGCGAGCCGCGGCGGCGTCTGGCGCTGGGCGGGGGTGGTCACCGCGTGGGGAGGCGGAGGAAGTGGGAGAGGAGCTCGTCGGCGAAGGAGGGGCGGGCGACAGCGGGGTCGCCGGCCTCGGCCAGGCGGCGCAGCACCTCGTTGCACACGTCCTGCTTCACGCGCTGCCGCTGGTGAGTAGGCGACGAGGACCCGGCGGCGCCGCCGCCGGAGCTGCGGGCGGAGGCGTCGAGGGCGCCGTCGGAGGCGGCGTCCATGCTGGGGGGGCGGGGGCGGCGGCCAGGNAGGCCTGGGGCGGGCCGCGGCCCGGCGCGGCGGGAGGGGGCGCCGGGTGTGCACGGCGCCAGCGGAGCACATGCGAAGTGGAGGCACGAAGCCCGTTAAAGCTCGCCCAGCTCTTTCTTCTCTGGTTTGGCCCATGGCCTCGAGCTCGCGGCACACCTGACTGGCACTCGTGGCGCGGTAGTGATCCATTGCAGCCGGCGCGCCCATCTACCCAACTTCTCTGACCTGAGGCTGCTTGCCAGGGGGTTACTGAGTGCTTCGTTCGTAGCTGCTTCGTTTCTTCTTGTCTTGCTCGCTCGTGGGCCCAAGTCTATCGTATGAGATTATCAGGAAGAAAGGGCTCGCCCATTGAGGATAGGGGCTGGACAAGCCAGCCCAAAAAAGAATGATTATCGGTCTCCCTTCAGCTACTCTGACCTGCTGTTGCTCACTCGCGGGTACTGAGCTTCCCTCTGCATCGTCCTTGTGCCCTGTAGAGCACAAGACTCCCCACTCGTAAGTACTGAGTGATCCATCCTCCCCCTGTTCTGCCATGGCATCTTCAGGCCCCTGTGTAGCTGCTAAAGGCCTCTTAGCCCCTCCGAACCTTTGTCAATTCTTTTCGGGCTGGCTTTCCGCAGCCCTTGCCCCCGTTGGGAGTGCCACTTCTTCTGTAGAGCCGGCAGCGAGGGCTCTGCCGGCACGCAGGTGCAGCGCACAGGCCATAGACCGCTGCCTCTGGCTCTGGCCAGGGAACCCACTTCCAGGAGCCTAGCATCTCTGACCTGCGACTGCTTAGCAGGGGTTACTGAGTGATTCGTAGCTGCTTTGTTTCTCTTTGTGCTTGTCTTTCTTCGTGCTTCGCCTGGCCCCCTTCTTGTACTCTGCTCATTCTTTTTTTTGGGCTGGCTGTTCCAGCCCATATCCTCAATGGGCGAGCCCTTGCTCTTCCCACTGGCGATTGACACCCATGGGGCGCTGGGCGCTCGGTGGCTCGAGCTGCTCACCCAGCTCGCCCGCCACGCCATCGCGCGTCGCTTCCATGGGGAGCCTGCGGACTTTCCTGCAGCCGAGTCGCTGGCGCCAGTGTATCGCATGCGCCTGGCCGTCTCGCTGCAGAGGTCTATGGCCCACGCGGTGCACCTTCGTGCTGGCAGAGCCCTCGCTGCTGCCTCTGGCTCTGGCCAGGGGACCCACTTCCAGGAGCCTAGCATCTCTGATGTATGGCTGCTTAGCAGGGGTTACTTAGTGATCCGCAGCTGCTTTGTTTCTTTTTGTGCTTTATCTTTCTTAGCGCTTCCCCTGGCCCCCTTCTCGTACTTGATTCATTCTTTTTTGGGCTGGCTTTCCAGCCCCTATCCTCGATGGGCGAGCACTTTCTCTGTAAAAAGGGGCCTGAAGATGCTAAAGCAGAACAGGGGGAGGATTGATCTATAGTGTAGTCCTTTCCTTGTTGATTTTTTTTGGGCTGGCTTTTCCAGCCCCTATTCTATTCGTTATCCTCGATGGGCGCGCCCACCTCTCTTTCCTCTTTTCTGGCTTCTCTTCCTTTGGCTTTGGACATTGTCCATTCTTTTTGGACTGGCTTTGCCAGCCCCTCTTCTCTATGGGCGAGCACTTCTTCTCCAGCGGTCCATGGCCCAAGCCTTGCATCTGCATGCTGGCCGTGCCCGCCGCGGCCTCCGGCTTTCGTCAGGAGAAGAAAGGGCGCGCCCATTGAGGATAGAAAGTGGTCGCCCTCAGAGAAGCCCCTATTGAGGATAGGGGCTGGAACAGCCAGCCCAAAAAAACATCAACAAAGGACAACAGGGGGCAGCTAGTCTGTCGGATTTGGGGCTCCTCACTCGTACCTACTGAGTGGTCCATCCTCCCCCGTCCTGACATAGCATCTTCCGGCCCCTTCAGGCCCCTGGCTTGTCCAGCCCCTATCCTCAATGGGCGAGCCTTTTCTTCGAAGCTGCTAAGCGTTTGGTCCCTTCGAACGTTTGTCAATTCTTTTCGGGCTGGCTTTCCACAGCCTTGCCCCCATTGGGAGTGCCACTTCTTCTTCTTAGTGCTTCCCCATTGTTCATTCATTTTGGGCTGGCTTTGCCAGCCTCTTTTCTCTATGGGCGAGCACTTTCTTCCCCTGGCCCCTTCTCGTCCTGTGTTCATTATTTTTTGGGCTGGCTTTTACCAGCCCCTATCCTCATCTTGGTCGCAAGCACATCCTCACAACGTGCTTACTTTGCGCTGAGAAGCCTCGAGCCCATACCATTGCCCCCTTTTGGGACAGCAGCACACAAACCTGTCGTGCCATACAACGTCGAGTGCCAGATACCGTCGATAGAACAGATAAGTAGGGAATGCAGGTGAAATGTTGGAGTCTACGTGACGGGCAACGCGACAGATTGTGAAAGAAATAAACAAATCGAAACTTAGGTATGCCTTCTGTTGCAGGTAAAAACGCGTCTGAAAAGATAGCCGGATGAAGGTATGATAAGAGAATCCGAGCTTGATGGATGCTTGCTTTAGGGTTTAGGTGACCCCAATCACGTTGTCTGTGGTGCCAGTTGCTGTGGTGATCTTAACGTTATCTTTTAACACATCAGTCTTCCCCAATTTGAGCTGGACAGCCGAACGTCGTGATATCAAGATGGGCTGTGCATCTGTGTCCAGGAGGGCCAGTGAAGGTGCCTTGGTCTCAATGCCGGTGGAGACCTGGATACATTTCTGGGTACCACCCACCATCGCAACAGATGGGAAATTGGAGATATTTAGAGGCGCTCACTTCTGTGTGGATCCATTATATCCAACAACGGAGTGATAGCCGTTTTAGCCATCACAAGTTAAGGGGAATTGGCTAACTGCTACCGTTACGACTTTATCAGCAGTACTGTTTTATTGCAACATATCCCCCACTTTCTCTTCGGATGTATCAAGGTCTCAACCCGGTGTGGTGTACATCCTATTCAAAAGCAGATTCGTCTGCACAGCACAACCACTGGTCACCGTGTCTCTAGCTGCCTTTTGCAAAACCTCCGATGGAGGTGTTGGATCAGCCAAACCTCCCCCCCCCCCTTTTATGTGAACTGGCCGCATAACGATATATACCAGACCTAACTTTATGCTGTTGTTCATTTCGCCCCATATCAGATGATTGCGAGTTCTCTCAGACTCGACCATAGCTGGCGCAGCAGGAAAGTGATAATGAATCAAGATAATACCTGTATATTTTCTCTGAGGATTGCGGATGTGAGAAGTAATCCTCGTCTTCCTATTCATCTGGGAAGGACAATGGCCGATACTACTTCAGCCTTGGTCTGCGCTTTTCTTTGGTTGGGTCAGCAATGTGTAGAGCCATATGCTCTATCTCATCAGGTTGTGACCCTCTTTACTTGTTGCTGTCAGACAGAGGCTTCTTGGATGCAACTTTTGCTCTCAGAGCCTCGGGCTTTTTAGCGGGACATGTCTGCCAGCATGGACTTTCTAAAATGTCCCACTTTTGCACAGTGAGCACAGGTAGCACCAATTCTTTGATGCTTGAACCGACAATCCTTTTCAAGATGACCCACTCTCCCACACACATGACACTTTAGAACACGGCTGTGAGATACCATATCTTGCTCATGATGACAAATACTAGTCAAAGCAACATGAGGCATCCCTGGCACCTGCGACTGATTTGTCCTCGGTTGTTGGTCCTGAGCCCAAAGCTTTGAGACCTGCAAAACGTCCATCAACGGTGTGGAGAGTGAAATTGGAATTTCATTTGTCCATCGAAATTTAATAGAAATCCGCAAGATCATAATACTCCTTGTTTAGTTGTTGCTCCTGATCATGAGAAGGTTCTGATGAAAACTTGCTTGCCATGACACACAAAAACTGCACTGCTAAGTCCTTGTCACTGATTTCAGTCTTTGACTGCTCTATCAATCTACTTTAAGCGGACATAGCATACGGTGACGGACTCATCCTGCCTGCGATCAAACACCATCCACTCTTGCTTATATAAACTTATATAAGCATCGTAGTGTTGACAGGAAATTCCCGAGCGAGACGCTTGAACATCTCTTAAACAGGATCATCTATCAGCTGAGGGTCTAACGCTCTCTCAGCAAGGGTTGCATCAGCAGGGATAGGCTTCGTCACTGAGAGGACAGATCCTTTACAACCTCCGATACACATCGCTGGCTTCCTTGGGCATATAACGCAAGGTAAGCAAGGTAATGGCAGTTCTTCTGCTCATCGTGCATCACGTCATTTCCAAATTTGTGCATCGTAGTGATCCCGGACCACAGCTGAGGAGCCACTTCCGGGAGTACCTTGATATCGTGCCTGTCTCCTTGAGACATGTTGACAGTCTGGGGACACTTTTCCTGGGGACGCTTCGGAAAGCTCTGTGGCACAATCAACAACCACAGGAGCAATATCCGAGAGATCAACAACAACTAAAGGAACGATAGCTGCCAGTGTATATATAGGATACGTCCGGATCCTAAGTCCATTCTCTGAGCACAATGCAACTTGTCCACAACAAACACAGAGCGTCTTCAGAGCAAGAAACGTCTATGCACAAAGTCCACGCGGTCCAGTAAGAGAGAAGTTCTTGGGGATAAGATGAACGGCAGTCAATGCACCGACGCTCAAGCCAAGCAATAGTATGTCCTCCATGAGGTCCTTCGCTAATTCTCGATGGGTCCTGATTCACGAGTCCGGACGGGTCCTAATGCACTATTTGCGAGCAATGTAAGCACCCAGTCGGCAGTAACCCAGTGCGAGCGCAAGCTGCATTTACCGACTACAAGAGAGTCTCCGGCTATCTACTGGAACTTGCAATGTGGTCGAACAAACAGCAATCGCCACAATGCTAGTCGCAAGATCGAGTGATGGGATATCCTCAAAGAGCAGATGACGTGAGGATTGTACTGGACAGCCTCAGAGCAGATCGAGAAGAAATGCACCTCAAACACAAGGTCACGATGTTCCGTGGTTTCCTGTGTCACCGATTCTGACGCGACCGGCGGTGGAGTCACTCGGGGTAAGGCTTCTTAGCAGCGCGGCTGCCCTCCCTGTGAGCCCACGCCTTCCTGGCGTGTCCCAGGTGTGTGGCGTGTCGACAGGAGCGAAGACGGCCGACAGCACTGCGGCAGCGGCGGCGGCGCTGGGGCAGTTCTGGCAAGAGCAAAAGACTGAACCGAGTGGACTGCTCGGCTCCGACCCTCCACACCCCTTCACATTGGTCAGGTAAAGAATCACATTGGTTTTGGGGGCAGGCCATTTGGCCCATTTCGGCACCCCAGGTCTCAAGGCCAGTGTAGCCTGAGACCGTCTCAAAGGCCAGTCCAATGTAGCCCGAGACTGTAATTCTACCACTACCTACCTTTACCCGCCGCTAGCCTGGCCGGTACCCGCCATCACTCGTAAGGTGGGTCACAACCATCGAATCGGGCTTTAGGGCTTTTAGGCTGCAATTCGGGCTTCATTTGAGCGGTTCGGCCGGCAGGATAGGGGTTGCTTGCCGAAGATGAAGAAGGCACCGGGGGCGGATCGGATGGTGCTCCGACGCTGAGCCGGACTGTGGCGCATCCCTCCTGACCGACGTGGAGCCTGAGGTCAGCTGGTTGTGATCCATTCCCACTAGAGCAAATATGAGTCCACCTGGTATGTCCACGTATACCGCCACGTCACCGTCCTTGTCAGCTCGACACCAGTGGACCACCGACGGGACCACCGACGGCGAGGTGACCTGCTGGCCACTCCACTGGCTGGTGGACCGCGCCTCATTGCGGACATGATGACGACAGACGCCTTCTATTGCGCCAACTTCACCCTTTCTGCATCCAAGGCAAGCCCTGCGGTGGCCAGAGCCGCCCGAGGCAAGGAGGCGAAGCATGCTGGCCACCACCAGGAAAACGATATCTTTCCCTTGCCATTGACGTCCACGGAGCATTCGCTTGGTGGCACAAGCTTCTGAAGCTGCTATTGGGCAGGGCAGCACAGTGTCTCAGCACCACCAAGGGGAGCAGGCCGACATCAACGCTGTAGGCTTCCTCGCCCAGAAGCGCCTGACTATCCTTGCGCCCTTCCAGACCTCGGACGTTCATTTGGGCTGGCCTTTCACAGCCATTAATGTAGTTTGGAAGAGCTGTTTCGTCGTCAGTACAGCTGCAGCGGTCAATGGCACCCGCGTTGCATCTGCGTGCCGGTCGTGGCCTGGCTGCAGCCTCTGGCTATCGACAGGTGAATTGCTACCAGTAGACTAGTTTCTTGACGTTTGGCTGCTCACTAGGGGATATTGAGCAATCAGTGGCACTCGATTCACTGTGAGCTTTAGCGCATTCCTGGCCCCTTCGAAGTATTTCCAACTTTTACTGGGCTGGCCTAGCACTGCCTTCGATACTACCGGAAGACTCTATCTACTTCTCGTTCTTGATAGCGCTTCGTCTGAGCAAGGTGACATATGGGGGCCTGTGCGATGACAGCCGTCATTTGCGGCTAGCAGGAGCAGGATAGTCAAAACAGTGCTGCTACCTGTGACGGCGAAGCCACCCTGTGTGTGACGTTCTGAGCCCTATGCAGACAGTTAGGGGTCAGGACGTCCTTATAAATTTCGGTCGCTGGGCTTTAGAGACAAACCCCCAGCACAGTGGAGCACACGTGTGCCACTCAAACCTTGCCATGAGGCGCCTCCGACAGGCGGCGACTCATCTCTCAGGTACGAGCCAGCAACTGTCCCCAACGGGAGCAGCCACAGTCTACTTACAGGAGAGTCGAAGAACATCCGCAGCTACGGGTTACGACGTCGGGCTGCAGCAGCAGGCAGCAGCAGGGCTGCGTCGACGAGCTGTGGCAGCAGGCGGCAGCAGGGCTGCGTGCCTCTCTCTCGCGTGGGCTTTGCTGACTTGGACCCGGTAACCCGAGTCTGATCTCTGACCTACTTATAGGGCTTCATGTGCCACCCTCCCCAGGGGTCTCTGGGAGGCTCCTCTCAAGGGCCACCTTCGAGAGGCGGGCCCAACAAGGGGATATTGGTGCGAGGGCAGGCCACGCAGCTCCCCTCTGGAAGCCGCGGCCGTCCTGCGGCGCAGCGCGGCCTAGCGGTGCCGCCCTGCAGTGCCGCCTTGCGGCGCCGCTCTGCGCGGCACAGACCCGTAGGCACGCCACACGTGTCTCAGCGGCCGGTTCGAGAACCCGCCGAGACTCTCCTCTCTGGGAGCCTAAGGGCCAATTTACACCGGGACGGACGGACGGACGCTGGCGTCCGCCCTGTTGGCGGGGTGGACGCGGCCACGGAGGCCGAGGCCGCCTGCACGTGCAGGACCGTATCTAAAATCTTGTGTATTGGGGGGTGAGGAGGTGCCAGCTGTTCCCTTTCGGGCAGGCCGAAGTAGGTGGACGAGGGAGGGGGGGGGAGTGGACGGAACTGGGCCCTCCTCGGGAGGTGGGCCCAGTTCCGTCCGCCCTCGTGGTAAACGCGCGCGTTTTCTCCTTAATGGCCCCGAAAGGTGTCCTAGTCAGCGCCGATGTGGCGCCTCCGTGGCGGGCGTCCGCGTCCGGGCGCGCAGGCTGTGTATAGCCGAGCGTTCCATATAGCGCGCGACACGTACCCCTCTGTCCGTCCGCCCGTCCCGGTGTAAATTGGCCCTAAGATGCGCCGCCTCTTCTAGAGGCGTGGCGCGCCTGCACGTCACATCGTCTGCAGGCTTGTCACACTGCGCGTTGCTCGCGACGTCGCACGCGTCAGTCACGTGCGCGTCAGCGGTTACACTTTTAAACTCGGACTTAAGTGTCCCGTAACGGCGGAAACGTTACACTGTGGCTGTAGTGAATCTCGCCCTGAACACGCAGTTAGAGGGAGAGAGTCCTTATTGAGTTCGAACATAGTGGGTTTAGGAGCCAACCCACCACACCAGGAAGCACTACCGCAATGCGCAGCGGAAGACAGGCCCTGTGGCGCCGCCGTCCGGCGGCGACTCCACCTCCTGAGCGCAGACCAGCGACTGGCCCTTGACGGGCGCAGCCACGGGCGCCCCGCAGCAGGCCCGCGGCAGTGCGGCGGCTGCTGCGGCGGCGAGCAGCGGCAAGGCTGCTCCTAGGACTTCACTGGCTCGAACTGATTGATGAGCCTCAGCCTCTGAGGCTCCCTAGTGCTTCCCCGTGCCACCCCCCCTCCAGGGGTGTCAGCAGGTTCGCCCCAAGGCCCGCCTTGCGGCAGGCCAAAGGTCCACCCTTGAAAGGGCGGACCTTGGCGAAGGGTAATTCGGGACGGGCGGGGCCCGCACCCGGGCGGGCCACTTCCCGGCCAGCCAGCTGGCGGGTTACCTGGCCCAAATAGTCGGTCATGTAATGCCAACAGAGCCATGTGGCTTAACCAGACAGCTGTTTCATTACATACCTCCCCACTCTGGTGTTCACGTCCTCGGGAACACCAAGAGAACAGTCACCTGGACAATTTGCCAAATTAACCACAGGTTTCCACGTTCAGTGCTCAGGCCCATACCCGAGACACTTCATCAGATAGTACTCCGTGCTTAGTAGCACTTGACAACCAACATTGAAGGACAGATCCTCCGATGTTTGGCAGCATAAGCCTCTGGCGACTCTGGGCAATTTCCAAGAGATGCCCAGCTCAGCTCTGAGCCTGCAAGAGGGTCCCAATAAAGGCTACCGCGGCGGGAACTCGTTCCGGCCTCCCCCCCTGAAGTGGAGCTCGGGGATGCTGACCATAGTTGAGGACGCTGACGTTGGCGTGTTCAGCAAACCATGATTCCTTGCCACACCCTTGACGGATAGGACAGAGAGCTCAGAGAAGTCAGCTGTGAGTTGCCGAGAAGCTCGACGAGTCGGACGCAGCCATTCATGGTGGTAGTATTGTCTCAGCCGTTGTGTCTTATGCCCTCCAGTGACTTGATCCCTCAGTGTTTTGGTGTAAAGGCATGGAGTCGGCTGACCTGAGTGCGCAACCTAGTCCCCCTTCGCCGGCTGTACCTCCGGCTAAGGCCGAGGCGGGGAAAGTGAGTCGGCGGCTCCGCGCACCCGACCTGGACGGCCTGACACCGGCCGAGGTGCAACTTCTTGTGCGTCTTGTGGAGCAAATAGCGGATGCCATCCCCAGTGAGGATACGCTAGCAGTCCCTAATTGGGAGGTGCCACGCTAAGAGATACGAGCAGTACTCGCCCGTGTGTATGCTGAAGAGCAGCGAGTTCGTCGCGTCAAGGCAAAAGTTCGCTATTTCAGACAGCTGGGCCGTGCCCAGCCGTGCCAGCCCTCCAAGTACGATGGGCAAGGTAGTCTGACCGCCTGGTTCCGCGAATTGAACAACTGGTACTTATTATGCGCGACACCATTCGAGTTCCGCGTGGAAATTGCCGCTACGTATCTCACGAACGTTGCTGCCGCATGGTGGAACACTGTGAGGTCGTCCTCCCACCCCACACTGTTAAAAAAAAAAAAAACAACACTGGGGACATCTTCACCTACTCACTTAACCGCCACGTACAGATGAAAAGTACGCGAGGCTGTACGCCCGCAATGTCACCAACGTGACGTGGTATGTGACACCACATTAAACTCGTACGACGATTGTGTCCGCAGTCTATTGTGCCAGTGGTATGCTCTTTGCATGGGCTTATGTAAGCGCTAGTGGACGAAGAACACCTTGTTGTATAAGTGACCTCTGGTCTACTGCAGTTCAATCAGTGTACACGGTATTCATAATTATGCCGTGCAGTCGTGGAGTACCTCTACCTCCAAAGAAGTTGGCTTAATTGTACCGCCACAAGGCAGGCCACTTCCACGTGAAATATGGAGTTGATGGCGTTTCTTCAACCATTTTTGAATGCTTGTATCTGTAGCTCGTGACTTCTTACTTGTAAGTGCCTCGGCACTTGCGTTATAGCGCCAACAATGTATTTTTAAGGACTGGAGGCTGGTTGCTCAGCCCATGTCCTTGACAGTCGGAGGCTACTTCTAGCTTTTGTGTCAGTAAGAATTCTTTGAGCAACTGGGCTTTGGTTGTAGAGCCCACTGGTGTCTTGCAAGCTCCCCTGGCAAATGGACAAAGTGCCAAAAGTCATTGGCAAACATCGGCTGTGCTGTTGGTCAGCATAGGCTTGCCGGATCCCATCAGTCTTGTACGAGCTGGGCTTTCATGTAGTAACGCCCATATCAAGCTGGCCTAGTTGTGGCTTTTGCCGGTGGAAGTTGTGGACTTGATCGTGAGATCAGTACTGTGTGATGCCTCGGCACGGATGACCCCTGCTTCGGCACTCAACTTGCCATATCTCTGGTGTTGGCGGCTGGCGCGCCTTCACCTTGGTTTGTGCGTGGGCACACTCCAATCACTTGAAGCCTATGCTTGGCACTGTAGTGAGATGAGGACTATGGCTGGCCGCCATCCTCGTTGACCTAGTGGCCTACTGACCCTGGTCAGTAGCACCTCGGTGGTACCTACTTCCAGTACAAGTCCATGGCTTTACTTAGCTGTTGGTTATGTTATCACAGCTACGGGCTAAGTGGGTAAATTAAGCCAGGGTTGGCAGATGCTGTCAATGCTCCCTGCAGCACCCGCTGGCTGGAGCTCTCTTCGCCTGTATGCCCCTTGCGGTGCCTATGTAATCGCGTGTATGTGGGGCCTTATGTCCTGCCCGAGTACGTAAGCCCCTATGCTAGAAGGTGAAGACTGCGCCAGTGGCCCAAGCTATGTGCCCGAGTATTTCGGCGCACTTGAGTGCAAGCTGCCGGGATGTGATGCCTTCAGTCAAGTAGTGCATTTGTGTACTCTGCGTGAATACTCGTCTCCACCCTTTGGTTGTCACAGGGTTGACCTGTATGGGATTGATGTGACCAGCATCCTAGCCAGCTGAGTCGGAGGCTGTATTGGAGACGTACTCTCACATGAATCCAGCTTTGGCTGAGTATCTCATTGTGATGATACGCACAGAGTCTCCCCCTGACTCTGCTGTGCGTGTTGTATTCTCACATAGCGTGACTCCTGACAATTGTCGTGCGGTGCACCCATCCTGTTCGTTGTGAAGTAGGCTGGAATCTCGGATGTGCATCGAGTTTGAGCTCTGAACGAGCTCACTGTCAAGATAGCATGCCTTTTTGCTTAGCAGTAAAGATCTGTAAAGTCGTATTGCGGGAGCATATGTGCATAGCTCCCTCGCTTTGCAAAGTGGTGATGACCATTTCGTCTCACACCTGAGGAAGTCCCACAGATGGCTTATGGTAGGCCGCTCGGCTACTTCGGATGCACGATGCTCCGTTTGGTTTTACCAAGAACACTTGCCACGTGTCAGGTTGTGATGATGAAAGTCTTTGGCCCCTACCGTGTGACTCTGTGTAGGTTCTTGAATGGCAGACTGGTGTTCAGAATAACGCCTGCGGATCACGTACTCCATCTGCAGCATGTGTCATGCCACAGGGCGTCGACTGCCAGATAGCGTCGAGAAGTCAGATTAGTATGAAGCAGGCAACAAATCAGTCTCATGGTGGGCACTGAATGAAGTGAGGTGGAAAGAAGGTCTGCGAGGAATTTAGGTTCTACTTTAATATCGGATTAAAACAACACAACAGAAAATATCGGAATAGAAGAAACCAACAGATGACGTGGTTGGCAATTGAGAACTTGGAATAAAATGAACAATCTAATTAAAATGAGAATGCGTGTGGACAAGACACGTGCAAGTATACGAGCAAGAGGAACAGTCCGAGCCAAGCAGTACCCTCAACGAGGGTTTCCTTGAGAACAGTATCACGGACCAGTTGTAGTAACAGCGAAACAAGTTCAAGGGCTCAAACCCAGGTAACAGAAGCAGGGCAGGAAGTGTCCAAAGGACTTGGACTTCCGAGTAACGTGACACAAGGGCAAGATGCCAATGGAATAAGCTGGCAATGCGGTAGATGCAATGGAGCAGAATGAGAGTCGCTCGCGTGTGTTCAGCAAGGCTCTCTGATGGTCCAAGGTTATGCTTGGACTTGGGCAGTTTCGCACAAGGTCGCGATGTTCGCGGCTTACCAAGTGCGCGCCCGGTCTAACGCGACCGGATGCGGGGCTCGTCGGGATGGGCTCTCTGGAGGTCTGTGTCCTGCGCCTGGGCCAACGCCTTCTGGTGCGTGGCCCTGGACGCGCGCGCTACGCTTACTGGGCAGCGTCCCAGCGGCGGCGGCGGCAGCGGCAGCAGCGGTGGCAAACGTTGGCAGCAGCCAAAGGGAGAGACCGGACCGAGCGAGTTGCTTGGCCCCCGGCTCTCCACACCCTTTATGCTTGGTCAGATGAAGAATGACATTGCATGTTGGGGTGGGCCATTGGGCCCATTTGGGTTCCCCAGCCTCAAGGCTAGTGTAGCCCGAGACTCACTTTTACCACTACCTACCAATTCTACACCACTGCCCTACTGGTTCCTCACGGCTAATCGAGGCATATCACGCCTTCGACGTGCTTTCGTGAGCTTCCTTGGCCTAATAAATTAGGGGCTTTGTGTGGCGAAGATGGCGAGAGAGCAATGCGCTGCACGCCGAGGCACTGATTGACCATGGCGGCGAAGGAGCCTACTCACCGTTGATGGGCGAGCCACTGACGCCGGATCCGGATGATGCGCCTGCGCCGACCGGATTGATACGTATCTTTTCTGACAGAAGCGGGTTGGAGATGCCGCGCTCGTGACCTCACTTTCACACCCAATTGAAAAGTGACGCACCCTCGGATGTCCACGTGAGCAGCCACCTCCTCATCCTGGTCAGCACCGACACTAATGAGCCACCGACGGGATATCGCACAACACATGTCCTGCAATTGCTGCTTGCAAATCAACCGTGTGCCAAGAATGTGTACAACCAGCTGGGGCAGACATAGGGCATGTTGTGAACAAAGACGGGGGTTGCATCAACCCCACCAAGTAGGAGAGGACTGAAGTAGTCAATGTGCCACGGAATGTGCCACAATTGCGTTTCTTTTTGGGATTCGCAAACTGCTTCCGTAAGTTCCTGTAAGGATGCGGAAGTATGGCATCTCCTCTTACGAAGCTCACTCGTAAGGACGTAAAGCTGGGTGTGGACGTCCAAATGCCGGAGGGCATTTGAGGATATGGAAAACGGGTCCTGGTTCATCCACCCATTTTGGCCTTGCCTAGAGAAGGCGTGCCATTTGAAGTATTGACGCCTCTTTGATCGGCACTGGTGCCGTTCTCTTGCAGGAGGGTCACCCCGTAGCAATTGAAGGTAGCCTGCTTTGTCCCGCAGAGCATAATTTCGCTACAGGGGAGCAAGAGCTAATTGCTGTTGTGCACGCCATGCGTGTATAGTGATGAATCTCGTGGGTGTTGAATTTGCGGTTGTACCGGGACACGGCCCGTTGCCCTACTTTCACACACAACAGCCATTGAGCAGGCGTCAAGCACCTGAGCTAAGTGCATGGTCACACTCCGTTTCCATTGATTGTACCGCTCTGGAAGTATGAATGTTGCGGATTTGGTGAGCCGCAACATCAGAGGAGCTGCTGTGGCGGCTGTCTTGCACGCTTCAGGAGTTCAGACCGCAGACGTGCGGCCTTCTCGTGAAGTGCTCGGCAATCCACCACCAATCTCTGAGCTGTATGTGCGTCTTCGTGATGGGTATGGCACAGCCCCATGCAAGTAAAGGAAATACACCGGTGCCCGAAATGAAAGTCCAAGTGGAATCTTTTGTGAACACTTTTGCCTGCTAGCGAGTAAGGCACGCTCACGTAAGCCTGCCGGATTGCTCCAACCATTGGAGATTCTCCGAGGAACTGGTCTGATGTAAGCGTGGATTTCGTCACCCAGTTGCCACCGACGCGGAACGGCTGTGACGCCATCGTGGATAGTTTGAGTAAATGTCGCATTCTGCGCCTACAACCACAAAGGTGTCAGCCAAGAAATTTGCTGGTATATTGGTGAATCGCATATGGAAACTGCACCCACGTCTTTCCAACACCAAACATATGGTCAGACAGAAAGGATGAACCTGGTTTTCGAGGACATGTTATAGCATTTTGTAAATTCCAGCCGACGTGACTGGAATGAGTATCTTGCTCCAGCGGGAATGCTGTGAACACCACCTTTTATGAGTCCACCGGAAACATCCCTTTCTTCCTCAACTACGATCAGCATATCCGAGCACCTTTACAGGTGGGGAAACCGGAACGCGTGCCGGTCGCAGTAACCTTTACCGGTAACCTCCTGGAGGCTCGGCGGAGGGCTAGGCAATGCCTGGAGAATGCTCAGCAACGGCAATGGAGTACGCTGATCGACGTGGTCGAGATATCTTCTTCGACGTGGGTGCTCAAGTGCTCTTAAGCGCAAAGCACCTCTCCTTGCGGGCTGTAGGTACGCCTAAGTTGCTGCCAAAGTGCGTTGGACCCTTTCGTGTACTGCGCCGCGCCGGTTCGGTCCCATGTGAGCTGGATACACTGGTACAATGGAACATCCACAAGGTATTCCATGTGTCCCAGCTACCATTCCAACTGGGACGGTCGTGTCCAACCGCCCCCATCTCCCTTCGTCGTTGGGGATGAGGTCTATGAGGTGGAGGAGATCTTGAATCACCGCGACAAACTCCGCGAGCGACGTAAGTCCCAAGAGAACCTTGTAAAGTGGCTAGGCTATAGGCCTGAGCACAAATGTGGGGACCGGCGGCCAATCTTGCCCATTGTTGCGCCGTTCTCCCTAAGTATCTTGCACAAGGGTATGCCCCTACTCGTCGTAGTACAACACACCCCCGTTGACATCAACCTCTTCGGGTTCGTGCTCCTTCTGTCCTTGTTCCCGAGGACGTTAACAATCAAGTGGGGAGGTATGTAACGTCCCCGGGACGCTTAACTCTGAGTTAAGAGCTCAAGCGTAACCGATGACGCGCACGTGACTGACGCGTGCGACGCGCGTGCGATGCGCGTGCGACGCGCGAGCGACGCGCGGTGTGACACGCCAGCTGACGATGTGACTTGCAGGCGCGTCGCCTCTAGAAGAAGCGGCGCATCTTGGGCTCCCAGAGAGGGGATTCGCGGCGGGTTCTCGAACCGACCGCCGAGACACGTATGGCGCGCCTAGGGGCCTGTGCCGTGCAGAGCGGCGCCGCAGGGCGGCGCCGCAAGGTGGCGCCGCGCCGCAGGACGGCCGCCGCTTCCAGAAGGGAGCTGCGTGGCCTGCCATCGCACCAGTATCCCCTTGTCGGGCCCGCCTTTCGAAGGTGGGCCTTGGAACGAGCCCCCCAGAGACCCCTGGGGAGGGTGGCACAGGAAGCACTATATGTAGGGCTGAGTTTAAAGTCGGGTTACTGGGTCGAAGCCCACGCGAGAGAGAGGCACGCAGCCCTGCTGCCGCTGCGGCAGCAGCTCCATAGCATACTGCTTCTCTATGCCACCTCCCTTCAGCGTGTATGGGGGTCGCCCAAAGGCTCGCCGCCGAGGAGGGTGCCTGACGAGGGAATCACGAGCTGTCTCCAGCAGGCGGCATGGCGCTGCTCATGGCCGCGGCAGGGCATATCGCCAAGCATGGCCGAGGCCGAGCATAGCCAGGCATGGCCACGGTCGAATTTGCCGCGGGGGGCGTCCGGACCTACGCATGCCGCCGAGCATGTCTTGGCCGAGCATGCCTGGAGCATTGAGGGCCTCCGGACGAGCCTGGACGGAACGACATCATCACGAGTGCCAAGGCGGCATGTACCTTCCAGCACGGGCTAACGGCCCAAAGACCTGGGAAAGTTCCGGGGAAGTTGCCCACGACTATTCGAACACCACGTAAGCGTTAGCAACACTGCTTTGCGCTCACAAACCTGGGAACTCTACGATGGAGCACCCCAGCATCATGCCCCTGCAAGCTGGGGCGGATGGCATATTCACGCCCTTTCTGCCGATCTCGTCACCAGCGGGACCCCAGGATCATTGCAGACATCGCCACCACTGACTGCTCTAACTCCAGGAGGTCCCAACGATCGGCGGAGGAAGTCGTATGCAACCACAAAGCGGGGCGCCAAGGAGTGGAAATACGCAGTCCACCCTGCTGGCGACAAGTTGTCGCGCTCGCATTCAACGGTTAAGGGGCTTTTAGGATATGGTTGCTCGACCTCCTCCAACAATTTGCGTGGCGTCCTGCAGTCCCGACATTAAGAACAGCAGAGCGAGCAGCTCAGATTTAATGCCGTCGGGTCGCTCGCTCAAGTTTACAGGATGCGCCTTAAAAATTACTTTGCAGCGGTCCTTACAATCTGCCGTCCATTTTCGTGCAGGTCGCCCCTTGGCTGCTGCCTCCGGGTTCCGTTGGGGCGAAAGCGATGCCTTCCTGCCCTTTACTCTTGATTTGCACTTGTCCGACTCGAGCTTATTGAGAGCCTCTTGCTGACGTCTTGGAGACTACTATCTCTCCTTCCGGCCCTTTCAGACCTTGTACATTCCTTGGGGCTGGCCTCACGGCCATTGCCGTAATATTAGGAGCTGCTTCTTAATGAGGAGCCGAAGGGACTCGTATTCGGGCAGTGCGATGAGTCACTCGAGAGGAGGGCCAGCAGAACAATCAAATGTAACACGGCAGTGGAAGGGCCAACCTGCAGTCGGGCCTCACAAGGTCAAGGATATCTAAATAGCGCGCCAAAGACACGGCCGCAGTACATCCCGGCGTCCTCGTGCCCCCTCCGCCATGACACCACGTAGTCGCCAGCCGACCAACCACCTTCTCTACCCTCCATTGTCAGCAGGGAACATTGCCCGACAGCGCAAGTAGGCCGCTACAGGGCCAAGTTTCCTGCCACTGTCCTCAGGACTTGTTCGTTCCTTCCGAATTGCTTCCAAGTGTCGCTAGGGCAACGAAATGACCGCCCTCTACTTATTCCAAATCTGCAATTCCAACTTGAGCGTCCGTATGCATACGTCATCAAGAGCTCTTTTCTGGTCGTCCCTTTATGGCCGGTTTTGACCTTGTCCAGCTTTTTTGGGCTGGCCTCTCACGGCTACTGCCTCGCATTGAAGGGACTGTTTGGATGGGCTGGCCTCTGATAGCTTGGCCTCACCTCGGAAGAGCCATGAATTTTCTTTCGGGCGTTGCCTTACAATTGAAAGCTGTTTGTTGCTTTCCCTCAGGATGCAGACTCTTTGGGCGGCCTCATATTCAAAAGCTGACGCATTAGCAATTGTGGCGGAGCAGCTGCAGGCATGGCTGCTGTAGCACCTCTGACGGCTGCAACAAGCCCCCTGACCAATCAGCGGCGGCCGTCTGGGCCGTCTGTGTAACGTTCCTACCGTTTGGGAGCGGTAATCAGCGCTGTGAACAATTGCATGAGTGCAGACGCACGATACGTTCCTGTGCTGATCCTGTGTCGTCCTGTAATGAGCCGGCCGTTTGGTTAAGCCACACGGCTCTGTTGCTTTTACATGACCGACTATTTGGGACAAGTGGGCCCGCCAGGTGGCGGGCTGGCTTGCCGCGCAATGGCCCGCCCGGAGGTTGGCCCCGCCATTCGAAATACCCCTCGATGATTCGCCCGTTTAAATGGAGGATCTTGGGCACGCCGCAAGGCGGGCCTTCTGGCGACCCGCTCACACCCCTGGAAGGGGGGTGGCACGGGGAAGCACAAGGAGCCTTGGAGGCTGAGGCTGAACAGGGACTTTGACGCCGGTAAAGCCCAGGAGCAGCCTTGCCGCTGCTCGCCGCCGCAGCCACCGCCGCACTCTGCTGCGGGGCCTGCTGCGCCGGCCTGCGCCCAGGAGGTGGAGTCGCTGCCGGACGGCGGCGCCACAGGGCCTGTCTTCCGCTGCGCCTATGCGCTAGTGCTTACCGTAGTAGTGGGTTGGTCCGTAAACCCCCTACAGTTCGAACTCAACAAGGACTGCTCACTGACTGCATGTGTAGGGCGAGGTTCTCTACACGTCCCGTTCGAGTCCTTACGCGACCTGGCTCTGCCAGGTGGCTACAGGTGGGTCGGGCCCGCCCAGGAGTCCAGGTGACTCCAGGTGGTCTGTAGTGAAACAGCCGTTTGGTTAAGCCACATGGCTCTGTTGGCATTACATGACCGATTATTTGGGCCAGGTGCCCTGCCAGCTGCCAGGCTGGCTGGTCGGTGGCCCGCCCGGGTGCGGGTCCCGCCCGTCCGGAAATACCCCTCAAGGGTCCGCCCGGCCAAGGGAGGATCTTTGGGCCTGCCGCAAGGCGGGCCTTGGGGCGAACCTGCTCACACCCCTGGAGGGGGGGTGGCACGGGGAAGCACGAAGGAGCCTCAGGGGCTGAGGCTCATCAATCAGTTCGAGCCGAGGAAGCCTTGCAGCAGCCTTGCCGCTGCTCGCCGCCGCAGCCGCCGCCGCACTGCGCTGCGGGGCCTGCTGCGCCGGCCTGCGCCCAGGAGCTGGAGTCGCCGTCAAGGCGGCGCCACAGGGCCTGTCTTCCGCTGCGCTATGCGCTAGTGCTTCCTTGTGTAGTGGGTTGGCTCCTAAACCCCCTATGCTCGAATACAATAAGGACTCTCTCCCTCTAACTGCGTGTTCAGGGCAGATTCCTTACATTGGTATCAGAGGCGGTCTTGCATCGATCGTGCTTGTGATGACTGGTGCTCGCTGATGATGCAAGGATCTCCTTGATATTCTGGCCTGACTTTTTTCTGTTAAAGTTGAAGTGCTTGCCATACGTTGGTCCGTGGGACGGCTCCGCAGAAGCGCCGGGTGCTGCGTCATCCTTGCGCTGTGAGCCGGCGACCAACGCCAGATTGCAGACTGATCCTTGAGGCCACTTGCTGTGTTCGCTCCTTTCGAGGTGAAGCTTGAGCTTGCAGTCTTTGTGTGGTGAGATCAGTCGTGTGATCAGCATTGCTTGTGAGCATCAGTCTTGGTCACATCGCGGCTGTCTGCCTGCCTGCTGTGGAGTTGCGCGCTGCCTTGCTTGCTCGCTTGCTGCTGCGGCAGTCTCGCGCATCTTGTGTTGCCGTGTGGCGTGTGGGCTCTGCTGACTGTCGGAGCTGTATTGATCCGTCAGTGTCCCTCAGCCAAGATGACTTCGCCCACGCATTCTAGCGCAAGATCCGCCCGGCCACGGACGGCAGCGCGGACGGCAGCGCGGTCCGCTGCGGAGGCAGCGGCTGCGGAGGCGCGGACCGCTGCAGATGCAGCAGCGGTCGTGGCGCGGACCGCTGCGGAGGCAGCGGCTGCCGCGGAGCGGACCGCTGCGGAAGCAGCGGCTGCCGCGGAGCAGACGGTCGTGGATACGGCGCCTGCTCCAGGACGGTCGGCTGTGGACACGACGGCCGTGGCAGGGCCAGATACTGTGGATCCAGTGGCCGCTGCGGCACAAGCCCTGGGAGGGTATGCCGAGCTGGGAGCCGAAAGCTTGTCGGCTGGGGAGGTGCAACGCATCGCCCTCCTCATGCAGGACCTTGCAGCAGCAGCGCCTACAACGGACCCAGCCCAACACCGTCTCCATGCAAGGCTTTGCTCGGAGCTGCGCACCCTCCTCGTCCGGCTGCGCGCCACAGAGAGGCGCATGCAAGAGCTGGATGCCACATTGCACCTTGGGCGCCAGAACCACGGACCCCCTGAGCATGGCCTGGCCAGGGCTCACCCACCGCGGCAGTTCTCTGGCCACGGCGACAAGGGCGGGGTACCGCCGTGGCTGCACGAGATGGACGACTGGTTCGTCTGCTCCCGCACGGCGGCGGAGGCACGCGTGCGCCTCGCCTCTACCTACTTGTCAGGGCAGCCGCGGGACTGGTGGAGTACCATTAAGCAGGGCGCGCCCGAGAAAGCCGCCGATTGGAGCTTCTTTTGCAGCTCGCTCCTGTCCACCTACGGTGGACCCCACGAGGAGCTGCACGTCCGTGACGCCCTGGATGAGCTCCGCATGGAGGGTGAGGGCAAGGAGGCCTTTGAGACCTATTTGCGGAGCTTCCGGCTGCTGCTGTCCAAGCTCCACACGGTACCTATGGCGCCCATTGAACAGTGCCAACGCTTCAAGGCAGGATTGCCTCGGCGTTATCGCGAACATGTCGCCATCGATACCGCGACAGCGAAGCAGCTCATAGACTTCACACAGATGGTGGAGCATGCACGCAAGGTGCTCGGCACGCCCAACCTTGCAGGTCCAAGCAAGCGACCTCTGCTGCAGGCAGATGGTGCTGATGCCGACCGCCGCAACAGGCGATTCCAGCCACGCCAGAGTTTGAACCCGCGACCTCAAAGCGGTTTCTCCAAGCCGCGCGTGGACTTCACCAAGCCGCGCGCGGACTTCCCCAAGCCGCACATGGAGGGAGCTCCTTGCTTCAAGTGCGGAGAGCCGGGCCACATGTCCAGGGAGTGCACGGCGGCATCTGCTGGGCCACGTCCACAGCGCTCGATGGGCCGGGACAAGGGCGGCTTCAAAGGGAAGCGTGAGTGCCTGACCTTGGCCTCTGATAGCCACATCATCCAGCCAGACGCACTTGAGCTGTTTGATCTTGCTGGCATTGCTTGCCCGCCAACCGTGCCGGTTGTGCGCTCCATTTCTGCTTTATTGCAAGACCTGGAGGCCGGAGGGCCTCTATTTGTGTGGATTGCCCACAATGCTTTGCAAATGGCTGCTGATATTTACTTGAGCTGGCCTGAGCGCCGTGAGGCTGAAGAAATGCTGTTTTTCATTGTGCCGCAGAGGCGCGGCGTACCTAATCGAGCTCCGCTGGGGATGGACCTGCTGTCCTCGCACGAGGCAGGTCACACGCTCCTCAAGCGTAGCGTTGATGCTTATGAGCATAGGCCTTACCCGACCTCGGTCCGGGTCTACGTCGCTCGCACCCCATTTCTTGGCAGCGTCCATGGTGGACATACTATGCTGTTTGAGGGGCTGGTTGCTTCGGCAACGGCTAGGTTCCTCATAGACTCAGGGGCCTCAGTGTCCTTCGTCAGTAGGAATTTGGTGTGCTCCGCTGGCTTGCCTGTGCAAGCAGACGGTCTAGCAAAAGTGACTTTGGCCGATGGCCACCCCACCACTGTGATGGGTTTGTGCTCAATTCCAATTCGCATTCAGCAATATAAAGCCGAGGTGCTTTGCTACGCAATTGCGTTGTCCGTCGCTCTTGATGTCATATTGGGAGATGACTGGCTTCGTGCCACATCAGCATGCCTTGACTATGAACGCCGAACTTGCACGGTACAACGTGGCGCACGGCGCCTTGTCCTATGCAAGCAACTTTCCTGTGCACCGCCGCTGGCGGCAGGGGCTCCCATTCTGCTGTCCGCCATGCAGATGAAGCGGCTGATTCACAAGAACACTGTCGAGACGGCATTTCTTGTGATGGTGGCGTTCAATTATGACGAGTCCAAGCCTGACTTGTGTGTGAATGCTGCGGATTCACATGGCGGAATTCTTGATAAGCTGCTGGATGAGTTTGCGGACGTTTTTCCCGACTCTCTTCCGGACGGTCTCCCTCCTCACCGAGGTGTGGCTCACACAATTCCATTGGAGCCAGGCGCTCACCCGCCTTACCGTCCCATGTACCGGCTTAGCCCTCTCGAATTTCGAGAGATGCAATCCCAGGTCGAGGACCTGCTGGCGAAGGGCTACATTGAGCCCTCTCAGTCGCCATACGGAGCACCCATTCTCTTTGTCAAAAAGAAGGATGGCACTCTACGGATGTGCATCGATTATCGGGCTTTGAACAAGCTTACCATCAAGAATCGATATCCATTGCCTCGAATAGATGATCTGTTCGATTGGCTCGCAGGGGCTACGGTGTTTAGCTCCCTGGACCTGGCAAGTGGGTATCATCAAATTCGAATCACGCCTGCAGATGTTCCGAAGTCAGCGTTTCGGACGCCGCTTGGACATTTTCAGTTCAAAGTGCTGAGCTTTGGTCTAACCAATGCACCGGCGACTTTCCAGGCGGTGATGTCGAGGGTCTTTGGCCCCTTGCTCTATCATTTTGTGCTGGTATATCTGGACGATATCCTCGTGTTCAGCAAAACACCTGAGGATCACGCGAAGCACCTGCGCCAAGTGCTGCAGCTGCTGCGTGACAATCACTTGTACGCAAAGCGGTCCAAGTGCGCATTTAACCAGCCAGAATTGACATACCTCGGGCATGTCGTAGGCAAGGACGGAATACGTGTTGATCCCAAAAAGACTTCGGTCGTACGGGATTGGCCTGTGCCAAAGACGGTCCCTGCATTGCGTTCCTTTTTGGGCTTTGCAAACTACTTTCGAAAGTTCCTACAAGGCTATGGGAACTTGGCACTTCCTCTTACGAAGTTGACTCGTAAGGACGTACCTTGGGAATGGTCGTCCGAATGCCAGAGTGCATTTGAGGGAATCCAGCACGCGCTGACGTCTCCGCCTGTGCTGGCCTTTCCTCGGGAAGGCGTGCCATATGAGCTTGTCTGCGATGCCTCTTTGACCGGCATTGGTGCCGTGCTCTTGCAAGAGGGTCACCCGTTAGCGTTTGAGAGTCGCCTGCTCATACCTGCAGAGCGAAATTACACTACGGGCGAGCAGGAATTGCTGGCTGTGGTGCACGCCTTACGTGTCTGGCGTTGCTACCTGGAAGGTGTGGCATTTACGGTTGTCACGGATCATTGCCCGTTGACATATTTCCACACACAGCAGCATTTGACTCGGCGTCAAGCTCGATGGTCGGAGTGCATTGCACAATTCGACTTCCAATGGGTTTATCGCCCTGGCCGTCTTAATGTTGCGGACCCTGTGAGTCGCAACATTAGCAGCGCTGCTGCGTTGGCCACCTTGAATGCTTCTGGAGTGCGGGCTGCTGGATTACGTCCGACTCGTCAAGCTTCTGAGCTACCCACGGCAGACCTCTCTGAGCTCTATGTCCGTATCCGTCAAGGGTATGGCACCGACCCGTGGTTTGCTGAGGCCGCCAACGTGAGTATCCTCACCGATGACAAAGGCTTTTGGTGGCAAGGTAACGCTATTGTGGTCCCGGACTGCAATGCCTTGCGCACTGACATAATGCAGGAGCTGCATGATCCGCCTTACAGTGGTCATCTGGGCGTGGGCAAAACCCAAAAGGCTGTGCGACGCCTCTTTTGGTGGCCCGGCTTTTCAGCCCAGGTGCGCGCTTTTGTGGTCAGTTGTGCCACCTGCCAGCGTAGTAAGGCAGTCTCTGGCAAACCTGCCGGTTTACTTCAGCCCTTGCAGATTCCGGACCGGAATTGGTCTGATGTAAGTGTGAATTTCATCACACAATTGCCTAAGACGCGGAATGGCTATGATGCCATAGTTGTCTTGTTGGATCGCTTGAGTAAAATGGTGCATTTTGCTCTCACAACTACGCGGGTTTCTGCGAAGGCTTTCGCTGGCATCTTTGTGGATAAGGTGTGGAAATTGCATGGCGTACCTGAGAGGATGGTCTCGGACCGCGATCCTCGATTTACAGGTCACTTCTGGACAGAAGTTTGCAAGATTCTTGGCACGCAACAGCCATGCCCACAGCCTTTCACCCACAAACTGATGGTCAAACTGAGCGCATGAATCGAGTTCTCGAGGACATGTTGCGGCACTTCGTCAACCCCAGCCAGACTGACTGGGATGAGTATTTGGCTCCAGCTGAATATGCTGTGAACAATGCCTATCATGCGTCCACAAAAGAGACTCCATTCTTTCTCAACTATGGTCAGCATCCCCGAGCTCCACTTCAGGTGGGGAGGCCGGAACGGGTTCCCGCCGCGGTAGCCTTTACTGGGACTCTCTTGGAGGCTCAGAGACGAGCTCGGCAGTTCTTGGAAATTGCTCAGAGTCGCCAGAAGGCTTATGCTGACAAACATCGGAAGGACGTCTCCTTCGATGTTGGTGCACAAGTGCTACTTAGCACAAAGCACTTATCCTTGCGGGCTGTGGGTACGCGCAAGTTGCTACCCAAGTGGGTTGGACCATTTGCAGTAGTACGCCTTGTGGGCAAGGTGTCCTACGAGCTCAAGACACCAGTGCATTGGAAGGCACATAACGTCTTCCATGTGTCTCAGCTGAGGGCCTTCCTTTCGGATGGTCGTGTCCAACCGCCCCCACCTCCACTGCTGATCGAGGATGCTCTTGAGTTTGAGGTGGAAGATATCTTGTCTCATAGGGACAAGCCTCGAGGGCGTAAGACCCGTGAGTATCTGGTGAAGTGGCTCGGGTATGGGCCTGAGCTCAACACGTGGGAGCCTGCGGCCAATTTGGCAAACGGTCCGGATGCTCTCAGGGAATACCTGGCCAAGGTTGGTAATGCTCCTAGGCTTGGTCGAGGCAGCAACCGTCGGGTGTAAAATCTGTTGGTTGTTCTCTCGAGCTTCCCGAGGACGTGAACACCAGAGTGGGGAGGTATGTAGTGAAACAGCCGTTTGGTTAAGCCACATGGCTCTGTTGGCATTACATGACCAATTGATTGGGCCAGGTGCCCTGCCAGCTGCCAGGCTGGCTGGTCGGTGGCCCGCCCGGGTGCGGGTCCCGCCCGTCCGGAAATACCCCTCAAGGGTCCGCCCGGCCAAGGGAGGATCTTTGGGCCTGCCGCAAGGCGGGCCTTGGGGCGAACCTGCTCACACCCCTGGAGGGGGGGTGGCACGGGGAAGCACGAAGGAGCCTCAGGGGCTGAGGCTCATCAATCAGTTCGAGCCGAGGAAGCCTTGCAGCAGCCTTGCCGCTGCTCGGCGCCGCAGCCGCCGCCGCACTGCGCTGCGGGGCCTGCTGCGCCGGCCTGCGCCCAGGAGCTGGAGTCGCCGTCAAGGCGGCGCCACAGGGCCTGTCTTCCGCTGCGCTATGCGCTAGTGCTTCCTTGTGTAGTGGGTTGGCTCCTAAACCCCCTATGCTCGAATACGATAAGGACTCTCTCCCTCTAACTGCGTGTTCAGGGCAGATTCCTTACATGGTCGGTCCCGCCCGAGAGCCCAGGGGGCTCCAGACCGCTTCGTGTCGCGGCGGTTGTGCAACCGGTGGGCCGCTTGGTGCCTCCGGCCGTTGCACAACGCCTCCGGCAGTTGCACAACCGATGCGCCGCTTGGTGTCGCGCACCGGCATGAATCCCCTGTCGTCTGGCACACCCTTCGGGGTAGGCCAAGCAAGGGGCGGGCCCCCACACCAAAGGGGAAGGTGGCATGGAGGAGCACTATAAGGGTCTGGCTTCAACCCGGCTGAGGGAGCTCGGATCGTTGAAGCCAGAGAGAGGCGCAGCCCAGCTGCTGCCTGCTGCCGCAGCCCGCCGCTGTCAAACTGCTGCTGGCGTGCTGCGAGGCGTATGTGGCCAGCCCTCCGTGGGCTAGCTGCGGGCTGGTGCCTAGGAGGTGGAGACGCTGCCCGACGGCAGCACCACAGGGCCAAGACTTCCGCTGCACACCGACGCGCGAGTGCTTTTTCGTGTAGGGGGCTTGCTCCTGAACCCCCTATGTTCGAGTTCAATAAGGACCTCATCCCTCAATTGCCTGTGTACAGGGTTGGTTGTTACCCTTGGTATCAGAGAAGTTCTTGCATCTTGCAGGTATTGTTTTGATACAGACTGCTCATGTACGGATCCTCTTGATGCTCTGGCCTGACTCTCTCTTTTGAGTGAAGAGTATTTAGCCAGAGCGGGTGCGTGGTTCTGCAGTCGAGGCGGCAACTTTTGTCCCGGCGCCACGACCATTGGCATTGGTTGCCCGATCTCCTGTAACGCGCATACCACGACTGTCTGCGGATTGCCCACCTCCACGTAAGAATTGCAACAGACAGCCGCTGGGCGGTTCAGGTTTATTCATCAACCAAGATCGAATTTGTGCTCCGGTCTTGGACCTTCTCTGCAGTTGCTTGTCTGCCTCTGTTTGGAGATTTGAATTAGCGCGCTGTCCTGCTTGCTCGCTTGCTGGTGCGGACCAGTACTGCGGTGACTTGCGATATGAAGATGAGATGTTCTGACCAGTGGCACCTGACTTGATCTCTAGGTGTTTCCACTGAAAGGCATGGAGACTCATAACTCCAGTGCGCGCCCCAGCCCTCCTCGGCCGGCGGTACAACCCGCTGAAAAAGAAAGACTTGGCAATAAGCTGGCACAACTCCGGAGGCTTCAGGCCAAGGGGGCCTGTCGCCTGAGGATGCACGCCGGGTCGCGCTCCTCACGGAGCTTGTAACGTTCCCTCCGTTTGAGAGTGCCAACGGTGCCGGTATTCTTACATGATCGTATCGCATTACCGTTTGGAAGTCCCCAACAGTACCGTAGCTTTGCTCCACTGTATGTAGCTAAGTACGGTTCGAGGTGCCGTATTCCGTTCCACGTGCGCACGCCTCGGGCCCACGCCCTGTGGGCTGGCTGGGTGGGCCAGCTCTCCCTCGGGCCTACACCCTGCGGGCCAGCCGGGTGGGCCAGCTCGCCTGGACTCATGGCCTCGTGGCCTCAGTCCCTTGGCCCCGTGAGCCAGGCTCTTGGCCTGGTGCGCCACTCTCTTGGCGCTAGTCCCTTGGCGCTGTGCGCCGGTGTCTCTTGGATTCGTTGTATCTCCTTGTCAGGCTCACCCCTCCGAGCGAGGACCTTGGGGGCGACCCTCGTCACACCCTCAAGGGAGGGGTGGCAGATGGAACGCTTCTCAGTAGTAGGCCGCGGCCAGACTCCTAAGTCAAACCCGTGACGCCAAGAGAGGCACAACCCTGCTGCTGCGTGCTGCCGCAGCCGCCGCCACAGCTCTGCTGCTGTCGCCTGCTGCCCAGCCCGTCGCAGCAGCTCGTCGCTGCGGGCCTTGCCGTCTCTCTGTGAGTACAAGGGCTGATCCCCTTGCGGGGACAGCTGCTGACCCTCGGTTGAGTCGCCGCCTTCTAGCGGTGCCTCAGGGTAATACTTCCGCTGCGCTATGTGCGCGCATGTGTGCGCTGTGTGCGCTGGCGTTCCACTCTGAAGGGGGTTGTCTCCAAAACACCTTATGTTCGAAACTCAAACAGGACGTTCTGACCCTAACTGTGTGATTAGGGACAGGAACCTTACAGAGTTCCTGGAGACGGCGACGGCTGCAAGCCTATCCCTAAACACACAATCAGGGCCAGGACGTCCTGTTTCGGTTTCGGACATAGCGCAGCGGAGGTCTTCTTACCCTGAGGTACCGCCAGAAAGCGGCGACTCGACCGAGATCAGCAGCTGTCCCTATGCGAGGCGCAGCCATAGTACTCATAGAGAGCCGGCGGGACCCGCAGCGACGAGCTGCGGAGACGAGCTGGGCAGCAGGCGGCAACAGAGCTGTGGCGGCGGCTGCAGCAGCAGGCAGCAGCAGCGGAGCTCTGGCGGCGGCTGCGGCAGCAGGTAGCAGCAGGGCTGTGCCTTTCTTGGCGTCACGGGTCCGACTGAGGAGTCTGGCCTCGGCCTACTACTGATAAGCCTTCCATCTGCCCCCCCCCACCCCGAGGGTGTGACGATGGTCGCCCCCAAGGTCCTCCCCCGGAGGGTCGGGCCTGACCAATGGGGACACAAAGCGACGCCCTTTTGGCGGTACAAGGAGACACGACGCGACGCCCATCGGGCGGCACCAAGGAGATGCGACGCGGCGCCTCAGGCGGCACCAAGGAGGCGCGACGCGGCGCCTTGGGCGGCACCAAGGAGGCACGACGCCTCCCGGTCGGTGCACGTGCAGTACGAAGTCCGGGGCCTCGGACCGTACCTAGTGGAGCAAAGCTATCGGTACCGTTTGGAATTCCCAAAACAGTAGATACGATGCAATCATGTAAGGTTATCGGCACCCGTTGGCACTCCTAAATGGAGGGAACGATAACTATATCCCCACTTATATGTTCACGTCCTCGAGAACAAGTAAGGAGTACTACAGGGGCTCGACCCAGGGGACTTAACCCCGTCGGGAATATACTATGCCTCCGTCATATACCCTTGATTGAGGGAAGGACAATTGGCAAGAGTGACCGCAGATTCTCATGTACTGTGCTCAGGCGCAGAGCTCAGCCACTTGAATGGTACTCACGGGACTTACGACGGCCACGGGGAATGTCCGGGTGTGACAAAATCTCCTCCACTTAATACTCTTCCTCGTTGTCAAGAACGAGGGGAGGTGGGGGCGGTTGGACACGGCCATCCGATTGATATGGCCTGAGCTGAGACACTTTGTACCGGTATATCACGCTTGTATGCGACCTTGCCGACCAGGCGGCATTACACAAAATGGTCCAACCCACTTTGGCAGCAACTTCTGCGTACCTGTAATGAACCAGCCATTTGGTTAAGCCACATGGCTCTGTTGGCATTACATGACCGGCCATTTGGGACAAGTGGCCCGCCAGGTGGCGGGCTGGCTTGCCGGGCAAGTGCTCCGCCCAGAGGCGGGCCCCGCCCGTCCTGAAGTACCCTCGCCAGGATCCGCTCGTTCAAGGGAGGATCTTTGGCCTGCCGCAAGGCGGGCCGGGGGGCGACCTGCTCACACCCCTGGAGGGAGGGTGGCACGGCAAGCACGAGGAGCCTTGGGGGCTGAGGCTCGATAGGAGTTCGAGCCCGGGAAGCCCAGGAGCAGCCATTGCCGCTGCTCGCCGCCGCAGCCGCCGCAGCACTGCGCTGCGGGGCCTGCTGCGCCGGCCTGCGCTCAGGAGGTGGATCGCCGCCAGACCGCGGCCCCACAGGGCCTGTCTTCCGCTGCGCTATGCGCTAGTCTTTCCTGTGTAGTGGGTTGGTCCCAAAACCCCCTACAGCCGAATTCAATGAGGACTCTTCTCCCTGACTGCGTGTGTAGGGCGAGGTTCTCTACAATCTGGTATCAGAGGCGGTCTTGCATTCATCGCGCTCGTGACTTCGTGTCTCGCCGCTGATGATGCAAGGATCTCTCTGGTGTGCTGGCTTGACCTTTTTCTCGAAGATAAAGTGCTTACCAGACGTTGGTCCGTGAGGCGGTTCAGCGGAAGCACCGGGTGCGGAGTCATCTTTGCGCAGAGAGCCAGCAGCGACCAACGCCAGAGTGACCTACTGATTCTTGAGGACCACTTGCTGCGTTCGCTTCTTTTGAGGTTTGCTTGAGCCTGCAGCCTTTGTGTGGTAAGGTCAGTCGTGTGGCCAGCCTTGATCGTGTGCATCGGTCTTGGTCACATCTGCGGCAGTCTGCCTGCCTGCTGATTGAGGTGTGAGGTTGCGCGCTGCCTTGCTTGCTCGCTCGCTGCTGCAGTCTTGCGATGTCCTGTATTGCGATATGGAGTGTGTGATCTGCTGACTGTCGGAGCCTGCATTGATCCCTCAGTGTCCTTCAGACAGCATGGTATCGCACACATCCAGTGCGCGACCAAGCGCTTCTTGGGAGGCAGAGCGGTCGGCTGCTGAGGCAGCGGCTGCTGCGGAGCCAGCTGCTGCGACAGTGGCTGCTGCGGGGCAAGCCCGTGAGGGGCACGCCCAAGCGGGGCACGCCCAAGCCGGGCACGCCCAAGCGCGGCACGCCCGAGCGGGGCACGCCCGAGCGGGGCACGCTCGAGCGGGGCACGCCCGAGCGGGGCACGTCCGAGCGGGTCACGCCCGAGCGGGGCACGCCCGAGCGGGGCACGCCCGAGCGGGGCAAGCCCAAGAGGGGCACGCCGAGCTGGGAGCTGGAGGCCAGGAGGGCTTGTCGTCTGGGGATCTGCAACGCGTTGCACTCCTCACGCAGGACCTGGCTTGGCTGCCATGGACCCACTTCCGCAGGGGCTATACCGCCTCCTTGAGCGGGTTTGCGAGGAGCACCGCGCCCACATTGCCCAGATCCGTGCGGGACAGCGGCATGCGCAACAGACTGATGCCGCGGGGCATCTGGTGCGCAAGAGCGGTGGCAACCCTGCGCATGGCCTTGCCAAGGCCCACGTGTAACGTTCCCACTTAGTGTGAGCGTAAACCCAGGTGGTTAATGCTTACCTTATTGGCCGACCTGGCCTGGCTAGGCGGCCCCGCACGGGGGCCTCGGTGGCGCGGTGTCCACCTTGGCGCCCCGCCCTGACCGACCTGGCTTGGCCAGGCGGTCCCGCACGGGGGCCTCGGTGGCGCGGTGTCTACCCTGGCGCTACGCCCCGACCAACCTGGCCTGGCCAGGTGGTCGCGCACGGGGCCGCAGTGGCGTGGTGTCCACCCTGGCGCCCAGCGCACGGGGCCGCGGTGGCACGGTGTCCACCCTGGCGCCCGGCGCACGGGGCCGCGGTGGCACGGTGTCCACCCTGGCGGCCCCGCGCATGGGGGCCGCGGTGGCGCGGTGTCCACCCCGGCGCCTCGACATGTCGGCCCCGACAGCGGGGCCTTCCCCTCAGCAGGCCTGCCCCTCGGGTTTAGGGTTTAGGGTTTAGGATCTCACCCGCTCGTTGACCACTCTGTACGGAGAAGTCCACACTGAGCTGAAGGCACGGAATCGATGCCATTCGTATGGTGGACGATGACTTTGAAGATTACGTGCGGCGTTTTCATCTTATACTGATGAAGTGTGGTAACATGAACACTATGGACCAAGTCCAAAGGTTCAAAGCTGGTCTCCCGCCACATGTGGCGGATTTGTGCCAGCTGGATAAGCTCACTCATGAGGTGGTACCTACCCTCGACAACTTCATAGAGCAAGCGCGACAATCTTATCCATGTACCCGACAAAGAAGCGCTTGCTCCGAGGTGAGGACCGTAACACGCCGGGACCTTCGATGGTGAAGCGTTTTAAGCCTCGCAATGGCTCTGGTGGTAAGCCTCGGCAGCAGCCTCGGTTGGCTGCAGCACCCAAGGGGAAGTCCAAGGCCTTCGGTCCTGAAGAAGATCGAGCTTGCTATCGGTGCGGCAACAAAGGCCATCGTATACGGGACTGCCCACAGCCGCCGAAGTCACCGTCGTCCACGCCGTTCTCACGCCCTAAGGGCCAATTCAAGGACAAGAGTGAAGGGAGAAGTGAATACCCTTCCTTAGCTTCCTTATGTGTAATTCAGCAGCGTGGTGTGAAGATGCTGTTTGAAATTGTAGGACGAGCATGTCTAAAGTCTGTTTTGCCAGTAGTATGCTCTGTGCATGTGCTTAAGCAAGCGCTGTTGGTCGAAGGCCCCCTTGTTGTATGGGTTCCTTCTGATCAGTTGCTGGACGCAGCTAGCATGTACTTGAGCTGGATCAGTTTACACGATACTAAAGAACCTGTCTTCTTTTTTGTGCCGTGCAGTCGTGGAGTAAAACCTTTACCTCCAAAGGGGCTGGCTTTGTTGTGTCGCCGGAAGGCTAGCCATCTCCACGTGAAGTACGAAGGGGGAGGCGCTGCTCCAAGTCCTCCTAAATTGCTCGTTTTTAAAGCACGTAGTTATATCCTTACGGTAGTAAGTGCTTCGGCACTCAGCACTGACGCGCCAACTATGTTCTCAGGACTGGTGGCTAGTCAGCCGGCCCAGATCCTTGTAGATACGGCAGCCACCGTCTCCTGTGTTAGTGAGTGACAATTGTGAGTGACAATGGCTTTATTGTAAAACCGACTGCTATCGCAAGCTACATTGGCAAATGGAGAAAGTGCCAAAATTTTGGGCCTATGTCAAGACCCTCTACGCATTTAAAAGAATTATACGGTTGTGTCTTGCCATGTCATTGACTGGGCTTTGATGTGATATTGGGCGACGACTGGTTGTGTGCTACTCAGGCTCTCCTCGATTTTGACACACGGACTTGCTCGGGCCGACAGGGTTGTAGTCGTTTTGTACTGCACAAAGACGTCCCCCTTGTGCCATCGCCTGTGACTGACTCTATTGCTGTCGGCTGTGCAGTTCAAGAGGGTCCTTCACGCAGAACCCACCTCGGCTGTGTATCTGCTAATGGTGATGGAAGATGAGTCCCCTCCTGACTCAGTAGTGGTGAGTTGGCCTCGCATGGTGCGGCTCTTGACAGTTGGAGTTTGCGGATGTGTTCCCCGATGCTCTTCCAGACGGATTGCCTCCTGACAGAGGTGTGGCTCATACAATCCCATTGGAGCCCGGCGCTGCGCCGCCGTACCGTCCCATGTATCGACTGAGTTACTCTCGAATTATCAGGAGATGCAGTCCCAAGTGGAGGAACTGCTACGTGAAGGCCATATTAAGCCTTCCCAGTCGCCGTACGATGCACGGTGCACCAATTCTTTTGGTGGAGAAGAAGGATGGTAGCCTTCGAATGTGCATCGATTATCGAGCCTTGAACAAGCTCACTGTCAAGAATCGGTATCCTTTGCCTCGAATAGACGACCTGTTCGATCGTCTAGCGGGAGCTAATGTGTTCAGCTCCCTCGCTTTGCAAAGCGGTCATTATAAAAGTCGTATCACCCTGAGGATGTCCCGAAGTCAACGTTCCGTACGCCGCTCGGTCACTTCCAATCTAAGGTGCTCAGCTTTGGTCTACCCAATGCACCTGTCACATTTCAGGCGGTGATGACGAAAGTCTTTGGCCCCCTCCTGTGTGACTTTGTGCTGGTTTATCTGGATGACATACTGGTGTTCAGTAAAACGGGAAGGAAGAGCTCGCCCATTGAGGATAGGGGCTGGAACAGCCAGCCCAAAAAAGAATGGACAAAGTACGAGAAGGGAGCCAGGGGAAGCGCTAAGAAAATCAAGCACAAGAAGAAACAAAGCAGCTACTAATGACTCAGTAACTCCTGCTAAGCAGCCGCAGATCAGAGATGCTAGGGTCCTGGAAGTGGGTCCCCTGGACAGAGCCAGAGGCAGCAGCTAGGCCAGTAAAACGCCTGAGGAGCACGCACAACATTTGCGGCAAGTGCTGCAATTACTGCGTGGAAACCAGTTGTATGCCAAGAAATCCAAATGTGTATTTAACCAGCCTGAGCTGACCTACTTAGGTCATGTGGTGGGTAAAGACGGGGTACGCGTCGACCCCAAAAAAGACTGCAGTAGGAGAGGACTGGCCAGTGCCACGGAATGTGCCAGCGTTGCGCTGCCTTCTTGGGATTCGCAAACTACTTCCGCAAGTTTCTACAAGGGTACGGAAGTATGGCATCTCCTCTTACGAAGCTCACTCGTAAGTATGTCAGCTAGGTGTGGACGTCGGAATGCCAGAAGGCATTCGAGGATATCAAAAGGGTCGTGGTCAATCCACCCATTTTGGCCTTGCCTCGAAAAGGCGTGCCATTTGAAGTAGTATGTGACGCCTCTTTGATCGGCATTGGTGCCGTACTCTTGCAGGAGGTCATCCCGTAGCATTTGAAAGTCCCCTGCTTCGTCCTCTTGAGCGTAACTACACTACGGGGGAGCAAGAGCTCCTTGCTGTTGTGCACGCCTTACGTGTGTGGCGTTGCTATCTCGAGGGTGTTGACTTCACGGATGTAACGGACCACTGGCCGTTGACGTACCTTCACACAAAACAGCAAATGAGCAGGCGTCAAGCACGGTGGGCTGATTGCATAGCACAATTCCGTTTTCAGTGGTTGTACCGCCCTGGACGTATTGGTGTTGCGGACCCAGTGAGTCGCAACATTGCAGGGGCTGGTGTGGCGGCTGTCTTGCATGCTTCACGGGGTCAGACCGCAGACGTGCGGCCTACTCGTGGAGCCTCGTGGAGCTGCTCGGCAGTCCACCGCCAACCTCTGAGAGCTATTTGTGCGTATTCGTGATGGGTATGGCACAGACCCATGGTTTGCAGATCTATTCAATACACGCACACTGGTAAATGACCAGGGCTTTTGATGGCGAGGTGACGCCATTGTAGTCCCTGACTGCAATGCCTTGCGCAGCAGTATCTTGCAAGAACTGCATGAGCCTCCGTATAGTGGTCATTTGGGAATGGGAAAGACAAAGTAAGCTGTCCAGCTTCTCTTTTGGTGGCCGGACTTGAAAGTCCAAGTGGAGTCTTTTGTGAAGACTTGTGCCGCCTGCCAGCGCAGTAAGGCATGCTCTCATCAGCCTGCCGGGTAGCTCCAACCGTTGGAGATTCCTCTGAACAACTGATCTGATATAAGTGTGGATCTCATCACCCAGTCGCCGATGACGCGGAATGGCCATGACATCATTGCCGTATTTGTGGATCGTCTGAGTGAAATGGCGCACTTTGCGCCTACGACCACAAAGGTGTCAGCCAAGGAGTTTGCTGGTATGTCGTGGACCGAGTATGGAAACTGCAGGGAGTCCCAAGCGGATCATGTCTGACCGCGACCCTCGCTTTACGGAGCACTTCTGGAAAGAAGTGTGCAGGCTGATTGGCACCCAGCAATCCATGTCCACGGCTTTCCATCCCTTGACAAATGGTCAGACGGAAAGAATGAATCGGGTGTTGGAAGACATGTTACGGCATTTTGTAACCCCGGCCAGAGTGACTGGGATGAGTATCTTGCTCCAGCAGAGTACGCGGTGAATAATGCCTTCCACGAGTCAACTAAGAACTGAGTCGAAGAATTGAGTTTACTGACCTACTTAGGTCACAATTCGGATTTTAGTGGGTGTATCGCCCTGGACGTCTTAATGTTGCGGACCCTGTGAGTCGCAACATTAGCGGCACTGACGCGTTGGCCACCTTGAATGCTTCTGGAGTGCCAGCTGCCGGCCTGCGTCCGACTCGTCAAGGTTCTCAGCTACCCACGGAAGACCTCTCTGAGCTCAATGTCCGTATCCGTCAAGGGTATGATTCCGACCCATGGTTTGCTGAGGCAGCCAACGTGAGCACACTCACTGATGACAAAGGCTTTTGGTGGCAAGGTGACGCTATTGTGGTCCCAGACTGCAATGCCTTGCGCACGGACATAATGCAGGAGCTGCATGATACGCCTTACAGTGGTCATCTGGGAGTGAGTTGCACCCAAAAGGCTGTCAGACGCCTATTTTGGTGGCATGGCTTTTCAGCCCAGGTGCGCGCTTTTGTGGTCAGCTGTGCCACGTGCCAGCGTAGTAATCCAATCTCTGACAAACCGCCGGATTACTTCAGCCCTTGCAGATTTCGGAGCGGAATTGGTCCGATGTCAGTGTGGATTACATCACACAATCTCCTAAGACGCGACACGGCTATGATGCCATTGTCGTCTTTGTGGATCGCTTGAGTAAAATGGTGCATTTTCCTTTCACAATTACGCGGGTCTTGGCGAAGGATTCCGCTGGCATCTTTGTGGATAAGGTGTGGAAGTTGCATGGAGTACCTGAGAGGTTGGTCTCGGACCGCGATCCTCGCTTAACAGGTCACTTCTGGACAGAAGGGTGCAAGATTCTTGGCACGAAACAGGCCATGTCCAAAGCCTTTCATCCACAAACTGATGGCCAAACTGAGAGATTGAATCGAGTTCTCGAGGACATGTTGAGGCACTTCGTCGACTGCAGCCAGACTGACTGGGATGACTATTTGACTCCAGCTGAATACGCTGTCAACAATGCCTATCATGCGTCCACAAAGGAGACTCCATTATTCCTCGACTATGGTCAGCATCCCCGAGCTCCACTTCAGGTGGGGAGGCCGGAACGAGTTCCCACCGCGGTAGCCTTTACTGGGACTCTCTTGGAGGCTCAGATAAGAGCTCGGAAATTGCTCGGAAATTGCTCAGAGTCGCCAGAAGGCTTACGCTGACAAACATCGGAAGGACGTGTCTTTCGATGTTGGTGCACAAGTGCTGCTTAGCACGAAGCACTTATCCTTGCGGGCTGTGGGTACACGCAAGTTGCTGCCCAAGTGGGTTGGACCGTTTGCAGTAGTGCGCCTTGTGGGCAAGGTGTCCTACAAGCTCAAGACACCGGTGCATTGGAAGGTCCATAATATCTTCCATGTGTCTCAGCTGAGGGCCTTCCTTTCGGATGGTCGTGTCCAACCGCCCCCACCTCCACTACTGGTCGAGGATGATCTTGAGTTTGAGGTGGAAGAGATCTTGTCTCACGGGGACAAGTCTCGAGGGCGTAAGACCCGTGAGTATCTGGTGAAGTGGCTCGGGTATGGGCCTGAGCACAAAGCGTGGGAGCCTGTGGCCAATTTGGCAAATTGTCCCGATGGTCTGGAATCTCTGGCCAAGGTTGGTAATTCTCCGAGGCTTGGTAGAAGCAGCAGCCGGCGGGCGTCTTATTCCCTGGCGGCTGTTCTCTCGTGGTTCCCGAGGACGTGAACACCAGAGTGGGGAGGTATATAATGAACCAGCCATTTGCTTAAGCCACGTGGTTCTGTTGGCATTACATGACCGATCATCTGGGACAAGTGGGCCCGCCAGGTGGCGGGCTGGCTTAGCGCGCAAGGGGCGCCCGGAGGTGGGCCTCGCCATTCGAAGTACCCCTCGATGATTCGCCGATTCAAACCTGAGGATCTTGGGCCCGCGGCAAGGCGGGCTTTGGGGCGACCCGGTCACACCCCTGGAGGGGGGGTGGCACGGGAGAGCACTAAGGAGCCTTGGGGGCTGAGGCTCAACAGACAGTTCGAGCCCGGGAAGCTCCAAGAGCAGCCTTGCCGCTGCTGCCGCCGCAGCCGCAGCTGCACTCCGCTTCAGGGCCTGCTGCGCCGGCCTGCGCCCAGGAGGTGGAGCCGCCGCCGGACGGCGGCGCCACAGGGCCTATCTTCCGCTGCGCGACGCGCTAGTGCTTTCCTTCTGTAGTGGTGGACCAGTAATCCCCCTACGGCCGAACACAATAAGGAGACTCTCTCTAACTGCGTGTGCAGGGCGAGATTCTTTACACTGTCAGTTCATCCAGCCAGGCTTGGAAGCCCCTACGCTCCATCTGGCTGTCGAACTTCTGAGGTTCCGACGGCCGGGCCAATCCATGAAGGACGTACGCCTGGCCCTGGCCGTTGTGCAACCCATGCACCTGGCCATGACCTGCTTCAGCCGGCGCTCAGCGGTAATCAACCGAGTGAGCGCGGCCTTCAATTACTCGCACAACGCCCTCAGCAGAGCGTGTGAGGCGGGGTCCGTGACCGCCGTCCGTAACCTCCTCCATTGGGAGTGCCCAACGGTGCCAGTAACCTTACATGATCGTATCGTATCTACCGTTTGGAAGTCCCAAACGGCACCGGTAGCATTGCTCCACAGTATGTAGCTAGGACGGTCCGAGAACCGGGCTTCGTACCGCACGTGCAGGAGGCGTCGCGCCTCCTTCGTGCCGCCCAAGGCGCCGCATCGCGCCTCCTTGGTGCCGCCCGGGGAGCGGCGTCGCGCCTCCTTGGTGCCACCAAGTGGCGTCGCTTCCTGTCTCCTTGTATCGCCCAAAGGGCGTCGCTTCGTGTCCCCATTGGTCAGGCCCGTCCCTCCGGGGGAGGACCTTGGGGGCGAACCTCGTCACACCCTCGGGGGAGGGGGTGGCAGATGGAAGGCTAATCAGTAGTAGGCCGAGGCCAGACTCTTCAGTCGGACCCGTGACGCCAAGAGAGGCACAGCCCTGCTGCTGCCTGTTGCCGCAGCCGCCGCTACAGCTCTGCTGCTGCTGCCTGCTGCTGCAGCCGCCGCCACAGCTCTGCTGCTACCGCCTGCTGCCCAGCCCGTTACCGCAGCTTGTCACTGCGGGCCCCGCCGGCTCTCTGTTAGTACTATGGCTGCGCCCCGCATGAGATAGCTGCTGACCCTCGGTCGACTCGCCGTCTTCTGGCGGTACCTCAGGGTAAGACTTCCGCTGCGCTATGTGCGCGTACGTTCGCTGTGTGCGCTGGCGTTTATCTGTAAGAGGGTTGTCTTCAAAATACACTATGTCCGCAACCCAAATAGGACGTCTGACCCTGATTGTGCTTTCAGGGATACACAACGTTACGTCGATACTCATCAGGCGTCGTGGACTGCTTGAGGGCGTCTCGCCACTCCGTGGCTCCCCAGCAAGGTATGTAGCAGCGAGCGGCACTCTTGCCGTCGCTTCCGCTTCCTCCAAGTCGAACCATTCCGACATCTCGCTGAGCCACGCCTGGTGTAATGTTTCCCCCGTTTCGGCGTGCCAACGGGGTCAGTAACCTTACATGATCGTAACTACCGTTTGGAGTCCCAAACGGTGCGGGTAACTTTGCTGCACTCCGTGTAGCTAAGTACGGGTCGAGGGTCCTGGGCTCCGTAACACGTGCGCACGCCTCGGGCCCATGCCTGCAGGCTGGCCGGGTGGGCTAGCTCCCCCTCAGGCCAGCGCCCTGCAGGTTGGCCGGGTGGGCTAGCTGTTCCTCAGGCCAGCGCGCTGCGGGCTGGCCGGGTGGGCCAGCTCTCCCTTAGCAGTAACCTGCGGGCTGGCCGGATTTGTATTGAAATAGCCGTCTGGTTAAGCCACATGGCTCTGTTGGCATTACATGACCGACTATTTGGGCCAGGTGACCCGCCAGCTGGCGGGCTGGCTGGCCGGGCAAGTGGCCCGCCCGGGTGCGGGCCCCGCCCGTCCCGAAATACCCCTCGCCAGGATCCGCCCGTTCAAGGGAGGATCTTTGGGCCTGCCGCAAGGCGGGCCTTGGGGTGAACCTGCTCACGCCCCTGGAGGGGGGGTGGCACGGGGAGCACCAAGGACCTCAGGGGCTGAGGCACAGCAATCAGTTCGAGCCCGGGAAGCCTTGGAGCAGCCTTGCCGCTGCTCGCCACCGCAGCCGCCGCCGCACTGCGCTGCGGGGCCTGCTGGGCCGGCCTGCGCCCAGGAGGTGGGGTCGCCGTCAAGGCGGCGCCACAGGGCCTGTCTTCTGCTGCGCTATGCGCTAGTGCTTCCTGGTGTAGTGGTTTGGCTCCTAAACCCCCTATGCTCGAATACAATAAGGACTCTCTCTCTAACTGCGTGTTCAGGGCGAGATTCTCTACAGGATTGGCCAGCTCGCTTGGCCTCATGGCCGCATGGCCTCGGTCCTGTGTCCTCATGGCCTCAGTCCCGTGGCCTCGTGTGACAGGCTATTGGCCTGGCGCGCCACCTCCTTGGCGCTAGTGACTGTGAAGCGCGCCAGTCTCTTGGACTCGCGCACGGGCCTCTTGGCGCTAGTCCATTGGACTCGTGCTACAGGCCTCTGGCCCTGTGTGCCAGCCTCTTGTATTCATCGTGTCCCCTTGTCAGGCCCGCCCTTCCGGGGAGGGCCCTGGGGGCGACCCTCGTCACACCCTCAGGGGAGGGGTGGCAGAAGAACCGCTATAAGTAGTAGGCCTTGGCCAGACTCCTCAGTCCGACCAACGCCGAGAGAGACACAGCTCTGCTGCTCCCTAGCCAGCCCCGCTGCTGCCTGCTGCCGCAGCCGCCGCCACAGCTCTGCTGCTGCCGCCTGCTGCCCAGCCCGTCGCAGCAGCCCCTCGCTGCGGGCCCCGCCGGCCCTCTGTAAGTCTATGGTAGAGTCACCGCCCCAGGGCGGTGCCTCAGGGTAAGACTTCCGCTGCGCTCCGGGCGCGTATGTGCGTTGGCGTTTTCTTGTATGAGGGTTGTCTCCAAAATACCCTATGACCGAACTCAAACAGGACATTCTGACCCTAACTGTATGTTAAGGGGCAGGGATGTTATACCTGGAGCTCCCCCCGATCATCTTAACCCGTGTATTGCCGTGGCGCGTGGGCCTTAGCACATCCATGCTTAGGGATACCACTGCTCTTGCGCACCAAGTGCACTGCGGCATCGACCTCTAGCATGCGCCGCTCTCTGGCCCGCAGCCTGACGAGTTGGGCGTGCTGCTTCCCGCGCAGTCTCGCAAGGAGACGGTGTTGAGCTGGTCCATCGCAGACTGGACTGCTGCCAGATTCTGCGTGAGAAGTGCCATGCGTTGCACCTCCCCAGCCGACAGGCCCTCTTGGCTCGCGGCTCCGGACTCGGTGTGCCCCTCTTGGGCTTGCCCCGCAGCAGCCACTGCCTCAGCAGCTGGCTCTGCAGCAGCCGCTGCCTCAGCAGCCGACCGCTCTATCTCCCGAGGAGGGCTAGGAGGCGCACTAGATGTGTGCGACTTTATGATTTATGAGGAACACTGAGTAATCAACTCAGGCTCCAACAGTCAGCATATCGCACATTTTAATCTGCAGTACAGGACATCGCAAGACTGGTGCACCAGAGAGCGAGCAAGCAAGGCAGCGCGCAACGTCACACCTCCAAGAACAGGCAGGCAGACAGCCGCAGATATGACCAGGACCGAATGCACACGATCTATGCTGGCCACACGACTAAGTTTACCACACAAAGGCTGCAGGTTCAAGCCACACCTCGAGTTGGCGATATGCAGCAGGTGGTCCTCAAAGGATCATGCAGTCGATGGTTGGCGTTGGTCGCTGTTGGCTCACTGCGCAAAGATGACTCAGCACCCGGCGCTTCCGCTGAGCAGCCTCACGGACCAATGTCTGGCAAGGCCCTTAATCTCAACAGAAAAGGTCAAGCCAGCACATCAGAAAGATCCTTGCATTATAAGTGGCAAGGATGGGCAAGGATAAGTGGCAAGGAGTACAACAAATCCTAGCCCGATGGATGCAAGACCGCCTCTGATACTTAATGCAAACAAACTCGCCTCTACACACGCAGTTAGGGTGAGTCTTCTTTGTTATATCGGCTGTAGGGGTTTAGGAGCGAACCCACTACACGAGTGAAGCACAGCGCATAGGCGCAGCGGAAGACAGGCCCTGTGGCGCCGCCGTCCGGCGGCGACTCCGCCTCCTGGGCTCGAGCCGGCGGCTGTCCCCCAAGGGGCGCACGGACTCCCCGCAGCAAACCCTGCAGCAGGGTGCGGTGGCGGCTGCGGCGGCAAGCAGCGGCAAGGCTGCTCCTGAGCTTCCCAGGTCCGGACTCCCGTCGGGTCTCAGCCCAAGGCTCGTTGTGTTTCGCCCGTGCCACCCTCCCTCCAGGGGTGTGAGCGGGTCGCCCCACGGCCCTGCCTTGCGGCGGGCCAAAGATCCTCCCTTGAACGGGTGGATCCTAACGAGGGGTATTTTAGGACGGGCAGGGCCCGCACCTGGGCGGGCCACTTGCCCGGCCAGCCAGCCCGCTACCTGGCGGGCCACTTGTCGTCAAACGGCAAGCGGTCATGTAAGGCTACCAGCACCGTGTGGCTTAACCAAACGGCTGGATCGTTACAGTGAGGGGTATGAGACATATTTGAGATACTACTACCACAGTGTTGCTGAGCAAGGCCGGTGCACCAGGCAAGCAAAGCAACATAGTGGCCCGCCAGAACAATACCCCCAATTAGCAAAGCTGCGAAAGCAGACCCAGGAGGGCACCAGGCTAAAAGTACAGACCAGCAGCACCTGGCCGACAGTCAGATTGCCACGCACCTTTCGCCGGTCGCAATCCCGTGCTTCATAGGCCGGCTACACACCGGGCACCCGTGTTACGCAGGGAGAAATACTGACCAGGCAATGAAGATTGCCGCCGGGAAGAAGAGCCACTCGGAATCTTGAAAACCACGGTGCGTGATGTTAAAGGCGAAGGGTGGCACTTTTGCCGCTTCGCCGACGAAGGTTACACCTACAGAGTAGGAATTTTACCACGCTTACAGAGAAAAGTTAGTCCAGACTTCATAAAGAGCACACCCCAGTCGTACTCCGGCAGCAACAGTAACAGGTAGACATGGCTGGTAGAAACGGCTGGACACACCCCGGTTGTGACTAAGAGTGCAGCAGGTGGAGACAGTTGGACACATCCAACCATAGCCCCGGCTGCACCAGGCACTTAGCCTACAGGAGATTAGAAATTGCTCGCCCCACAGATGGGCTAGCAGTTTGCATATCTCATAGCACGCACGTAAACACAGGGGTTGCTAGCAGGTCCCCTTGGACCAGCAGTCACATACTGCTCCATCAAGCGCACAACGCGCTGCGCCTCCTTGGAGTCGGACGATCCAGGGATGGTGATTGGAGCCCGGACAGCTCATCAAACCACTGCCTCGATCTCAGCAGGTTGAAGAGCCGGCAGAGGAGGACTAGGTGGCGCTTGTGAGTCAGCCGACTCCATGCCTTTACTCCAACACACTGAGGGATCAAGTCAATTGCGAGTGTAAGACATATCTGCTGAAACAATACTACCACAGTGTTGCTGAGCAAGGCCTGTGCACTAGGCAGCAAAGCAAAATATGGCAACCCCTTCACATCTCGTGTGAGGAATGTGACCACCTCTTTGTGTGGACCCTGCCTAGTGGCAGGCTCCGGTGAAGAAGTCCAGCCCGGGGGATCTCATGATATTGGGACTTCTTCCAAGCTCATTGACCATATGTACAGCGTGCCCTTGGTTTGGCACGTATCTGGGCAATACGTGGCTTGTGTGCCACTGCGCCCTGGGCGTTGAGTGATCTGTTCGTTCTCGCCGGTTTAGTATCCGTCGCTTGGCGACGAGTGGCTTGTGTGCCACTACGCCCCGGCATCGCCTGTATAACAGCTATCAGCTGTGCTGCTGTGCTGTAACACGAGCTGGCCAGTACCCATTTGTCTAGTGTGTGAGACGTGGGGCCATGGTGTGGTACAAACCCGATCTAAGCTGGCCTACGTGTGGCTATGTGCCCATGGACGTCAGGGACTTTGTCGTGCAATCGGTACTGTGTGATGCCTCGGCATGGGTGAACCTTGCTTTGATACTCGCCTTGCCGTACCTCAGGTGTTGGCGGCTGGTGCGCCCTCACCCTTATTTGTGCTTAAATGCACACTCCAATGCAGGCAGTATGGTGCCTGGCACTACGTGCGATGAGAACGTGGCTGTCCGCCATCTTCATTGACCTCAAGGCCCTGGGCCCTGGTCAGTAGCACTTCAGTGTCACCTACTTCCAGTAGAAGTCCTTTTACTTCCTGCAGCTGTTGAGAATGTGATGTCACAGCTATGGGTTAAGTAGCTTACGGAGCTAGGCTTGGCAGCTGTTGTCAACGCCCTCTGCAGCCACTGCTTGGTCAATCCCTCGCCAGTATACCCCTTGTGATGCCCACGTGTCATACCACACTTGACGGGCATGGACTCAGAAACCATGTGGTTTCCAGTGTCCTGCCCGAGTGGCCTGTAATGTTGGCCATGTTGCTGGGTATCGAGAATTGGGCCATTGGCCCAGCTGAGTGCTGAGTATCCCTGTGCACTCATAGCTGGAAAGCTGCCGGCCTCAGATGCCTGCAGCTGGCTAGTGCATTAGAGTACTCTGGGTGAGTGCTCGGCTCGGCCGTGAATGTCAAAGGATTGACTTGTAGTGGGATGCTTCGGAACAGCATCTTTGCACTCTGCGACCAATAGCTGTTGTTGAAGACGTACCTTCACACGCAACCAGCTTTGGCTGTGTATCTGACTTTGATGATAAGCAATGAGTCTCCCCCTGACTTTGTAATACGTGTAGTTGCCTCACCTGGTGCGGCTCTTCGGTTACCGAAGTAGCTGGATGTGTTTCCCGAACGCGTCTGGACGGGTGCCTCCTCATCCAAAGAGGCTCGAGGACGTCTGGCGCTCTGCCGCCGTACTATATCGACTGAGTACTCTCGAGCGTTGAGAGATGCAATCCCAAGTGGTGGACTTGATTGAACACAGGCATAATGAGCCCCCTCAGTTGCCGTATGGTGCACCTATCCGCTTCCTTGTGAAGCACTGGGGTAGTCATCGGATGTGCATCCGGCATCGAGCTCTAACCAAGCTCATTGTCAAGAGCCGGTGCTGTTTGCCTGGCATTGATGATCTGTGTGATCGTCTTCGAGGAGCAAGTGTAATTTCTCTCTCGATTTGTGAGAGTTTATCACCAACTTTGTATTACGCCTGGGGAAGTTCCGAGTTTGGCTTGTTGTGCGCCGCTCAGAAATTTCCAAAAGCGTGTCAGGCTGTGACAATGGAGTCTTTGGCCCCCATCGTATGACTCTGTGCTGGTCGTATGACTCTGTGCTGGTATACTTGGATGACGTACTGGTGTTTGTATCACACCCGAGGATTACGTATTGTGACGTTCCCACCGTTACGTGACTTTTAACCGCGCGATGTGACGCGCGGTGTGACGCGGCTGTCAGCAAGGTGACGCACAGGCGCGCCGCCTCCAGCAGGAGCGGCGGATTCATGTCTTCCGGAGAGAAGCTCCTCGGCATATTCTGGTATTTGCCGACACACTCGTAATGACGTGTATGTGACAATCGTGGCGCGCCCGTGACGCCGGCCACACCCGTGACGCACTGGCGGCGCCGCAAGCCGGCGCCGCAGGGCGCCGCTCGGCGGCGCCGCAGTCAGAGCGCCGCCGCTCGGCGGCGCCGCAGGCTGGCCGCCATTGGCCGCCACTGGCCGCCACTTCCAGAATGAAGCCGCGTGGCCTGGCCACGTACTAGATTCCCCTTGTCGGGCCCGCCTTCTCGAAGGTGGGCCCTGAGACGAGCCTCCCAGAGACCCCTGGGAAGAGTGGCACATGAAGCACTACAAGTAGGGCTGAGAGCAGACTTGGGTCACTCGGTCGATCTCAGTGAAGCCCGCGAGAGAGAGGCGCAGCTCCGCTGCTGCCTGCTGCCGCAGCCCGCCGACGCAGCCCTGCTGCTGCCTGCTGCCGCAGCCCGTCGCCGCATCCTGTCGACGCGGATCTTCATCGGCTCTCCATATGTAATACTGTGACTGCAGTCGCTGGCCCGCACTTGAGAGGTGAGCTGCTGCCTGTCGGCAGCATCTCAGGGCAAGACTTCCGCAGTGTGGTACACGTGGTGCTTCGCTGTGCTGGGGGTTTGTCTCTAAACCCCAATGACCGAAACCAATCAGGACTAACTGACCCTTGACTGTGCTCCTAAGGGTCAGGAATGCTTCACGTATTGCACCTGCAGCCAGTGCTGCCTTTGCAACGTGAGAACCATTTGTATGCCAAGTGTGTGTCACCCGTGCTAAGTAGGGCGTATTGTGGGCAAAGACGGGGTTCGCGTCGACCTCAGAAGTAGTTGTCAAGTCATGCTGCATCTATCTGCAGCGACTGACGTAAAGGACTGGCGAAGTGCCACGGGATGTGCCGCAGTTGCGTTCCTTTTGGAATTCACACAGTATACCGGTTCCTGACAGGATTCCTGCAAGGACACGGAATTATGTCATCTCCTCTGTTGAAGCTCACTTGTAAGGACGTACCCTGGGGTGGACGTTCAAATGCCCGCGGACATTTGAGGAAATTCAAAACAATTTCTAGTATCCCCACCTGTTTTGAGCCTTGCCTCGAGAAGGCGCTCCATTATAGTCATATATGGTGTGACGCCTCTTTGGTCGGCATTTGCCGTTCTCTTGAACGAGGGTCACCCCGTCATATTTGAGACTTGCCTGCTCAGTCCTGCCGGGCGCATCTCAACTACGGGGGGAGCAAGAGCTCCTTGCTGTTGTGCACGCCCTCCGTGTGTGGCGATGCTATCTCAACGGTGCTAACATTACGGTTGTAACGGGCCATAGCCAGTCGATCGTTTTTCGCACACAACAGCAAACGAGCAGGCGTCAAGCTTGGTGAGCTACTGGTACGGTACGGTACCGTACCAGTATCCATCCATCCAGAGGTGTACCACCCTGGAAGTAACAGTGCTGCGGATCCGGTGGCCGCAACATTGTAGGCTGCTGTGGCGCCTGTCTTGTGTGCCACAAGGGCTCAGACCGCAGACGTGTGGCCTGCGCGTGGGGCCGCTCGGCAGTCACCACCAATCTCTCTGAGCCGTTTGTGCGTCTTCGTGATGGGTATGGCACAGACCCTTGGTTTGCACGAGCAACCAAACCGCGCACAGTAGTATATGACCAAGGCTTTTGGTGCCGAGGTGACGCCATTGTGGTGCCCAACTGCAATGCCTTGCGCACTAGTATCATGCAAGAGACGCATAAAGCTCGGTACACTGGTCACTTGGGTATTGGAAAGACAAGGAAAGCTGTCAAGCTTCTCTTATGGTGGCAGGGCTTGTCAGTCCAAGTAGAGTCTTTGTGAGGACTTGCGTCACCTGCCACGTAGTACTGCACGCTCTCACAAGCTTCCAAGTTGCTGGGATGTCTGTGGATCGAGTATGGAAACTGCACAGAGTACCCAAGCGAATCGTCTAACCGCGATCCTCGCTCCACGGGTCACTTCTGGAAAGACGTGTGCAGGCTTATTGGCACACGCACTCCATGTCCACAGCTTTCCACCCACAACCAGACGGTCAGACTATGAGGTTGAAGCGGGTTCTGGCAGCCATGCTAAGGCATTTTGTACCTCAGTCCGGCTGACTGGGACGAGTACCTTGCTCCAGCGAATCTGCTGTGAACAACGCCTTTCATGACTCCCAAAAGCACACACCCTTCTTCCTGAATGTCAGCATCCCCGATCACCTTTGCAGGTAGGGAGGTCGGAGCGCGTTCCGGCCGCCGCGCGTTCCGGCCACCGGTGACCTCCTGGAGGCTTAGCGGAGGGCTAAGCAATTCGTGACAATTGCTCACATCCGGCACAAGCAGTTTACTGATTTACGTCGCAAGAATGTGTCCTTCGACGTGGGTGCCCCAGTGCTATTGAGCACTAAGCATCTAGTTTTGCGGGCTATGGGTACGCAAATTGATGCCACAGAGGGTTGGACACCTTTGGTGCAATACGCTTGGTCGGCAAGGTCGCATACGAGCCTGATGCACCGGTACCATGTGTCTCAGCTCGGGCCATTTTATTCGGATGGCCGTGTCCAACCGCCCCCCCCTCCCCTCGTTCTTGATAACGCGGAAGAGTATCAAGTGAATGAGATTGTGTCACACCGGAACATTCTCCGTGAGCGTTGTAATTTCCGTGAGTCCCGTACCTTATCAAGTAGCTAGGCTATGCGCCTACGACAGTACATGGGAATTTGCGGTCAATCTTGCCCGTTGTCCTTTCCTCGTTCAAGAGTATCTGACAGATGGCATTGCCTTCTCTCTCCATCGTCCAGTATCTTCCCGCCGGGATTGAGTTCCCTGGGTCGAACCCCTGTAGTAATTCTTCCTTGTTCCCGAGGACGTGAACATCTAAGTGGGGAGGTATATAACGTTGCCTCCGTTTAAGAGTACGACGGTCCCGGTGACTTACATGATCGTATCGTATCTACCGTTTGGAAATCTCAAACGGTGCGGGTAGTCTGCTACACCCCGTGTAGCTAATAAGTACGGTCTGAAACCCGGGGCTTCGGACCGCGCGGCATCGTCCGCCAGTCGTACTGTCCGAGAGGCGCTGCTTCGCTCGCGCGCGGCATCGTCCGGGAGTTGTCTCCATCCGCCAGGCGCTGCTTCGCTCGCGCGCGGCAGCATCCGGCAGATCCGTCGTATTCGCTTGTCAGGCCCGCCCCTCCGGGGGAGGACCTTGGGGGCAGCCCTCGTCACACCCTCAGGGGAGGGGTGGGAGATGGAACGCTTATCGGTAGTTGGCCGAGACCAGACTCCGGAGTCGGACCCGTGACGCCAAGAGAGGCACAGCCCTGCTGCTGCCTGCTGCCGCAGTCGCCGCCACAGCTCTGCTGCTGCCACCTGCTGCTCAGCCCGTCGCCGCAGCTCGTCGCTGCGGGCCTCGCCGGCTCTCTGTAAGCACCATGGCCGCGCCCCTTGCGGCAACAGCTGCTGACCCTCAGTGAGTCGCCGCCTTCCGGCAGTGCCTCAGGGTAAGACTTCTCGCGCTCTGTGCGCGTACGTGTGCGCCGTGTGCGCCGGCGTTCCACCCTGTAAGGGGGTTGTCTCCAAAACACCCTATGTCCGAAACCCAGAAAGGACGTTCTGACTCTTAACTGTGTGATTTGGGACAGAGATGTCACAGGCTCCTCCTTCTTTGGCTTTGGACATTCTCCTTCTTTTTGGGCTGGCTTTGCCAGCCCCTCTTCTCTATAAGCGAGCACTTTCTTTCCCAGCCAACCCCCTCTCCTGGACGCGTCTTTCTTCTTGCACGGCCCACTGGCCACCTTCTTGCCCTCCATCCGCCCCTGCGTCACTGGCCGGGTGCAATGCGATCGCTGGGAAAGCAATCTGACGCGTTGGACTTGCGGCGCCACAAGTGGCGGTGCACATCAACGATGTGCATGTAAGGGAAGCAAACTGGTACCCGCGAACTCCTCTGGAACAGCATGGTTGCCATCTGTAGGAAGCTGACTTCCAAGTGGCCAAAAATGACTCTCCATCATGCCAGCCAAGCATCTCCATGTGCGGCGCAAGACCTCATCGCCATCGCCCCTAGCGAGGGCTCAACTCAATGAGGACGTGTCACCGCAACTCAACCGATCTTAAGAACCCGACCCCAACAGCTTAGGAGCCGGGTCTCAATGTCGGCTAGGCTGCAGGCACCAAAGGAACGCGAGTACACGGACCACCCGGCAGGCAATGATTTCGTCGTGCCGTTCAAAAAAAAAATCACCGGGCCACTTGGGCATTATTGGCTTGACCTGCACATCTCGCATGGAGAGCAATGATCCGGCATCAAGGACAGGTGCGCGAGCCACCCGGCTCCGATGCTGCTGGAGTGCGCGCTCGGGTGTTCCCCTCTCTCTTAGTCGTGGCCCAGTGCTCCTAGGGTATGCCTGCATCTGTATGCAGCTCAGTTCTGGCTGCTGCTTCTGGGGCTCGACTTGGCTACAAGTGGCTAGCTACTCCGACTTGTGGCGGTTGACTGGGAGTATGAGGACCCATTTGTAGTGCCACTTGCAGAGCTGCGTGACTGTCCTCTTTGCACACTTCGGAGCTCTGGACACTTGTCCATCCCTTTTGGGCTGCCCTTTTACAGCCAACGCTCCTTTAAGAAAGTTCTAATAAGTAGAAGGCGGCGATGCCTGTTGAAGGCTGCCGTAATCAGCAACAGACAAGGTTCAAACAGAAAGGCTGCCGTAATCATCAACAGACAAGGTTCAAACAAAACCCAACAGGAGAAGAAGCTCCTTCCAAGGAGCGAGGTGTGCAAGGCCATTTCAGAGAGTTTGACAGCGTCTAATGAAACAGCTAACCCAGGGTCTGGCGATAGCCGTGAAACGCCAGCCCACATTAAATGGACAAGGCCAGATAAGTACAAGCCACGAGAGCGAGGAGTTGTTCTGATGTTTATTAGTCGATATGAAGGACCACTGCGAGGACAACTATTCAATCCCCAGTAAGTGCGGTCACGAGTCAGGTGAAGTAGCAGCGGCCAGTAGAAGCTTTTTCACAGGGGGCGGTAGATATAAACGGCCAGCTCACGAGAAGAAGAAAGGGGTTTGTGTAACGTTCCTATCCCGTTACACACAATTAAGGTCAGAACGTCCTGGTTTGGGTTCAGACATAGGGTGTCTAGGTAAACCCTCATACAGGAGAACGGCAATGTACATATGCGCACTGAAACGTCATTAGCCCTATACACGCAGTGAAAGATTAGTACGGCCTAATTGGATTCGGTAAATGGGAATTTAGAAGCAACCCCCTACAGTGAAGCACTACTACAACTTACAGCGGAAGTCTTACCCTGAGGCGCCGCCAGAAGGCGGCGACGCTACTGAGGGTCTGGCTTCATAGCTATCCCCACATGAAGCGCAGCCATGGTACTTATGAAGAGCCGGCGATGTCTACAGCGACGAGCTGCGGCGACGGTCTGAGCAGACGATGACGGCAGCAGAGCTGTGGCGGCGGCTGCGGCAGCAGGCAAGCAGGGCTTGCCTCTCTCTGGCCTCACTGATCGAACTGACCCGCTCAGTTTCAGCTGACTACTTGTGATGCTTCAATGCCACCCCCGCCTCCAGGGTGTGTAGGAGCCGCTTCAAGGCCCACCCCGTCAAAGGCGGGCCTCACGGTCGCGAGACCATGTCACGTCCTCGTGAAGACCTCGAAGGTGCCGTAGGGTGAACATGTAACGTCCACGGGCGGACCGCGAGGGACCTTTAGGACATGTGACGTCCACGGGCGGACCTCGAGGATACCGCAAGACAGGGGTCACGCCAAGCGGCACAAAGCTGGCGGTAGAAGACAATGCGCGCGGGAAAACACGGAGATGGGCAGCGCAATAGATATCCTCATCTGCGCGACAATAGGAGGGTAATGCGCCCAGACGGGCGGAACGCTATATGCACAGAGCGCAGCTGAAGTCTTACCCTAAGGCACTGCCCAAAGGCGGCGACTCTACCGAGGGTCAGTAGCCTAGTGTCCAACATGGGGCGCAGTCATATACTCACAGAGAGCCGGCGGGGCTCGCAGCGACGAAGCTGCGTAGGGGCTGGGCAGCAGGCGGCAGCAGCAGAGCTGTGGTGGCGGCTGCGGCAAGAAGAAAAAGAAGAAAGCGGCTGCTGATATGAAAGAATCGGCTGTGAAATGCCAGCCAGATGCATACAGGTGTTCATGACGGAGCCAAGGGCTAGGCAGACAGGGCGCAAAACAGGGCGCAGACAGGGCAGCAGGCAGTAGCGGGGCTGGCTAGGCAGCAGCAGGGCTGTGTCTCTCTTGGTTTTGGTCCGACTCAGGAGTCTGACCAAGGCCTACGACTTATAGCGTTCTACCTGCCATGTGACATCTCTGTCCCTAATCACACAGTCAGAATGTCCTGGTTTAGATTCGAGCATAGGGTGTTCTGGAGACAACCCTCATCTAGGAGAACGCCAACGCACATACGCGCACAGAGCGCAGTGGAAGTCTTACCCTGAGGCACCGCCCTGGGGCGGTGACCCTACCAATAGACTTACAGAGAGCCGGCGGGGCCCGCAGCGATGAGCTGCGGCGACGGGCTGGTAGCAGGCGGCAGCAGCAGAGCTGTGGCGGCGGCGGCAGCAGCAGGCAGCAGGGGGGCTGGCTAGGCAGCAGCAGGGCTGTAACGTCCCCGCCGTTACAGGACGCTTAATCCCGACTTAAGCGCTATCGTGTAACCACTGACGCGCACGTGCCTGACGCGTGCAACGCTCGAGCGACCCGCGCGAGGTGTCGCGCGGTGTGACACGCCTGCTGACGATGTGACGTGCAGGCGCGCCGCCTCCAGCAGAGGTGGCGAATCCTGGACTTCCCAAGCGGAGCTTCTCGGCCTATTCCTGAATCTGCCGCCGTGCTCGCAATGACGTGTATGCGACAGGTGTGGCGCGCCCGTGACGCCGCGCCACACCTGTGACCCACTGGCGGCGCCGCAAGGCGGCGCCGCAGGACGGCCGCCGCTTCCGGACGGGAGCCGCGTGGCCTGCCCTCGCACTAAGTCCCCCTTGTCGGGCCCGCCTTCCCGAGGTGGGCCCTGAGACGAGCCTCTCAGAGACCCCTGGGGAGGGTGGCACATGAAGCACTACAAGTAGGGCTGAGAGCAGACTCGGGGGCACCCGGTCAACATCAGTGAAGCCCGCGAGAGAGAGGCGCAGCCCTGCTGCCGCCTGCTGCCGCAGCACCGCCAACGCAGCCCTGCCGCTGCCTGCTGCTGCAGCCCGTCGCCGCATCCTGTGGTTTAGGGTTTAAAGGACCTCCTAAATCGGCTCTCCTGTGGTAAGACTGTGACTGCTCCTTTGAGGACAGTCGCTGGCCCGTACCTAAGAGGTGAGTCGCCGCCTGTCGGCGGCGCCTCAGGGCAAGGTATTCCGCTGCGTGGTAGACGTGGTATTCCACTGTGCTGGGAATTTGTCTTTAAACCCCAGCGACCGAAACCAATTAGGACGTCCTAACCCCTAACTGTCTGTATAGGGCTCAGAACGTCACACTGCTGCTGCCTGCTGCTGCAGCCCGTCGCCGCATTCTGTCGTCGCGGATCTTCATCGGCTCTCTGTGAGTAAGACTGTGACTGCAGTCGCTGGCCCGTACCTAAGAGGTGAGCTGCTGCCTGTCGGCAGCGCCTCAGGGCAAGACTTCCGCTGTGTAGAACACGTGGTGCTTCGCTGTGCTGGGGTTTGTCTCTAACCCCAGCGACCGAAAGCAATAAGGACGTCCTAACCCCTAAGTGTCTGTACAGTGCTCAGAACGTTTGAAGGGCTGTGTCTCTCTCGGGCATTGGTCGGACTCCAGAGTCTGGCCTCGGCCCACTACTTTTAGCGTTTCTCCTGCCGCCCCTCCCCAGAGGGTGTGACGAGGGTAGCCCCCAAGGTCCTCCCTCGGAGGGGCGGGCCTGACGAATGGGGATACAGGAATACGGATCTTGGGGACTGGCGCGTGCCGCGCGTGGCGCATGCAGCGCGTGCCGCGTGGCGCGTGCTGCTCGTGGCACGAGCCTGACGAATGGGTAGGCGAGTCGCGTAGCGCGTGCTGCGCATGGCGCGAGCCGGACGAATGGAAAGGCGAGTCGCGTAGCGCGTGCTGCGCGTGGCACGCGCCGCACGCGACGGGTGCAGTGCGTGTCGCGGGGCGCGTGCCACGCGTGCCGCACGTAGCACGTGCCGCATGTACCCAGGGTCTCAGCCCTCACTTAGCTACACGAAGTGCAGCGAAGTTACCCGTACCGTTTGGAAGTCCCAAGCGGTAGATACGATCATGTAATGTTACCGGCACCGTTGGCGCGCTTAAATGGGGGGAAAGGTTACATGCCACCTCTGCCCCCAGGGTGTGACGAGAATCGCCCCCAAAGCCCTCCCCAGGAGGGGCGGGCCGAACCAAGGGGACACGAAGAGCGGCACCTTCGGCGGCACCAAGGAGGCGCGAAGCCAGGCCTTGGGCGGCTCCAAGGAGGCGCGACGCGGCGCCTTGACGGCTCCAAGGATGCGCGAAGCGGCGCCTCCTGGCGGCGCCAAGGAGGCGCGAAGCGGCGCCTCCTGGGCAGTGCACGTGCGATACGAAAGCGGGGGCCTCGGACCGTACTTGACTACATACAGTGGAGCAAAGCTACTGGTACCGTTTGGACTTCCAAACGGTAATTACGATACAAGCATGTAAGATACCGGCACTGACAGCACTCCCAGACTGAGGGAACGTTACAAATTGCGCCACAGCATGGCCCTTCTTTCGCAGCCACAAGCAGCAGGCGACGCCTCCTCCTCGAGGGGTCATCACCGACGCCTTCGGCTGGGTGCTCCCATAATGACAGTGCCTGGCCGAGCGGCGGCCCAAGCAGAGCACACGTGTAGAAAATAACAGCACAACGCTTGGACAGAAAGCTCCACCTGTGCCCCATGGACATCTACAGCAGCTACGCTTACGAGTGCTCCTCTCTCCTTCAGCGTCTGTCTCAGCAGGTCGACTCATGGCGTAAGGAGGGGGGCATTGGGCATACTAGCATTCTGCTGGCGTAGGTCAATTTAGTCGTCCTGACTACACTTGGGAGCTCTTTTTACATACAGACTGGAGAAAGTGGGTATGGGAGCAGTCCTTACACAGAGGGACCAGGACAACCATCACTACGTCATTGCGTATGCAAGTCGCAGTAGTGATGCCGCATCATTACTCGGCACGTGAGGGTGAATGTGTAACGTCCCCGCCGTTACGGGACGCTTAACTCCGAATTCAGCGCTATCGTGTAACCACTGACGCGCACGTGCCTGACGCGTGCGACGCGCGAGCGGCCCCCCACGTGAGGTGTCGCGCTGTGTGACGCGCCTGCTGACGAGTGACGTGCAGGCGCGCCGCCTCCAGCAGAGGTGGCGAATCCTGACTTCCGGAGAGAAGCTCCTCGGCATATTCTGGTATCTGCCGACACACTCATGATGACGTGTATGTGACACGTGTGGCGCGCCCGTGACGCCGCGCCACACCCGTGACGCACTGGCGGCGCCGCAAGCCGGCGCCGCAGGGCGCCGCTCGGCGGCGCCGCAGGCTGGCCGCCATTGGCCGCCACTGGCCGCCACTTCCAGAAGGAAGCCGCGTGGCCTGGCCACGTAGTAGATTCCCTTGTCGGGCCCGCCTTCTCGAAGGTGGGCCCTGAGACGAACCTCCCAGAGACCCCTGGGGAAGAGGCCACTTGAAGCACTACAAGTAGGGCTATGACCAGCTCAGGGTAATCGGTCCAAGTCAGTGAAGCCCACGCGAGAGAGAGGCGCGCAGCCCTGCTGCCGCCTGCTGCCGCAGCTCGTCCACGCAGGCCTGCTGCTGCCTGCTGCTGCAGCCCGACGCCGCAACCCGTCGCTGCAGATCTTCATCGGCTCTCCTGTAAGTAGACTGTGGCTGCTCCCACTGGGGACAGTTTGCTGGCCCGTACCTGAGAGGTGAGTCGCCGCCCGTCGGCGGCGCCTCGGGGCAAGGTATTCCGCTGCGTAGTACACGTGGTGCTTCTCTGTGCTGGGGGTTTGTCTCTAAACCCCAGCGACCGAAATCAATAAGGACTTACTGACCCCTGACTGTGCTCTTAAGGGTCAGAAACGTTTCAGAATGCCTAGCAGCTGTGGGATGTCCTACTTTTTCGGCCGTGTCTTAAGGCCGATTTTCTAACTGATAACTAATCATCCACCTTGACAATGATTGCTGACTACTAAGTAACCAATAGGTGATTGGCGCGATGGGCTTGGTAGCTGCAGAACTTTGAGTTTACCATCGTACATCGACCGAGTTTCCAAAATTTGGATGCCGATGCTCTTAGCCGCAGTCTCACGTCTGAGGTATATTTAAGCAATCGGCTCATATTGCAAAGCAGGATTTCCACGACGACTTGCATACACATGGACATATTCAATGCAATGCTTCTCAGTGGATGCGCTCTTGACATTCCTGATGACGCTTTATTTTCATAAATATGTGTGGTTTTTATACCCCAAATCTTCTTAATTTGCAGACTGGTGTTTATCCTGCCGAGTCTACCTCAATGCAGAAGGAAAGGTTCAAGCACAGGGCTAGACGCTATATCTTGAAAGACGACCAGGTTTTCAGACATGAGGAGTAAGGGTATCAGGTAATTACACCGCCAATATTACATAAGCAACTTGTCCATGATGTTCATACAGACCTTGCACTTTTTGGTTGGAAAGACATTGTCAGCTTGTTGTCCCACGTTATTGGTGGTCTGGTTTGACTACTATGGTCAACCATGTATTGTTCCATGTGAGGAAAGTGATAGAAAACGCAGCACTTATCTCTCAAGTCACGTGCCTACACAATGGTTATTTCACAGGTGGAGTCTGGATTTGGCCGGACCTCTAATAAAGCCGACGACCGTCCATATGTACTAATTACGATCGAACATTCCTCCAAAAGGTCGAAGTGGTCATCATCTCTGGCAAGTCCAGTACCTATGTGGCCGACGTTTGTTTGGTACAGGTATTGTCTCAATCCGGAGCTTGTGCCAAATTACAGTACTCACTAAGGGACGGAATCTCAAGGTGATTTCTGCAAGCTCTTTATATTACACCTTGATTGACCATCGCCTCACTTCCTGTGACCATCCACAACCTGATGGACTAGCACAACGTATGGTACAAACCACAAAGCGTGGTCTCACCAGATATGTTTTTCGAAAAGGCGTGGAAAGATAATACAGATTCTTACCTTAGCTATGATGGGCTACAGGATGTGTAAGCGGACTGCATTGTCTGCTTATAATCCATACTTCTTATTGTACGGACGTCACCCTGCTATTCCCATCAGTACTAACGCAACTTCAAATCAAGTAATCAAACTGGACAATCCTAACCTGTGGATAAGGGTTTGTACGGAGCTTGGCAACCAATTCAAGAAACATATGTCTATCGCTCTGGACAACCTACGTGGAGCTCAACACAGATATATACGACGCAATGCTGCAATTCATAGTGGTGGATACAAGGTCAGGCCACTAACAGTTGCTGTCACTGACTACGTATATCTGAAGGTTGATCCACAGCAGACCTGTTGACACTAACGACCTTGTAGATGAAGGGCCCTGCAGCTGCCTCCACAGCGTGCTGTGATGTAACCTTCAGATGTACGTAGTAATTGACAGCAACTGTTAGTGGCCTGGGTTTGTGTCCACCACTGCATATTGTACCATTGACTTCATATCCGGTTTGTATCTACGGTTTGTATCCACCACTACTAAACCCCCTCCAGAACGAGCTCTTGCAGATGCTCCAGCAGCATGCGTGAGGGGCCGCCTGCACCCGCGCGGCGGCTGCTCTGCAGGGCCTCGTGGAGACCGCCAGCGTCCAGGACCACTTCCTCCTGTGCCGCGAAGGTGGCCAACCACGTGGGCAGGGAAGAGCACGCCAAGGGGTGGAGGGCCTCAAGGGCCTGCCTGGTCTCCCAAGTTGTTGGCGGCAGCACCAAATCGTCCAATGCCTGCATGGCTCTTGAGAGCCCGCCTGCGTAGCCATAGCGGAGAGCTCAGCAAGCACTTGTTGCCCATTTGGCGTCGGTGCCGTCCGAGAGGCACTGGGCTGACTCGGCCACTGCGGCATCATGCTGCGCCAGGAGCTCCTCCCACTGCCCACTCTTCCAGAGGAAACTGCGTTCCAAGAGGGGCTGGTTGCCCTGACTGTAGCCCTCGTGAGTTACGCGCCCAAGCAACAAGCGAGGAGACAAGATGAAGCGCTTCCACAACGCCCCGTTGCAGGTCAGCCACAATGATCTGCATCACGAAGCGGAGGTCTCCGTGTAGGTGCGGGGCACATGGAGGAGGAGCAGGAGGGCCGCGTGCCCGTTAACAGCGGCCAGGTCTAGGTCCGCGACCCACTAACAGTGACGAGGACCGGGCGGGGCTGGGCCCGGAGGGACTCGCCGGCCTGGGCCGCCGCAGCTGCCGCCGGCTGCAGCTGCAATCCGTGTATGCACCGCACGGTTGTCTCGCTGCACGCAGGCACGCTCATGCCGGGTCAAACCACGACGACCTTTGCAGGGCCGCTGGCAGTGCTTACACGGGGAGAGGCTCAGCCGCTCGGGAAGGAGGCGAGAGAGGTGAAGGAGCAGAGAGGGAGACGGCTGCGGTGACGGGGGCACGGACGGCCATGGGGGGGGGGGCGACAATGGTCGCGGAGGCGGTGGGGACAGCGGCGATGATGATGGTGGCGAAGGGGGCGATGGGGAAGACCAAGGCGAAGGAGGAGGCGGTGGTGGAGGGGGCAGCACGGGTGATGGGGGGGAGGCTGCACTGGCGGTGAGTAGGCGGAGGCGTCGAAGGCGGCAGTGTGGTCTGGCACTGAGGAGGTGGCGGAGGTGGGAAAGGCGGCAAGGTCGATGGCGGCGGCGGGGAAGGCAGCGGGGTCGGAGGAGGGGCTGTGGGCGGAGGTGGTGGCGGCGGTCGCGAGACTGGAGAGCGGCAGTGCAGCGGGTGTCTGCGGCTGGAGCGGTCTTGGCCGTGGGCTCGTTGTGAGCGCGTCCTGGCGAGCGAGCTTAGCATCCGGGCACTCTGGGCTGCGGCTCCGCCGGCGGCGCCGGAGCGACAGAGACGAGTCGCCAGCGGCATCAGCGCTGGCCGGGTGTGAAGCAGCGGCGGCAGGGGCGAAGGCGATGGCGGCGGCCGGTGCAGCGGCCCTGGAGACTGCGCTGGCCGCAGCGGGCGCCGAGCAGCCGAGGCTCGCGTGCGCGCGGGCAGATCACGGCGGCCTTCGGAGTGGAGTGGGGTTGTGTCGGAGAGGAAATGAGTACGGCTGCTGATATTAGAGAAGCTGAGGACGAGGGGGAGAGCGCGGCTGCAGGCATCAGACCAAGGAAAGACTGCGGCTGCTGCTGGCCTCAACGACGACAGCAGGCCTCGCCTGCCGGGCTCCCGGCCGCCATGGCTCGGCGTGGGCGCGGCGCGCTCCGCCCCCCGCCCAGCCCCTCCTCGCCCCCACCCGGTGCCTCTCTGCTGCAGCCGGGCCACTGCTCCTTCGACGCCCACCTCGCGTCCGCCGACGCGGCTCTTGCCAAGGACGCCACATCGGCCGCTCAGCTGTGGCTCCCGCCCTCGGACATGGTCGCCCACAACCTTGCAGCAGGGGCTGCTGTGGCCGTGAGCTCCACGCTCGGCCTGCTCGCTTCTCGCAGCACCTTCGTCGTGCATGCACTGATTTGGTGTTCCATGACTGCGGCCGAGAGCTCTCAAGAAGAGATAAGCCTGCCTCAGTCTGCTAGCTGCCATCCCAAGGGCTTCGTTCCGCCTTGTCGCAAGCAGGTTGCTGTCTGTTGCGGAGGATCTGGCGACGCGCTCATTGACCTCACTAAAGCATCCGCTTCAAAATTCGGATTGAAGCCCGACGATAGCAGCGAGGAACTGATTGGCACATTCCTAGTCATCGCCGCAGCTTGGCCATCGCCAAAGGTCTGTCCCATATCCCTGACAAGAAGTTGCAACGCCAATTTCAAGGACACCAGTCCAGCTCCGATTCCTGCTCCTGCCGAATAGGAGCAGTTGCAGGGACGTCTGGGGTACAACAGCACAGTCGAGAGCCATCGTAAGGACTTGCAATGCTGATCTCAAGGACATCACTCCAGCTCTGCTTCCCTTGTTTCCCTGCTCCTGCACGATAGGAGCAGTTGCAGGGGACTCTGAGAGTCAAGAGCTTAGTCGAGAGGCACCGTAGAATGTACATCAGGTGGAAGTCATGAGCCAGCTCTGACATTCACGTCAAGTGCTTTTGCAGCTCCGCAAGAGCTCTGTGCGGCTCTCCCTGCAATTACACGAGAGCCTGGCTCGCCCAGAACTGGGTTCCTTGCTCCGGGTCTTCCCCCTGGCACAAGGAACAAGCACTCCAAGTTCTGCCTCTGGCATGCCCTGGCTGAGGGGCGCACCAACAAAGTGCCACAAGCTCGCCCTTCGCTGGCGCGCTCCCCTCCAGCTGACCTCAGTGGCCACTCCTCCAAGGACCAACGGCTCCCACATCTCCTTCGAAACTCCGCGCAGCAGCTCAGAGATGACTGCCAGTTCTGTCACCCCTGCAGTTGCTGCTAGTCCAGCAACACCCTCCACGGTGGCAACATCTTCCGTACTGTCAAAGAGCAGCAGTAACGGCAAGGCCAGTACTCAGAAGAAGGAAGAACAGGCAGTGCTCAGAACCCCTAGCCCAGAATCTAAAGGCTTTGCTACTGGGATCAGCAGGGAGTGCCGCTGGGATGCCCTTCTGACCTTGATGGGTCAGGGGCTTGAGAAACAGAGAGCACTCTTGGAGCTCTTTGTGCTTCGACACCTCAACAGCCGCTCTCTCATTCTCGGCAATCAGGTTGTCGTCTCCCTCTGTGGCCTGGACTGCGTCTTTGAGGTCGTGAAGCTACATGCTGCAGACTGCAGACCAGGGGCTCAAGCAAGTAACAAGGAGCTGTCCGGTCAAGACTTGAGCCCAATGAAAGGCTCATCTGCAGGAAAGCTTGAAAGCGAGCAGAGAGTGCTGTCATATTTCAGGGTAGAGCAGTCTACGGTGTTGACTTTGCAGGAGGAAAGAGCAGAGAGGGCTGCTGAGGAGGATGACTTGGTCATTACAAGAGACTTAGAAACAGAAACGGGTACAGATTTCAGCAACTTAGGAGCTGGTACTTCAGCCAAGCCTCCCAAACTGCCCACAGCTTCGTACTCAACACTTGGAGGGCTCTCAGCACAAATATCAGCTCTGAAGGAGCTTGTGGGTCTTCCTTTGCAGCAGCCTCAGCTATTTGCGAAGTAAGGTTTCAATGGAGCAAATTACAGAGGGAATGACACATATATTGCATGCATGTACTTGCAGCACCATCTTTGAGCTTTCAAAGCAGGGTGACCTCTTTTGGCGTCGTTTTAGGCGTATACCTCCTTACCACATCAAGCACAGCAACCACGAGCTCTGGATAGAAAAAGGTTGTGCTTGTGAAGCCAAGCCATTTGCATGTTATTGTTGTACGAGCAGGCCCTGACTTGGCAGAACTGATGACCGTTTGCTCGTGTATGTGCTCTAGGTATGGTCTAAAGCCTCCAAGGGGCGTACTGCTGTATGGACCTCCAGGCACTGGCAAGTCTTCTCTTGCCCATGCTGCAGCATGTGAAGCTGGCGCCTCTCTGTTTGTCATAAGTGGGCCCGAGGTTATTAGTGAGTTTTATGGAGAGAGTGAGCAGGCACTGAAGGCTGTATTCCAAGCTGCTGAGCATGCAGCTCCTTCTGTGGTATGTCAAGACTTGCACCTGTTTGTAACTTGCTCAAATTCAGTTCGGACAAGATACTCGTTTTAGTTGCACTGTGTCCTATGAGGTCGGCTTGTTACTAAAGAGCCTCTCAGGATGTGCTACAGTAATGCTCCAGTAAGTCTGACGACTCTGTGGCCTTGCAATTCATTGCCAGGTGTTCATCGACGAGATTGATGCTATTGCACCAGCTCGGGGGGAGCAGACAGAGGAGCTCATGCAGCGAATGGTTGCAGCTTTGTTGACAATCATGGATGGTGGAGGGCCTAGTTTAGAACGTGTTGTGGTCCTCGCTGCAACCAATCGCAGAGAGTCAATAGACTCTGCCCTGCGGCGCCCAGGACGCTTTGATCGGGAGCTGGAAATAGGTTAATATGCTTGGAAGCCCAGACTCTTTGTATCTGCTATTGCCAATGTCTTCGCCACCTAAAACCACAGCGTGTTGTGCACTTCGTCTCTTGCAACGAGTGTACTTGGACCTGCCTGGACATCAACCCACGCAACTGCAAGTACATGGGCCATATCAGTTTGCAGACCGACTGTACTGTGTCAGTATGTCATTTTGCGGAGCTAGAGGTCACAATATTCTGCAACTTGGTGCAACCATTGTCCTCTCTGGTAACAACTCCACCGTACTCGTCATGGTCCTGTGCAGGGGTCCCTAGCCCGAGTGGGCGACTTGAGATCTTGCAAGGAATTCTGCACGACCAGCCTCACAAGCTTAACAAGGATGACATCCATAGCTTAGCTGCCATCACCCACGGCTTCGTGGGTGCTGACTTGACAGCTCTCTGCAATGAAGCAGCCATGTGTGCATTGCGGAAATTTGCGGCATCACAAGTTGAAACCCAAGATCCTTGTTGTTATGAAGCCAGCTCAAGGGTAGGTGAGCCTCCAGGTGAGCCTGGTAGGGCTCCTGATGAAGACTCTGTCAGCCCGCTGGTAGCCGAAGTTGCAACCTTGGGCCTCTCAGACAGCTTGGATGTAGCTGCTTGTGCGTCTGCTGCTGAGGATCTGAAGATCTTCTCCAACGAGAGGGTGCAACGACAACCTTTGGAGGATCAACTTGCTATAGACATTGAAGACTTTGAGCATGCAAAGACTGTAGTGAGACCAAGTGCCTTGCGAGAGGTTAGTCAGCTTGTCCGTTGGTCCACAGGAGTGCGTAAGCTTTGCTTTGATGTCTTGCTTGCGTTGCTCAAATGTCCTGTAAACTGGGATGAATAGCAGCAGTCATGCACGCAGCTTTTATTGGGTTGCAGATTTGGTGATTGGGTGATTCAGCTCTTGTTGCTTAACCTTGCCAGGTTATGATTGAGATTCCCAAGGTTCATTGGTCTGACATTGGAGGTCTTGAAGACGTAAAGCAGGTAGGTTATCATGGAATGGAGCCGGTAACAGACTTGCTCTGTGTCACAAGGAGGCGCATTTCCGACAGGGCAGGAGTTTCAGTACCAGCGCAGGCAATGATTTGACTTTGCAGCATGTATCATGGTAACAAGGTGGAATCTAGAGCAGCTAGCAAGCTTACATAAATTGTGCAGTTTGTGGTTGACTTATATGAGTGTAATCCTGTGCAGAGGCTCCAAGAGGCAGTAGAGTGGCCTCAGAAGCACGCAGATGCCTTTGTCAGGCTCGGGGCTAAGAGACCTCGTGGGGTGCTGCTTTATGGACCACCTGGTTGCAGCAAAACACTGTTGGCCCGGTGCGTGTGGGCAAATTGCAGAGTCATAGTTGTTGCAGCAATATGTATGGTCTAGGGGCTTATGGGCAAAGCACAGAGTAATTCAGGAAGTCGATGGACTTCCAGCATACCGAGTTAAGGTGCTATATGTATATCCAATTATTTTGTGAATGCATATTCTATACATCGATAATATTGAGGTCTGAGACTCCATGGCAGGGCTGTGGCAACCGAAGGCGGCCTCAACTTTCTCTCCGTAAAGGTGTGCTACAGCAACTTCTCCAGGAGCTGCAAGCATGACAAAAGTGGCCATAGCATGCTGTAAAGCATGCCCGAATGTCTTAGTCAATGTAAGTACTGATACTTTTCAAGACATCTGTTCCTTGTCGCAGGGTCCAGAGCTTTTCAACAAGTTTGTGGGTGAATCTGAGAAAGCCGTCAAGGCTCTATTTGCACTGGCTCAGAAAACATCACCTTCAGTTATCTTCTTTGATGAGATTGATGGCTTGGCTGCGGCTCGAGGCAGCAGTGGCTCAAGTGAGGGTGGAATAAGTGTGGGAGATCGCGTCCTCAGTCAGTTGCTCGTTGAGATGGACGGTGGGCCACCACCACCCTCACTGTCAGCACCTCCACTTTGCACATGCACATGATTCTTCACGTCAAGTCCTCTCACTTATGTTTGTTCTCACATTTGATGCAGGCTTGAGCCCTCTTGGAGGGGTAGTTGTAATTGCAGCAACAAATAGACCAGATGTGTTGGACCCAGCATTGTTGCGACCAGGCATGAGTTCCTCGGATTGGCCTCCATCTTGGGACGTGCTCAGATGAAATTATTAGATTGCTACATGTGGTCATGCCATGACTGCTCTGAAAATGTACTAGAGGCCTTACTCAATATACCCACCTGCTGACTTCAACTATCTGGTCAATATAAGAGGCCTTTCCTTCCCGTCTTACCAGTTGTGCTCACTAGAGATCCAAGTTGATCAGAGTACCACATGACCCTCATGCTCTCCATTGCTCTCCATTGCTCTTCCTCACAATCAGGTAGATTTGACCGTTTGCTATTTGTTGGGCCGCCTGACTGCACTGCACGGAAGACTATTTTTGACATCCATCTGAGGCGGACACCTTGTCATGAGGACGTACAGCTCGTTGAGCTAGTCGCTGAAACAGAGGGCTACACAGGGGCAGACATCGCAGCTGTCTGTCGTGAGGCAGCTCTTGCTGCATTGGAGGTATGCTCTTGCACCAGACACCTTAACGACCAGGAACCTTGAAGATCACATAGTCAGGACCACAAACGCTCCTTGCATTGGCATGTCTTTCTTTGTCAGGGCCTCATAGTCTGTGTCAACCGTAAATCTTGTAGAAGTAATATAATTAAAGAAGTCCTTGCATATGGCTTACCCTGTCAAGATCTTCGATGTTTGTATGAGACGTGCTCACATAATCATGCAGGGTTTCATTTTAATCTGTACAGTAAGACTGCACTTGGACACTGCAGGAAACTCTGGACGCGACTGAGGTACACATGCGCCACTTTGGAGCAGCTCTGGCGTGCGTACTACCCAGTATCACACAGTTGGATATAAGTCAATATCAGAGCTTACAGCGAGGATGAAGAGGCGCCTTCCAAGCTGTCAGGCTGCAAGACTACCTTAACAACCTGTGCTCTCTTCCGAATAGTACCGTAGATCGTCGCTTTAACAGCGCTGATCTATTTCATTTTGACTTAGACAATATTTAGAGAGCTATGAAAGACAACAGAGTAGAAGGCTCTCAAGCTAGCAGCACATTCTTTCTCCGAGCATGCCCTTGCACCTCTCTTTTTAGCTCCTTGTGTGCAGCGCTCTGCATTGGCATGAAGTACGTGAGCTAGGAATCAAAGGCTGGATGTAATTTTGTCTTCATATTACCGCAAATTGACAGAGTGGCTACGTAGCCCATATTGGTGATTCACCATATCATTGCCATGACACTGAAGAGCTCTTTCACCTTTCTTAGCTGCTGTTTATTATAGAACAGACGTTTTTGCAGCGGAGTTACCATCCCTCAAGAAACGCAGCAGACAAAGTTGGGAGGGCACACCTAAGCGACTGCATCTGCACAGTCAGAGACGCAGCCTTGGACGCAGCCTTGGACCGTTAGGCACAGCGGAAGTATCACCACACCAGCATGAGTCGGTGGGGCTGAGGCAAGGCCTAGGCATTGCAAGTTCACTCTCTCACTCAGTCGATCCTTGACGACAAGACAAGCCAATGCATGAACCTCTGAACCAAATGTTCGGCAAGACTCTGATTTGCCTCCACTTGCTAGCTGGATATACTCCTATTATTTGCTACTTGCGAGGCACAAGCAGTGTGCATGCAGATGCAGACATATGACGATCCATGACACATAAAGAGTGACTATGCAACAGTGTCTCGGTCACTAGGATTCCTCATTTCCTCAGGTTTCCATTAAACAATCTAGACAATCAGGATATACTCGCTACCCATGTCATTGACAAGGGCAGTAATCGAGCAGCAAATCTCAACGTCTGACCAATGTCAGCGTTTCACAGCAGTAAAGACAAATGAAATCATCCACATGTACAGGGGTTAAAATACAACTATGTCAACAAGTTCATTCTGAAAGCTCTCAAGTGCATCACACCTCATGTGCACTTACATTCGCCGTGCCTTGTGTGCACATGTATGACGGTTTGAAAAAGAAGCCTCCCAAATTGCTTTTCCGACTGAAGTCGGTGGAAATCATAAGTACGAGCAAGCACCATCAGCACGCACATCTGCAACAGCACATGTTTGGACACAATGTAGAAGATGCATACCTTATGATGATTGCGATCAGCGAAATCTCAGCGACTGTAGAGCGAATGTAGATAAGGACTTATATCTGGATAAGCACAGAGAGACATGATGGTGTCAGTGATAGCGATGGCGCTGTCATGAGGACTGGCGCTGTAAGAGTCGTAGTCATGATATTGCTGTGTTGGTGATGATACTGATGATGAATGATTAAATAAATAAATGCTTAGTTGACTGAATGAATAGATGAATGATTGAACGAATGAGGATGACTGAATGAATGGATGAATGATTGGATGGATGACTGTATGAATGATTGGATGGATGACTGCATGAATGAACCATGTGAGCTGGGAGCACGATGCAGACAATGGCGCCCTGGTCCACAAATGCTCCTTGAAAAGTGCTAATCACCTGCACCAAGCAGTGAAAGTGCAATAGCAGGCGTCAAGTGTGCAATTGTACTGATGCGACATGATGCGTCAGGACGCATCACTGACATGTCAGCCCTAGATGCACTATGACATATGAGTGAACTCGGCTTCTTCTGAGTGACGCACTTTTGCAGCTAGATGGCACGTACAAAATCGAGTAAGGGGAAGCTGCAGTGAAGAGGAGCCTCGCTTTGCGTCGTCGACGTGCCACTCCACTCCTCCTAGCGCTCCTGTGCATCTCCCTCTGAAAGAACCTGCACGCGGGCGGGCAGGCAGGCGGGCGGGCGGGCAGGCGGGCGGGGAAGGCATCATACCGAGTCGATTCTGAGGTCGGAGGCCTGTCTGTACAACGGTCGGGGACGGGAGAAATCTTGGTACAGGCCTCCGGCCTCCACAGAGGCCGTCAACGCCATGGCCCCACCTTGGCTGCAGGCTTGCCCTTGCCGTGTGTGCCCTGCAAAGCATACATGGAGTGCCTCATATCAGTGGCAGCATAGGATCGCACGGACAGACGCTGCAGCTGCTCTCTGCGGCAACTACCCAGCGGAGCAGCCCAGCACACGTCATCCCAAATGTCAAGCACCCGAGCAGGTCAGCTGCTCCGATAGGAGGCGCCTGGGAGCCCCGGAGCGGAGGGCGAGTAGGAGCAGCATATTGTGCAAGACCGAGGATGTTGGGAGGAGAGGCACGTGCAGGCTCGAGGATGTCCTACCTGAGAAAGGCAGCCGACCGCGTCGGCTTGCCGGCTGCCGGCTTGGCGGCCAGGCCGGGCGCGGCCGCCTTGGGCTTGGCCGCCGGGCCGGGAGCGGCCGCCCTGCACTTGGCGGCCAGGCCGGGCGCGGCCGCCCTGGACTTGCCGCTCCGGACTGGCTGGCCCATGGTGGCCATCAACCTCCTGTACTCCAGATAACGCTGCATCTGCGCGTTGAAGCGCGCGGCCGCCGAGGCAATGCCGGCCGCTGCCGGGGCGGCGCTGCGCGGCTGCTGCGGCAGAGGCTGTGCGGGCGGGCCGGCGAGCGCGCGCCTGGCGGCGACCCGCTGCCGCAGCGCGTCGAGCCACTGCCTCCTCTCGACGGCGCGGCTGCGAGGGGAGGAGTCGTACCAGTCGCCAGGGTCGACGGCAGACGACGCCTCCCGCTCTTCCCGCCCTTCCTGCGGCGGAGGCCGGAGCCATCGCGCCGGAGCTCCCGGCGGGATGTCTGTGCGGTCGGCCTGCAGCGGAGGGCGAGAGCCGGCATCAGCACAGGCCCGGGGGCCGCGAGGCGCCGGCGCGGGTGCGGGCGGGCGGGCAGGCGGGATGAGGCGCCTTACCACCGCCAGCTGTGGCGCGTCCAGCGTCGCACAGCTGTCCTCCCAGGCCAGCCAGGAGGCGGCCGCGAGGTCGACGTAGTGGAGGGCGCCCATCGCCTCCAGCGCGGCGTCCCGGACGTGGCGGCGCGCGGCGGGGTGGG
>WELB01000075.1:409969-422134 GCA_009602725.1 Spirogloea muscicola | reverse complement strand
GGCGCCGTCCGCGTGCGCGATGCGGCGGGCCTCGGCGCCGGCCCGACGGCGTGGCGGCCGCAGCTGCCACCGAGCCCGCAGGTCGGTCGCGCTTCCAGCGAGCATCCTTCGCTTCAGCAGCTGCTTTCAACACTGCTACTTCAAGGGAAGCACTGCTACTACTGGCTGAGCTGGAGGGGCCAGCCCAAATGAGTGTGGGCAGCAGCACAGCGATGTCGGGCCCGTTCGAGCGAGAGAAGCCTCTGCTGCCTTTGTGCTTGTACTGTAGCCGGCAGTCTCTTGCCCGCCGCTGACGACAGTGAGCTGGCCAGCACACTGTGCTGGAGTCGTGGCTTGCTGCCCTCCATTATCCTACCTGACGAGGAGCAGCTCCCAAAGCTGGTCTAGAAACTCGCAAACCTTCAGGCTTCAGGTGTAGGGCTCAGGGTTTTAGTGTGTACGGCTACGACCTCGACTTACGTAGGAACTGAGTTGTCTCTCTACTTCGTGTCGCTGCTCTCAGGGTTTGAGGTTTAAGGCTTAGGGTTGACAACTTCAACTTACATGGGAAACTGAGTCGTCGTCGTCGTTGCTTCGTGTCGCTGCTCTCAGGCGTTCATGCGGCCGGCACTGGGCGATCTGAGGGGCCGAGCCAGGGCTGCAATCCTGTGGAAGGCAGCCATGGTCGTGGCCTGCCGCTGCCAGGGAGGAGGCTTCAGACCGCCAGTGGCGAGCATAAGCAACGCCCTTTACTCCTACGGAGGCGGCGGGTCCGGGGGCGTTGGCGGCGAGAGAGGCTGGGGTGGCGGAGGTGGGGGCGACGGCTTCCACAGCTCCCCGGGGCCACCTGCGGCTGTGGTGAAGGACGCGGAGGAGTGCACGACTGCAAGATCAGAAGGCACCATTGTCCTGGACGTGGGGGTTAGCACTCAGATGCTGCATAAACCCTGCTTAGTATCCACATAATGCCTCAAAGCCTGATAAGGTCGTCATGGCAATCTGTCTGATACTCAACAAGCACTTTGGTACTGGTGACATACAGACCTCCTTCCCCAGGTCAAGCTGGTCACAATATCTGCCATCGGTGCATTGCAGGGCATGTCGTGTGGCAGCTGTGCCTCTTCCGTGAAGCGCATCCTTGAACAAGAGGTCTGTCAAACTGAGACTGAGAAGATGCTGGCAAATAAGGACACAAGATGTGGCCTGCTATATGAGCATCATGGGCACAATTGCTTTGCATCCTGTGGCAATTTTATCTCGCTACTCTTGCCACTCCAGTGTCGAGTTAGTACATGAGCTCCACTCCTGCTCCTCTCACCGTGTAGGTATTCTTAGGCAAGCACTGTATGATGATGTGTCGTGACTTGCAAAGGCTTGGCTGGTCAATTTGCACCATCTGCTGACGAAAGCCTGGACCCTGCATACAGCGATACGTGCAATCAGCCTCAGTCAACCTCACGACGGAGACTGCCCTGGTCGAAGTTGCTGAAGATGAGATAGACGCTGAAAGTGGCCTCACTAGGAAAAGCACGATTGCCAGAGTACTTGCAGAGCGGCTGACTGAGAGCGGCTACACGTCTACAGTCAGAGGTGACTCAGCTACTTGAGGTTTCCTGATTACACCCCCTCAGTGATTTTATGCTTGTCTATGAGAAGGCGCGCTGTGCGCATGAAATTGAGAGGGAGGCCAACTCTAGCCTTACAAACGTCCTGTCTATGAGGGGTTTAGTTGAAGACCGCGCCTCTTGTGTTGATTTCGTTGATGTATACACATGCCATCTATTTACAGAGGCGAGCGGTGGAGCTCAGCTCATGCCGACCGCACAACGCAAGAGGGAGGAACGCTTGCAACGCCTGAGAGACAGCGGTGAGTTTTGCTTCTGTACAAGCTCCACTTGAGGGCTCTCCTGTTGGCATTAGACTCTGCATTTCCAGCATTGTGTGCATGTAGAGTTTTGGACACTCTTGAGCCTGATGCGAGTCTTTGAAGCTGACCCTAGTACTTCTGGGACTGGAAATGCACCGAAGTCCCTATATCGATATTCTCAATACACTATTCTCAAGAACTTAGGAGATTCTGCACACACGCAGTAGGTCAAGCCTCTGTATAAACATTCGGTACAATTGTCTGTTGCTGGGTGAAGGAAGGAGGCTAGCAGTGGCATGGGGCCTGGCTGCAGCTTGCCTGGCAGGCCACGCTGCGCACTACTTTCCTCGGCTATTTCCGTCCTGGCTTCACTTTCTACACACGACACCGTTCCATGTCGCCCTCTCTGTGGTGGCATTGATTGGGCCTGGGCGGAAACTCCTGGTTGACGGCTGGACGAGCCTGCAGAAAGGCTCGCCCAACATGAACACGCTGGTTGGCCTCGGGGCCATGTCCTCCTTTGGCGTCAGCTCAGCAGCGGCCCTCCTCCCCAAGTTGGTGAGGTGCTTCTCTCCAAGCAAGAGCTTGCGTCCTCTAGCACGAAGGCGCACAAAGTCTTGGCGATGCTCCCTGGTCCAAACTCCAGCATTTTCGAAAGCAGAAGTTAGTCACAACGTCAGTATTATCAATCTTGTGCTCACGCTGCTTTCACGGAGTGTTTGAGTTTGCCTTATGCTTACTCTTGTACTGATTTGTGCTTTGCATGCCTTCTCACAGCTGAGCCATGTATGGGATGGCAGGGGTGGCAGTCCTTTTTCGAGGAGCCAGTGATGCTACTGGCGTTTGTTTTATTGGGCCGTGCCGTCGAAGAGCGAGCGAAGCTGCAGGCGACTTCCGATATGACTTCGCTGCTCTCGTTGCTGCCAAGCCAGGCTCGCCTGTTGTCAAGCGAGCCTTCTGACGGAGGAATGACATCTATGGTGGCGACAGACAGTCTGGTTAAAGGCGATCGAGTTGTGGTGCTTCCAGGAGTATGTCACCTCTCTGTGCTGTATATGGTCACCTCCTTTCCTGAATGCTGTCATACTTATATGTCATACTTATATGTGATTCTTACAAATTACGATCTCATCTATCTGACATGCTCACTCTTTTGCTTGTGCAGGACAGACTCCCTGTTGATGGTACTGTGCAAGCGGGTCGAAGCACTGTTGATGAGTCCAGCATCACAGGGGAGCCTATGCCAGTTCTCAAAGAGGCTGGGGTGAGCTAAGCGGCCATTGAAGTTTCTACTAATGGGTGGTATGTGGATGCTTGTCGGGCAGGCACGTTGGGTGCATGATGACAGTCTGCATAATTCAGTGATGTATCTGTGTAATGTATTCACGACTTTGTGCTCAGAGGCATGCATGATGCAGCGATTCTTCGATTCTTGGGCATGGGCTTATGCAGTACTTGCACTGGGCATCACTTGGAATTGTAGTCGGAGGTCACAGCCGGTACTGTGAATTACAATGGCACACTGACTGTGGAGGCAAAGAAGGCGGGAGGGGACACTGTGCTGGGAGACATTGTGAGAATGGTGGAAGATGCCCAGACAAGAGCCGCCCCTATACAGCGGTTTGCTGACCAGGTGAAGAAGTGTTGATGTGGAGGGTTCTGCATGTGAAATATAAGACTGAACTGGCACACTGTCATCCAATATTGCTTTGTGCCACTCAGAAGTAGGCTGCATAGCGACGTTCTCAAAAGTTCACGTCAGCAACATGCCTTGGTTCACGTGTTAAGTACTTGCCTCTTTATGGGAGGTACGCCATTCTGAGTCGTACTGGCTACAAAGTTCTCTATGGAACATGTCGTGGGGACACCCAGCATGCTGGCTGGCCCAGCAAGCATCCGTGAAGGCAGGTTCCTTTAATTTCTGACTTGTGATCTTGACGTTGTTATGACTACATACTGCAGATTGCTGGCAAGTTTTGTTATGGAGTCATGGGGTTGTCTGCAGCAACATTCACATTCTGGGCGACCATGGGGTCAAAGCTTTGGCCACAAGTTATTCCAGCTGGGGGGCCTCTCCTCCTCGGCCTTCAGCTTGCTTGCAATGTGCTGGTGAGCCTGGGCATTATCTCGGCTGATCCAAGCCGACATCATACTGAAAAGATATCATTGTACTGCAAGACATGTAGGTCTGCGCATTGGGCAAAGCACTAGGAGCTGATAAGGCACATGCAGATCCTTGAAGCCATGTGATGTCACTTCGATTGCCATTGCATGTCCAGGTTATTGCGTGTCCCTGTGCACTGGGCTTGGCAACACCTACAGCTGTCTTGGTAAGTGTCTTACACGACTGCCTAGTGAGCCAAGTGCACCTGAAATATGAGCCTGTTCATCTGTCCACACAGTCGAGCTCTTGTACTCAAGGGCTTACGCATAACAAGCACGTATATTATACAATTATATGTGGCGACGATTGAGCTCATTCCTGCCTCCTTCTTACTGGTGGTGCACCTTTCTACCAGGTAGGGACAGGTCTTGGCGCCAGGCGGGGGCTTCTCATTCGTGGAGGCGATGTTTTGGAGAAGGTGTCACACATTGATAGTGTGGTATTTGACAAAACTGGCACCCTGACTTTTGGTCACCCTGTGGTGACCAAGGTTGCTGTCACAAGCAGCGAAAGTACAAGGTACACACATCCTTCCCAGGTGGCATGCATGAAGCTTACTGGCATCCGAGACAATCACTTCCAAGACATTTACTGCAGACCTCTGTCCTAAGTCCTCTTACATTGTAGGATTAGCATGAATCTCATGAGGGTAAGCTGTAGCGGGTGATTGAAATATGCAAGCCCCGCTCACCACAGAAGGCCTGATAGACTGCATGTCTTTGCGAAGACATTTGGAACCTGCAGTGGAATTTTAGTGGGTTTGCGTGCAGAAATGACATGGGCAAGCATGTATAACTTGTTGTTGCAGAAACCAGAAGAGTACCAACGAGGATCAAGAGTTACTGGCTTTGGCGGCTGGTGTGGAAAGGTCAACAACACACCCTGTTGCTACAGCCATCATCCGAGCTGCTGCAGAGGCTGGCTGCCGCGCCGTGCAGGTATATAGAGACTGCTGGAATGGCTTAGCTATCAGACTCCTTTGATCACGCCTCCTCTTTCTGCTCACAGCTTCACATCACAGAGACTGCTGTCGGTTTGACAACCTTCATAAGCACGTCTCCTTCTCTTCACTCACTGCTCTCACAGTGATCTTATCCTCAAAGGGCGGTTTTGGCAAAGAAAATTGCGGTATCAATAAAGGCCAGCTTGACAGGCTTTTGTGGTCAAATAAGGGCACAATGCCAAACTCGTCAAGGAGACCTTAAGCAGTAGCATGCCATGTTTTATGCAGGTGGAAGATGGCAGCTTCAAACAGGAGCCAGGCTGCGGTGCCACAGCTGTTGTTGATGGGCACTGCGTGGCAGTCGGCAATATGGACTGGGTCCGCAGGTCAATACTGCCTCTGACAATATGAAAGTTGGAGAATGTGCTTGTGGTATAAAGATAAGATGGGCTTCAGGCCTCCATTTGTCTTCCTGCATTCCTTTGTTGCGGACGAATTTTGTCAAAGTGTGGCTTTCATGGGTGGCTAGACTTTGAGGCATAAACTTACTAATGTTATATCAATGCATCTGCTGCACAATAACAGGTATGGAGCCAGCGGTGAGCCACCATTGCTTCAAGATGCTATAGAGCAAGGCCAGACGGTGGTTTACGTTGCAGTGGACGGTAGAATCGCAGGGGCATTGGCTATGATGGATGAACTGCGACCTGAGGCTGCTACAACTGTTCAGGGGTTGCAGTCCATGGGACTGTTCACCAGCATGCTTTCTGGTGACAAGAAAGCTGCAGCTGCAGCTGTGGCGAAGCGCGTGGGGATTGCAGCCGACAGGGTAAGGTCCACCTTGATCACCAAGTGTTGTCTGTATTGTCCTACTGTGTTGTCGTTGCCCTGGACAGCATGCTGATCCATTCCAAGTTCTTGCATTATGAAGTATCTATGCCTCGCGATGTGACAGTCTGCTACAAAGTCTGCTACAAAAGTCTGCTACAAAGTGTTAGTCTTCTAGCATCAGCATGCAGTCCTACATTCTCACAAGTCAGACGCAAGTATACATGCTTGTAAATTTCTTTGGTAAGAAACTGGGCATTCCTGTTGGTCATGCATTTGGCAGACTGTGCTGTCCCTCTCGTGCAGGTGCATGCTGGCGTTAGGCCGTATGGTAAAGCAGAGTACATAAGCCAGTTGCAAAAGTCGAACAAGAAGGTCGCCATGGTGGGGGATGGGGTCAATGATGCAGCAGCGCTGGCCCAGGCTGATGTGGGCATAACCATGGCTGGCGGTGTTGGAGCGGCTTCTGAAGTGGCCTCCATTGTCCTGATGGGTGACAAGCTCACCCAGGTTCTGGACGTGATTGACCTTAGTAAAGCTACTTTCAGAAAGATACAGCAGAACTTGGGGTGGGCCTTCTTGTACAATGTGGTGAGTTGCTATCTGGAGCACCATCTTACATGGATGAGTTTTGGAAGTGCTTGTGATGTGATACTCTCAACCTCGCGAGAATGTCAATACTTCAGCAGAGCTGGCTTCCCTGATGCACTCATTGCTTGGGCGATGAGCACAGGTGGGGATACCCATAGCTGCAGGAGCTCTTCTGCCGACGCACAATGTCATGCTGACCCCGTCCATAGCGGCAGCATTGATGGGTGTCAGCTCCTTAGGTGTGATGGTCAACTCTTTGTTGCTCCGAGCCCACCATGGTCATCATAGCAATTTTGACGAAAAGCAAGTGCCTCCAGCAGGCCAGCCTGGCTAAGCACAGCCAGTCTGGCCAGGCAGATATTATGCCCCAGTGAGAGCAATTTTTGTTGGAAGCCATGAAGAGCTTGCCCCACCGGGAATTCCAAAATGTGGGCAAACTCCTATGACATAGGTCATAGGACTTAGCAAGGGCAACTTAGGACAGTACACTTGAATTCGCAGCAGCCTGTCTTTTGAGGTGAGCGCAGTTTTTCGCCAAAGATCATTGTCTTCAACAGCGAAACGCGGCGCAGGCATAAGATTAAGGGGCGCAGCAACAAGGGAACCCCTAGACCAGGGCTGAGGGGCAACTCTGTGATAGGGGAAGGCAAACCATGAGGGTCTCTATGTCAAGCCTATGCCCTGGCACGCTATGACTCAACCACTCCAGCAACTGAACTGGGGAGCTTGAGTCGGTCGACCGCATCCTTGTGCTCGTTGTCGCCAACAGGGAGGTATACAGTGTCGTGCCTCTGGACTTCTGAGTTCTCTGCGTCAAACACCTGCAGCGTGGAACCTGCTGCTTCCTCTACCTGCTGCTGAGGTTGTTCTCGTTCCATTTCTGCTCCCAGGCTCTCCTCCTTAGCCTCGTGCGTTACAGCAACATGCGCATGAAACACCTCAGCCTTCTGCTCCTCAGAGATGGGCACCTCGCCAACGTGCACAAGCAGAATCTGCGGCTGGGGCAGCGCCAGGTCCTCAGTTGCGCCGCCCTCCTTGATCTCGAGTAACTGCTCACCACTGTCCTCGGCCACCTTGTCTTCGACACCCAAGTAGTTTGCTGCACTTGTTCCCGCTCCAGAAAGCCCTTCCTCTGGCAGCGCACCTCGGCTCGTAATTCCCTCGGATTCTACAGCACCCTCAGTAGCAACAGGCAGCAGCAGACCCTCCACCTTCTGTGCTGTGAATGCTGGACTGCCAAAGAGCTCGAGGGCCTCTTCATACAGGATGGATTCGTGCATATGAGGCTCGTGCATGTGCTGCAGATCTCCATCGTGTGCCAGACTGGCGACCAAGGCCGCCGGTGCCGGATCAGCCGCCTGGTCTTCTTTGAGCGGCACATGAGGCGGTGCTGCTGCCTCCTGCACCTCAGTAACAGCTGGCTCCAGCAAAGCCTCTCCATCTCTTGTTTCCGACAGCGCAGGATGCACTGCATATGGAGTTTCCATGTCCAGCACATCGCTGCCAACCCCCTCCTGCGTTACTGCTTTATCACCTTGAGTGCTCGCGAGGAAGGCAGCATCGGCGACCGCCACCTCCGCTGACTGGGATCCATAGAAAGAAGGCCACCGCGGCGACGAGGTCAGGCCGGCCATCAGCTGCTCCTCAACCAGGCCTGCTTCAGTCCCATGTGGAATGCCAACTTGGGCTCCGGCATCCTCCTCCTCCTCCTGTGTACTGGCTTTCACCTCCTGGCCACCATCCTGATTCGAAATTGAGTCCTGAGCTGAAGACCCTTCTAAGTTGACCCCCATGGTGCCCTGGTCGATATCAGGTTGGACCATGACGTCCTTTCCTTCCTCGAGAGATTCTCTCAAGACTTCACCATCGAGCTGCGCGGCTTCTGCTGGAACAGCAGCAATGTGATCGGTCTCCTCAGCCTCCAGCACGGACAAGCTCGTGTCGTTCACAATCTCAGTGTCCAGCTTGGGCAAGCACGCAAGCTCCACTGGGGTGTCACGTTCCTTAGGCGCCACCTTCTCCACGTGACCGGTCACAGCTTCTTCTTCGGCCACGAAGCTCGCAATCGAGGGCGACTGTGGTAGTCCATCAGCATCAGCAGTTATGGCAACCACAGTGATGGAGACAGCTTCGTCATCCTCCTCATGCTGCTCTTCTGCGGCTCTCGTAAAACTCGGGACCTGCACAGGCAGCCAGTTTCTAGATCAGTACATTGACAGCTGATGCTGCTGAAAGTCTGCGCTTGGACCAATGAAGGCAAACCCAAATTTATGACGGGGAGATGAGCATGCGCACGTGCAGGAAGGACGCAGGAGATAGACAAGAGGAGCTAGGTGGGGCTCGCAGCGGCCCTTCCCCATGGCTTACTTGGGGGAAGGGTTCCGCTAAGGAGCATCAGTAGGAGGTCCAGATCTCCCTCAGTACCTGCGGCGCCGCCGCAGTCGCCATCACTGTTCCGCTCTCGTTGCTCTCCACTGCTGCGGCCTCCTCTCTGTCCTGCTGCTCCTCCTCCTCATCCTCCTCCTCCTCTGCCCAAAGCGCCTCACTCGGGCCCCGAGGCAGTGCAGCCTTGGCCGAGGCTGCCTCCTCCATGCCTGTCTCGGGTTTGACAACTGGCTTCATGGTGAGGACCCCCTCCAGCTCTCCGTCGTGGACGACTGCTGTGGCATCGGTGTCGACATCATCGTCCCCAGCCATCTCCTCATCATGCCCTGCCGCTGCAGCCGGCAGCACAGAAGCATGCCCTTCCACATCCATATCCGATTCATGCGGATCGCCACCCTCAGACATGTCTCTGCCATGCGGCACTTCGGAGACACTGCCATTGCCAGACGGAGCTGCATCTTTGAAAGCCGCAGCCGTGGCAGCAGCAACTGTGGCGGCAGCAGCGGGGGGAGGCGGAGGCGCCCGATGGGGCCGCACGGAGAAAGTGACCTCCCGCATCATCGAAGGCGGCACGTTGCCACCATTGGCATCGGCAACTGGCTCCATGGCGCCCGACGAGGGCTGGCTGCCCTTGACTGAGAGGCCCTTGGCCTCCCGCCGCAGCCGCTGCTTGCGCAGAATGAGCGTCTTGAGGAAATTCATGACCTGGACGGCGTGCATGAGCGCCGTGAGCGGGTCGTCCACCTGCATCACCACCAACACCAGTCGCGTTTTATGCAACTGCCATGACAATGCTGCAAAACCAGCTGCACTGCACAATCAAAAGCATCTTGCTGAAGCCGATGCAGTGTTCGCCAGCCAGTATGTGAGGAATGATCAGACCATACTTGGATTCAACTGTTCTTGCCACTTTCTTTCTTGTTGGTGTAAAAGTTAGTGGCTAAAGCAAGAGCACGTGCTAGGCTGCAGACACCATATTGGTCCGTCTCTGCAGTATCTACATCAGATCTTCATAGCCTCCGGATGTGCTCAATCTTGCAGCACACAGAGGTCAAGCCTTGGGGCGCGAGGGGTTGAAGGGGTGCTCGAGGGCGCACAAGGGTCATGTTGGGTGCAAAGACCATGGCGATGTTGCGCGCGTTCATCTTGTTCTGCTTCTCGTGCTCCACGACATCGGTCATGAGGTTGATGGTCCAGTCCAGCAGCGCAGCTTGGGTTGCTGGCAGTGTTGTGATGAGCTGCGCAACCTCTGCCTCGTCCTGGCAGTCTGCCACCTGCTCCGGCGACAGCTTGTCTAACACGCCCTCTGGGAGCTCTCGAAACCACGCCTGCACCATTCCCACGCCATTGCTTGCCAAAATAAGTCATTCCTGCCCTGTGCTTGCTCCAGTAGGCAGCAACAAGGTACTCAACAGACATGCAATTGCACATTTGCATTTGCCTAAGTAATCATCAAGACTGGTCACGCGTACCTTGATGAGGCCTGCAAGTGCATGAACCTCAACATTGTTGGGCACGACGCCAGCGTTGAGCTGCGCGCGGACCTGCTCCTCGTGGTCGATCCCCGCGGTAATTCGGAAGATTCCCTCCTTCTGGACACATGACCAGCCTTGCACATAGGGCATGAGAGATGTTGATGACAAGCATTGCGAGTGACGAGAGTAAGAGGTCTGTGCGACAGCAGCAGGCGGCACTACAGCAGTGCCCCAAGACAAACAACCTTCCCAAGGGGCGTGGCAAGCGCACAAAGCCGGCGCATGCGAGTCTCATGGCCAGTCAAACCCCGACCTTGGCCAGGAAAGCAATCGAAAGGGGGGCGGCTGAGCGGACCTTGAGGCCGCCCTGGTTGTAGAGGCGCGCCTGCAGGAGCATCAGGATCGTGGGCACCATGTTGCCGTGGTCGTCGAGCAGGCACTGCATCGACTCGGGGTGCACGCCAAACACGCTCCGGCTGCGCGGGCCGGCCGCGCTGCCGGCGTAAGGCAGTGCCAACAAGAGCGAGGCGGCAATGCCGGCAGCAGCGGCGGCGGCAATGGCGGCAATGGCGGCGGCGGTGGCGGCACACCTGGCGCTGGGCGCAGAGCGGGGGAGGTCGCGCTCGATGTCGGCGGGCACGCCCATGAAGCCCTTGAAGCGGTCGAAGGTGACGTGCGCGACGTGCTTGACGTTGGTGGGCCACCCGACCTCGAACGCCGGCCCGTCGTCGTACTCGTACTCCTCCTCCTCCTCCTCGTCGCCAGCCGCGTCCGCCGACACGCACAGCGACTTCCGGATCGCTGTGCGCCAGCCGCAAGGAGGAATCCGTCAAAGGAGGGGCTTGCGTCCAATTAGCTGGTTGGTGAGGCAATGGCTTACCAAGGCGACGATCAGTAGCTGGTCTGATAGGATAATCAGCCATGCCGTCAACGGCGTGAGGCGGGCATGGCCAAGCTGGGGCCCCAACTGGGCGCCCAGAAGGAGCAACTGGGCGCCCAGAAGGCGCTTTCGTGTATGGACATGATCGAAGGCCAAAGTGGCTGAGTACAATGGCAAGCACATCTGATGACGACATAACCCACTGCAAATTGACCAACATGGGGCAGCTGACAGAGGAGCGGGAGAGTGGGGTCCTAACGGTCTCACAAGCCATGCAGTTCTCGGAGTCGGCCTTGGCGGCGGCGTCGGCGGCGGGCGGCGGCGGCAGGGCCACCGGCGGCCTCAGCATCGGAGGCGGCGCCGCATCGGCCGCCACGGCCGGCGTCCGCAGCCCCAAACGCTGCCAACGCCGCCGCCGACGGCGACAACGACGGCGACGGCGACGGCGACGACGGCGATGGCGATGACGCCGTCGCCGGCGAGCGCCCGGCGCCTGAAGGGGGGCGTGGGCGGGCAGGTGAGACGGCGGCGAGGGGGTGGGAGGCCGTTAGGGCTGGGCCACGCTGCCCACCAGCCGGAACGGTGGAGTGGGGGACCGGGCTCGGTTGCGCACGACCGGGCGCCGCGGCCGGCTCCGGTCGCCGGCCACCCCCACCTAACCGCCCCCTGTCGGCGGGCCCTTGCCCCCCTCCCTGCCCTTCCTGAGGCTGACCTGCGCGGGCGCGCGAGACTACATTCGGCCTCCTCCCCGGGGGCAGCGGCGTGGCTCCAGGCACTCCCCATCACTGACGCCCTGACCCTCCCAGATGAGGTGTTTCGCACTGCCGTCCACCGGCTCCTGGGGCTGCCGCCTCCATGCCTCCAGGGCGTGCGTCAATGCCAGTGTGGCGAGCGAGGGGCCAAGCCTGGCGAGCTGGCTGCTCACGTCCTGCGCTGTTCCCATGGCGGCGAGAGGACGGCGGCCCACGACCGCCTCCGGGACGCGATGCACAGCATCCTGGTGGAGGCTGGCTTCGCGGTGGCAGCGGAGCACTCCGGCGTCATGCCGCTCCA
>WELB01000075.1:386348-401429 GCA_009602725.1 Spirogloea muscicola | reverse complement strand
GGCCGGCGGCCCCCCCCGCCCCGTCCCCGACACTCCACTTGGCCGGCCACTCCTTGGCTCGCACCCCGTCACCCTCTCGTCTCTGGCCGCGCTTGCTCTCGTGGCTTCGAACTCTGTTCATCCGTTTCTCTGGGCTGGCCTCTCCCACCCAGCCACCGCCCTCTCCTGGAAGCGTCTTCCTTTCTCGTCCTCTATGGGCGCGCGCACTCTCTTTCTTCTGTCTCGTGGGCTGGCCCTTCTTCCCTTGCTTCTCCGTGTCATTTTTGGTCCTTTCGCAGGAGTCATGAAGGGTGGTAGCTCTATGCTTTTCTGCGTGTTCCGGCCCTTTGGACCTTGTACATTCCTTTGGGCTTCTCTCGTTGGGCTGGCCTCTCACAGCCATTTCCGTATGCTTGGATGAGCTGATCCTTCCCTCTTGGTCGGGCTCGCTTCGCTGCTTCAAACAGCCCTCGCCCCCTTGGAAGTGCCACTTGCCTTAGCCCCATTAGCTTAGCCCCCCTCAGATGTCCCTTTGTTCTTCTTGCAGAGTGCGCTCGCTTGCCCCGCCCCCTTTGGAAAATTGGAGGAGCACTTGTCCTTGCTCAGTTGTGTATTTCAGCCCTTTTCGGCCCCATGGGACCTTGTCATAGCCGGGCTTGCTTTCACAGCCGCCGCCCCCTTTTGGCCTCCCTCTCAGGGAAGCCAAAGCTTGTTCATTCTTCTTTGCTTTCCTGAGCTGGCCAGTCACAGCCATCGCCCTCTGCTTCGCAGGGCACCGCGCGCACCCTCTTTGATTATCCTACATAGTCATTGCTGCTCAGTCGTGTCATTCAGCGCTCGCCGGCCCCTCCAGACCTTGTCAAACTCGTCGGGCTGGCCTGTTCACAGCCCGCGCCCGCTTCGTGAAAACGAAGCCACTCTCTCTCTCCTATTTTCTGAGGGCGTGCGCACCGCGCGCCGTCGCTCACGGGGGCCGCGGCGGCGGCGGCGGCTGGCCGCTTTTCCAGCCGGCGGCGCAGCCAACGTGGCCCGTGGCGCCACCCGCCGCCGCCGCCCGCCTGGCGGCTGTGCTCCATCCCTCCGAGGAACAGTGCCCCGGGGCACCCGGCCCCCCTTCCCTTCCCGCGCCGCCCGAGCCCAACCGCCCCGCCGACGTCGGCGCGTCGCCGGGGACCAGGACCACCTCGCCTGTCGTGCGCCTGTCAGAAGGCAAGCCGCTTCCAGGAGAGGGCGGTGGCTGGGAGAAGAAGGGAGAAGAAGAAGTGGCTCTCCCAATGGAGGCAAGGGCTGGGAGAGGCCAGCCCAGAACAAAGAGAGTCAGAAGGCAAGAAGACTCTTCCAGTAGAGCGCGGGATGGCTGTGATTGGCCTGCCCCCAGAAAACGTTTAGCAGGTGTCGGCGACGCCAGAAAAGAAGGAATGTCGGCAGACTTGTTCTTCCAATGTAAGGCCATGACAGGCTGTGCGAGGCCAGCCCACAACAGCAAAGGGGAATGGAGGGAAGAAGCACGGAGGGCGGGTCCTTCACTGCTGTAGTCTCATGAGAACCCTGTGTATGCACCTGGCTCGTTGGCTTTTACGTTCTTTGACTATCAGCAGCCGCGATTTCCTGTCTCCTGCGGCCCCCCACTGCGCTGCGCCAGTGCCGTAGCCGTCGCCCCCGCTCCTGCTGCCCGCTGCCAGCCGGGTGGCGAATCCCCGCCGCGCCCTCAACAGGGGGCGACACCACCACCACAATCACCACCACCACCACCACTGCCACCACTGCCACCACCGCTGCCACCACCACCACGACGCCCTCCCGCCTGCCCGCTGGCGGGCTCTCGCGCTGGCGCGCTTGGCTGCAGACGCGCCGCCGTGCCCGTCACTGTTGTTGTGCGTCTCGGGCAGCCACTCTGACGTCGTCATGTGACACGGCCTGGCTCCACCTCGAGCCAGCCCAGATCCGGAAGAAAGACTATATCAGTGGAGGATCCCAACCCCACATGCATTGTGTCACACCAGTGAAGAGTGACTGCTGGTACCCAGTCGACCGATGAGCAAAGTGGAGGCCAGATCCGGCCTCAAGAGGAGCTGCCGAAGATTGGTCAAAGAAGAGCTTGTTTCTGACCTCGATCACATCTGCACATTGAGTAGCTCTACGATACCAGCTAGGGTGGAGGCGCGCGGATCGCACGAAATGATAGGGTTGTTCAGGCAGAATCTAGTGCAAAATACAAGGCTACATAAAACCGAGCCCTATATTGAGGTGTCTAAGGTAACAGTGTCACGTTAGTACCCACTGAATAGAGGTGCTGCAATTTTGACACACTCTTCGCTCTTTATCACTATCAGTATTCAGGGAGAAAAAGTCTGCCAGCTGGCAAATGTAGCTGGAGGCAAGGGCTTCAGGGAAGTTCTACAGCCCAGGCATTTGTGCAAACAAGATACCAGCCAAAATTTGATACCCTTCCAACGAACTTAGGCCCACATGAGACCAAACAGCTGATAGTGCTGATATGATATAGGATAAAGGTAGGAACTCTGGCAGTAAAGACGCTTGCTCAGGAACCTTTTGATTTTCTAATTGTTTTGCGACTGGTCCCCAAGGCCTAGTCGAAGCATTCACTATGAGCTACATGAACGTGCAAGTGAATAAGTGAAAACTGAGTGAGATAAGTATCGGCAGTGCTTGATGTGGCAGTACGCTTGGCCAAACTTGGCCTAAGAGTGCCACAACAGAAGGACGTAGGAGACTTCGAGTCTTTGGTGGCTACATGCTGCACTATTTCACATGAATTGTGTAAATTATAGCCACTACGATGTACGTGAAAGTGGATCATAGCTTGGTAGATGAGTTCAGGTGCTTGCCAATGTATATGAAGGGCGTCTTGAAATATAGGCATCGCAGTTACAGTCCATCAGTACTTGTGCTTGCAGCAGCCGCAGGGCATGCCAGGACAGGTCCTATGGAAGCTGGGATGTGCAATCAGCACTAAATGCAGAACAATGATTTCATGCAAGAGTCGCACGTCTCAGTATGAGCTGTGTCATCAAGGACACTTCATTGTGTTGAGCTGCACTTATAGGCCTAGTGTTTCAGCACAGCAAGTCGTTATTGATAAGTCAGCAGCTTCTGGTGAGCAGGAAGCGGGAGGCTTATTCGTCCTCTGCCCATTGATGCTGGTGCAAGACAGTAAGGTCGAGGTACTAGTTGGAGGATATTCAGCACCCTGGTCAGGATGCAGGGCAGGTTAGATCACCTCTACTGCAGCTGGCACGGGCACCATGGCACGAAACTATAGCTTCTCTTACACTGCACAGAGACAACAAAGTTGATCGCCAGCCAATGCAGGTGGAATCAGTCCTCAATACATGGGAATCTGTAGCATGAGCAAGTCACTTGGTCTATCGATGTGTAAGCAGAATCCCCAACAAAAGTCGTAGGCAGTCAAAAGGCTAGGACGCACATTCGTCGGCCAGGAATGAACGAGCATGGCTTATTGACCCTAGCAAGTTGGCTCGCCTGCCTGGGCTTGCTGCTATGCTGCAGTTGAGACTGATTTCCCCAGCATGGGTGCAGTTTAGCTGCAGTCACATGTCCTCGTCTGGTCGCCTCACAACCTTAGGCGCGAGATAAATCACAGCAGAGTGAGCTTGTAAGCACAGCAAGACGACATTGTGCATTCGCCCCTGCGCATTGAAGAAAGTGTGGGGATCAGAGTTGCTTGAAAGACAAGAATTACTTTTGCTTGAAGAGAATCTCAGAGGTGCTAGGCATGATAAACGACCGTCGGAGAACTTTACTACCGTTGAGTACTGAGACAAGAAGGTGTGAGACTAAGCAGGTTGCTTGTGAACAGCCTGGACCTGTTCCTTACGCTCGTCATGGTGCTTGAGAGTCTGCACCAGTCTTTACCTGCAAAGCTCGTCAACAAAACTGGTGGTGGCAGGTGCGCAACCGTCGGACCTCAGTCATGTCGCCTTAGCTGTAGCCAGAGTGTAGATTTTGGAGTCCTCGTCGCCATTTGCATGTTGCAGACCAAGAAGCTCCAAGTCTGGGTGCAACCGACCCACCATTCCCTGCATTCGCCCAAGTTGAGCTGGCATTCACTCTCTGCAGGAAGGTGGGCAATGCAACTCATGTACAACTCACAAGCAGTCTGAAGCAACCCAGCAAGCTTGTTGGAGCACTGACTGACACAGTCTTCAGTTATGCTCTTCCTAATCTGCACTCTCTTGTAAATCATGTACAGAAAGCTCACCACCAGCAACGTCCTGAAAGGCTCAAAGCTGCCTTCCATGCTTGGTCCCCCGCAGCAGCTAATTTCTAATCTGGTGAGATGCTTGCAATCCTTGAGAAGGCGCGACAGAATCTGATTGTGAGACAGAGCATTCACACATGATCAGCCTCTTTGCTTGACAAGTAGGTGGGGCTAATCAGTATCGATTGAGGAAAGGGCTGCCTCGGATTGTTACACATTCAGTGCATTCCATTGCAACTTCTGACTTTGTCTGTCTCACACATACTTGCAGTGAGTCAAGTGTTGCATCCTGCATGTCGATGAAGAGCTCCTCGAGCTGATAGAATGAAGAAAACGACCACTGTTGTGGACCTCTCCCCACGTCCTTTTCAGCCTCCAACAAGCAGTGCCACAGGCCTGACCCGATGCCAAGTCTCCTCACATGTGGGGCCGCTCTGGCAAGGTCCAATAGCATGATCTGAGGTGCTTCTGGCCAAGCATGGGCTGGCACGAACTCTGGAGGAGCTGACAAAGCCCTGCGGTTTCCTCCAAATATCTGCATGAAGTACACAGCACATAAGCACAAGCACACAAGAAAAGCTCTGACGAGGATGAGACAGGGCTCCTCAAAAACGTCGTGTTAGCAAGTTCTGAAAGGCCCACCGCAGCAGTCTGCAATGCTGCCCGTCAGAGTCAGAAATGCAGAAATTCTTGGCAACTTGCACGAAACCTTTAGCGCATGGACGTACTTCGAATGAGAGCCTCTTTATTATTGAGGTTGCAGCCCCCAGCAAGTATGCAGCAGTGTCGGACCACTGCATGCCAGTGGTACACGTAAGTGTAACTCAACATTCGACCTGTGTCTCTTTCTGCACGCATGAATGATTCAGCTGCAACTTGGACTTGCATGTGCTCTGACAGACTTGCTCCTTGTCACCTGCGCTGGAAATATGGAGATGTCTGCCTGCTCGAGCATTTCAGCCTGCCCCAAATCAAGGCATCCTAGCACGGACGTACAAACATGACGACTCACATCAGCCACCTATATCATGTGCCCCATACACAGCTATTGTGATCTATAAAGACCTTCGTCCTTCTACATCAAGCACTAACAGTCAGGCGGTCTGAGAACGAGCTATTGGAAAGAGAGCTCCATACTTGAAAATGGTGTGCCAGCATGGATAAGCCGTAAGCTGGTAAGTGCTATTGATGCGTGTATTCTCAAGGTTGTCAGAGGGGTTACATGGTCCAAGTGCAAATCCTGCAGCACAAGCGCGGCAACTAGATGCTCAGCTCAGTTGACAACGTAGCAAGCTTGTGCTCTGCTCTCTCAGGGGGACAATTTTTGAATACCTGCTACTGTTGCTTGCACATGATTAGATGGACTTGAGCTAATTGTAAGACCTTCAAGGAGGGCATGTGCAAGCAGAGGTCATCCACAACTCCAACTTGTCGCATTTGCAGCCTCTTCAGGCTTGAAGATCTCCACATATACGCCAGAGGGTCTCCATGAAGTATACCTACTTTCTCAAGGGTGAAATCTTCAAGAACAGGGCAACCTGGCTTGGACACGGCGATGGTGTGAGTAAGCCACCAAAGGGAGCTTCCATTGAGAGACGACATATGCTCATGCGACTTAACTGATTGTGTGCGTACTCTCTCTTGATTGTGCTCAGACGCGAGCACATTGACATAGCATGCCTCAATAGTCACCTACAAATGCAGCAACCCAAAAGCTAACCAGCAACCTCCCTAGAGACGCTTAAAGTAGGTTAAGAGACAGCATGTATTCACCAGTCAAAATGTCATCAATGACAGTTCTAGTTGGTGCAAGCGAGATGTGGCTGAGGTGAAGTTTGACCAGGCTGGGTAGTCGAAGCATATGCAGCTGGGTTGGCAGCTGAATATCAGTGAGTTCCAGCACGCGGATGCCACTCTTGTGGAGATGAGTGAACACTTGGTGGCTCAGTACAGGGCTGTTGAGAGACGAAGCAACCACTGTCAGAACACACGAATGCTGCAAATACCATCTTCAGAGCTTCCACAAGCTGCACAAAGAGTATCCAGAAGGTTGTAGAGTTGGAAGATGCATGCAGCATACTGTACAGTCTTTGGCTTCAGTAAGGGGACAGCAGCTCCATTCACAAGTATGGTACCTCTTCCGACTGTCATTTTCGATGTAGTCTTCGTGCACCACCCGCCTATTCTCCAAGCGAAACTCTGCACGATGCAGAAGCATGACAAAGCCAAAGGTCAAATGAGCACAGGAAATGTTCCAATCTCTGTGGCACGGGGGAAGCACTACGAGCCTTGGGCTGAGACCCGACGGACGTTCGGATTGTTGAAGCTCAAGGGCAGCCTTGCTTTGACGGGCTAATGCAGTTGCAAAGGGAAGGGGATGCTGGTAGGTATGATTGGCAGATCGCACGCCTTCTCACGTGTGCCTAGCTGATGAGGATCTTGTCAATGCCTCTACAAACGCTTTCTCAGCTCGTGCTCAGCTCGTACGCAAAGTCAAGCAAAGCGCAAGGGCAGCCATCAGGTGTACAGTGGTGGTCTCACCCTTGAGACTGGACTTCAGGCACATGAGCCAGGCAGCCACCGCGCCAGGAGAGTAGCCAGTGAAGCTCTGCGCGATCACGGGCTTGTCGTTCCACCCGATATTGAGGACCTCCAGGTGGCTGCGCTGAAGGTTGAAGATGATGCTGGTGAGGAGGGCATCTGCCAAGCCACGCAATACCCACGTTAGCTGACCGAGCTCCGGCCTTTCCAGAGTGGTCAGGACATAGCCAATGGGCAGCCCATCGTGAACAAGCTGAAGCCAGGCCACTGGCCTGCGTGCTCGCCCGTCCAGAGAGCCGCCTGGTCGACGGACAGCAAGCCGGGCGCGCGGGGCTTGTGCGAGAAGCGGAAGCGGAGGCGGCGCGCGCGGCGGGCGGCCTCCCGGAAGGCGCGGCAGGCGCACATGGCCAGCCCCAGGTCCGGCGCGTCCTCGAGGCAGGCCAGCACCTTCCACAGCAGCTCCTGCGGCAGCGGCGAGGCCTCCATGGAGGCAATGCGCGGCGGCGGCGGCGGCGGCGGCGGCGGCGGCGGCAGGGCCGGCGGACATTGGCAGGGCCAGGCGCCGTCGGTGGTGCGACGGCGATAGATGGGAGACAATAATGGGGATCTATTGGGAGAAGNAACACTGGTAGAGATCCATTGGGAGAAACGGAAATACTGAACGAGGGCAGTCAGAGTGCACCCCTGCCTGGCCTTCATGGCGGGCCTCGCCGCCGCTCCGGTCATGGCGGCCGCCGACGAGCGCCGCATCCCGTCGCTGGCCGTCGCTGGCAGCCCCTACCAGATGGGCCTCGCCATCGGCCGCGCGTTCGCGGAGCTCATCGCCGGCAGGCTGGCGGGCGACCGGAACCTCCGGACGGCGCTGCTGCCGTTCGCGGCGAGCCCCCAGGGCGCCCAAATGGTGGAAGCGCTGTCCGAGACCAACAGGTGACACAGCTCGGTCCCTTTGTTGCGATGCTAACGAAGGAGACGTTGGTAGTGACGTGACGACGAAGCCGTTGTTGGCTCTTCACATGATCTGCACAAGCTGATCGTCGTCCCTGCTTCTGACGCTCAATTCTGCTCGGGAGGTGCACTACTTGATCGCGGTTACCAGAGGGCCATGGCGCTCTGCGTCAGTTCTGCAGGTCTCTATTTCCCAGGTACTGGACGGAGCTGCAAGGAGTCGCTGCAGGCAGTGACCAGCCCTTCCTTGAGGTGGGGATCGCGTCTCGATACCAGCCACATGGTTGGAGCATGAGACTGAGCTGTAGCCTGCATGAGCCTCTCAGCGCCCTTGATTGCCTAACCACGAGGTGACAATCGCTTCTTGGCCTTCTGCGATGCAGATATTGCTCATCAATCTTCGGAAGGAGCTGGCTCCGTTTCTGCCTGACGCCCAAGCGCGGGAGGCAGGCTCGCAGGCCGATCAGTGCTCGGACGTGCTCGTGTGCAGCAAAGCAGCCGCACTCGTTGGCCATAACGAGGATGCCGACGAAGCTCTGAGAGGCCACGTGTAAGCACCAGTAGGCTTGCTGGTGGGGAACCTGCATTCATGCTCGTAGCTCCATCCCAATCGGCTCTTTCATTGACAAATCTGACCTTTACGCGTACCTCCTTGGCGGTCACCTCCTTTGATGGCCACACTTAGATATGGGAATCCTGTTTGTGAGCCTTACATAGTACCACCTCCATGACAGGTACCTGGTGCATGCCAGATTAGAGTCTGGAGTTCAGTACACAGCTTACACATATGCTGGCGAGTTGCCAAGTTGTGCATTCGGTTACAACAGCAATGGTGTGGTGAGGTCTCTTGGTAGAGCTTTGTACTGAGCCGAAGTTTCCTGTCAAGAATAACAGACCTACTACTGTGGTCCTCAGAGCAGCTACAGCTTCTTTGCTTGCTAAGACCTTAGGTTTTTGTCAAGACCTGCTGCCTGTTTGATGGTGTGGCCATGTCACAAGATGAGGGTGTTCATCAACACGTTGTCCTTTCTCATCAAGGTCTCAGACCGTGTGGTCTCAGGCCTTCACGCTGAACGCTGTACCACCTTGCCCATCTGAAGTGGTGGCTGGTGGAGTTGCTCGCAACTTTGTATCTCGTGATCTCCTGGAAGCTGCTGATTTTCAGGACGCCATCAGAGTAAGTGGGGACATAGTCAAGAATGTGCCAAGCCACACTTTGTACCTAAGAGCCATCATGACATGGGCGACCAGATCCACTCCTTGGTTGTTGAGCACAAGGTTGCCTTGCTTGCAGATGGTAGCACCTCCTATCAATGACATGCTGTTGAATGCATGTGCCACTCTGTGATATCATGTATTCTGATGGTTGTGCCGTGTGGTGTTGGAGCATTGCATTGCCCAAATTGCCCTGATCTAGCACTGCAGCGAGTCATGCTACCAAATCTTGCAGTAGGACACAATTACAACATTATGGACGTTGGGAATCGCCACATAGTGACTGTTGAGACAACATCAAGAGATCGCCACTCTTTGCTGGAGATAGGCGAAACACCCTATTTCCATGCTAATATGTACAGGCGGCTTCTAGTCAAGCAGGTACGTTGCTCGGATTTCCCTGAAAAAAGTACACTGCACAGGTGTCACCGTTCACAGCACGTGCCGATGTTTTTCAGATGCTTGTCAATTGACAGCCATGGCAAAGCTGGGCGTGCAATTGATTACTCAGATGTGGAGCCGTTATTAACTGCTAGAAGGTGGCTTATGCCAAGGCATGCTGGCATGTCAAGTAGGTTCTCGGTCCATCAGCAAATATTCTCATTGCTCTGACTAATATTTGAGTTGGCAAATGATGCAGAGGCAGCAGCCAAGCTCCCTCCATAGGCAAAGGCGAGCTGAAGAGCTGCCTCCTGGCTGCAATGAGACTTCCATCTCAGCGATTCTAGGAGATACTGCAGATGAGGAATTTCCGATTTATGTGGGCGGCATCGTTTTCGAAATAGCAGGTAGTCCAAAACCCATGCTTCTAGTAGATAGCAACAGTCACCAGTATTGACAGGGGGAGATTAGCCCTTTCTTTTGCAAATGTCCACTTTTCCTGCATGTGTTACTTGGACTACACTTGGTGCAGCATGTTTTGATGGCACGTCCTGTAACTTTTCCCTGTACTTTGTTCAGCTTCAATGTTGTGTCATGATGCAGTACATATATCATGCTTTTGCAGGTCCGCGGGTGTTTACGTTGCATACAGCAATTTTTAATCTGGACAGCATGCAGCTAAAGATCCTGATTGGCAATCCCAAATTGCAAGACGTACTCTCTGTCCTTTCACTTTCCAGCAACCGACAAGTATTTGAACAGTGATGATGAAACGAAGACTGCACCAAGAGCTTGCTATACTTGTATTTGCTGGAATTAAGTAGTAGCTGCCGACTATTTAGTAGGAAACATAGGGGTTCATTCATTGAATGCAGCAACGAAAAGCTGTAAAATAGCTGAAGAAATTATACAAATCAAATCACAATCTCAGCTGGAACGAGCAACAGGAAGGATGCTCAGCTCATTGCTTTTTCTCCAGCGTCATTCATCCACCAGCAGTGGCAGCACTCCTCTAAGCGGTCTATCCTTGTTCATTCTTTGGTGGGCTGGTTTTCCGCAACCCTCGCCCCCCCTTTGGAATAGCTGCATCTTCTATCTATTGTTCACTGCACATAGTGGTCAAATTCAAAGAAAGAGGAGCCTTCAGGCTCCATCAAGTGGGCTCAACAGCCTAAGCATTTACGTTGCAGATCATGGTGACTTCGGCCTGCTTTGCCAGAAAAACAATGTGAGTGATGTGAGAGACCTCTTACTACCTAGTCACAAACAGTGAGGTGACATCTGACTACCTGGCCACAGAGAGCATGAGTACTACTAAGATGGTAATGAGCATACCTTGTGCTTGTGCTTGTGCTCCTTGTGCTTTGCATGCCCGTGCTGCTCATGGTACCCAGTTGGGAAGCCATGCGGAGAATAACCATGCCCACCCCAGCCCTCGTGCCCTCCATGCTCCTTGTGCTTGTCATGGCCGCCGTGGCCGCCGTGGCCGCCGTATTCGCCATGGCCGCCGTGGCCGCCGTATTCACCGTGGCCGCCATGGCCGCCGTGGCCGCCCTGTTCATATTGCGGAGGCCCCGGATAGCCTCCAGGAACTGCGACATTACACAGCTCACAAGTGGAGAGGGCCTGGCGCGACCGCAAACAGTGGCGACAGCCACCAACTTGGAACAACAGGACCAGCTCTCATTGTACAATGGAAGCCGCCAACTGGCCGCATTAAATCTCATGCGACGGACGAAGGTCCTGCGGCGCAAGAGGCCCAGTCTCGAGCAGCACCTCATGTCAAGTGGCGGTCCCGCGGCAGCCAGAGGGGCCTGGCAGTCGAGCGGGACCTACAATGAGGACTGCTTCGACACTGGCTGGGCGTGCGACGACTGTGTGCCGGATGCTCACCTGGGTATGGCGGGTACCCAGTGGGAGGGTAGCCATAAGCTGGCGCCGAGGCATACTGCTGCGGCGGCGGCGGCGGGTACGCGGGGGGATACCCATAGCCGGCCGGGGGGTAGTAGCCATGAAGTGGGTACCCACCATGACCGCCGCCGCTACCGTGGCCACGTTCCCCGTCGTCGGCGTGCCCCTCGCTGGGCGTGCCGGCGAAAGTCGGGTAACCCGGCGGAGGGGCCTGCCCCACGGGGTAGCCGGGAGGCGGAGGGCCTGCGCCATGGCGGCGCCAGCGTCAGGAGGGCGGCTCCAAAAGCCGCACGCCGCTGCGAGGCTCGTCAATGGGGCCGCCGTACTCACCGGACGCCATGGCTCGGACGTCGGGACAGCGCCCGCCTCGTCCGCGCTAGTGGGCTCTCAGCCTCGCCACGGGAGGAGCGGCCGGCTTCCTCCTGGCCTTGACGGCGCTGGAGCTGCAGCAAGTTGCAGGGGAGACGGGAGGCGGCGTGCACCGAGTGGCGAAGACGAATGCGGCTGCTGATGATACTACAAGAGAGGCTGTGCAAGCCAGTCAGGTGCGTCCCGAGCGGCGGATGGCCCGAGCGGCCAAGGAGTGCGAGGGCAAGCACAGCGTTGTTGGTGGGCACTCCGGCCTGCCTGGCCGCCATGGCTGGGGGGGGCCTTCGGGCGGCTCCTATCGGGCAGCCGTCGGGCCAGACGGGCGGCGTCGCCGCCGCGTCGGGGGCTCGGAAGCTTCCGCGCGCTCCAACCGCCGTCGTTGGCCAGCCACCTTCAGATCGACGAGATGCCACTAGTGCTCGACGACCTTTGTTGATCTTTTCCGTCGGTGTCCTCAGCTGAAACCTCGCCCCTGCTTTACAACCAGCAGCCCGCCCTCCACTTGGCGGTATAGACTCAGAAGCGCTCGTGGCGGCAGATACACATCAGACTAGCGCAGGCTCCGCCCGCACCTAGGGTAGGGTTGCAGGTAGGAAAACTGGAGTATGCATTGAGTGATGGAGGGAAAGCACGGCCAGATTGACTGGTGGCTGGGAGAGGCAAGCCCAAAGGAATGGACAAGGTCTGAACGAGCCGGAGTGCTAAATACCAAGACAAGTGATGGAGGGCCTGTGTGGCCAAGCACATTGGCAGGTATACATCACCTGCTGCTAAGCTGACCCGTTCAATAACCACGAGTCAGCACATAGAGGCCGCTAGTTGATGCCCGAAAACCAGACAGCAATTGACAAGCTCTTGTGCCACCAGCTCAGGCTCGACCAGCTTTCTTTTGCAAAGCATGAACCTGAGCTCGCTGCGAGCAGGCTGAGACACAACGTCGCAAAATGACAAGTAGGCTGCCGGCATGCCCATCTGAACTGGAAGTGTACTTTCATCATGTGCATATCCTACACTTGCGATGTTTTCATGTAGGATATGTGACGTCACCTATGCAGCCAATTGCGGCTGACAATAGCGGCTGGTAGGAGGTGATCACTGCGCTGATTCTTGCTGCGAGCAGGCTGAGACACAACGTCGCAAAATGACAAGTAGGCTGCCGGCATGCCCATCTGGGTAGCGTTGCAGCCATAGGTAGGGTGCACCGAAGCAGCGCGGATGCCTGAGATCCGAACAAGTCCGATGTGCCAGGGCACCCCTTGTCACAGGAAGGGCTCCCATGGCCCAGTAGCCTGAGTTGGATGGTTCCCAGCCTATGCGCTCGTTCATCACACTACCACATTTGACAGGATGGCCCCCAGCCCAATAACTGATCGACCATGTAATGTCATCGCATTGATAGATTGGATCCTAAGACCACTTTGCTCATTCAACGTGTCACCACTGTTGACAGGAGTGAGAGTTGGACAAGCAGCAAGGGCCAGCCAGGAGGACTGCAGACCTGGAAGGCAAGCGGCTGCCTTGATGGACGCCTTTGGCCTTTGTTGAGCAAGGCCAGAAGTGGTGCTTCACTGCGATGAAGTTGCTGTTATTGTACCTGGCCGGTGGGACTCTGTTACACGACAGTCTCGAATTGGCTTCCCCATATGCAAGCGTTGGCTACATGTTGAGATTAGCAAGACGATGTCTTCGATTGCAGAATATTTCTTCCAGTGTCGGGCAGTCCCAGAGTGGCCTTTTTTAAATGCAGCGAGGCAATGGCTGTGAATGCCAGCCTGGAAGTGATCGCAAGCGTGTCTGACGGGCTTTCAGCACAAAGGTTTGTACAGAGAGTTAGCGGACAGATATTGCAGTCAGCTGCTACTCCTGCCGAGCTTGCTAAGTGCACGATTGATGAGGAGTTTCACGTCTCCTTTTATTGAAGTCGTGCCTTTGCTTAGTAGTGCAGCTTGGCAGAGCTCCTCTAGAAGCTGAAGTATCAAAGGTTCAACATCTATCACTCTGCAGTAGAAAGCTCCAGCTCCCCTACCACTTCTTGAGCTTGAGGTGGTGAAAGGGCTTCTTGATACCGTGCTTGAAGTGCTTCCAACCGCGCTTGATCTTCCCAAAAGGCTTGTGCTTCTTGTACTTGTGCTTGCCGTGCTTGTAGTGGTGGTGACCGTGCTGCTCATACCCTGCGTGCAGGTAGTGCCCCGGGTACGGTGCCGGGTATGCTCCAGGCACTGTGCCACCACGAAACAAGCTTGGTGTCATGAGCGCCACAGGCCAACCAACGGCCGCCGCCGCCGTGCCTACACCGAAAGGGCTTATGCAGCAAGTGCACTCTCAAGCTACAGCACCCAAAGAGGACACTGCCAGGTGGCCAAAGAGGTGCTGACACACTGTTGGCCACAATGGATGAGGGTTACCACCAGTTGTTGGGTAAGAAGCCTAGCACGGAACTAGTAACAGCAAAAGCAAGAGTCCCATCCGACCATTAGTCGATCAGCAAGAGAGCAGCACGCTTAAGACCATTGGGCGGGGGGATTTGCTGCACAGTCCATCTTGTTTTTGCTCCGTGAAGTCAATGACTCACCAGGACCGTAACCAGGTGGCGGTGGATAGGCGGGAGGATATGCTCCTGGTGGGGGGTACCCGTAGGCTGGTGCGCGTGGTCCATACGGCGGCGGAGGGTAGCCATAGGAGCCATGTCCGTGATGATGGCCGTGGTGCCCCCTGTCCACAATATCGTCTGGCAGGCCCTTGTCGCCAACTTTCTCAGAGGGCAAGTAGTCGCTGGCCTCGCCCTCGCCGCCGGCTGCCAGGTAGCCAGGCGGCAGCGGCTCGGGGGCGGATGCGGCCAAACCCCGCATAAGCCGCGGCTGGCCGATGGTCTGCAGCAGCGCCGATCACGCCTGGGTAGCCCGCTGGAGGTTGCTCAGCGGCCTCACCGGCCAGCGTCGGATAGGCGGAGGAGGAGGACGGCGGTTGCGGCGGCTCTGCATGCGGGCACCCACAATCACAATCCGCATGGCGAGGATGAGCATGTTGAGCAGCGGGCACCATGCCTTCCCCCCCATTTGAGTACAGAGTCGGAAGCGCTGGCCTAGACTTCATGAGCCTGCAATCACGCGTGCGAAGGGCCATTCGGGAGGAGAAGCCACACACCTGAGGCCATCGGCGTGCACACGGAATGAGCAGCCGTCAACAATGACGGCCAGCTGCCTGGGTTAGAACCAGACCCCAGTCAGGTGCCGCACAAGCGAGGCTGACAAGGGGGGGGGGGGGCAGGCTGCTGGTGGCGGAAAGCGGCAGAGCAGGGAGGCCAAGGCTGGTCTTTGGTGCTGGGTTCTGAAATGCGGCGGGACAAGGATGAAACGGCAGACACAGGCACTTGGCGAGGAGCCTCCGACGGGGCTGCAAGGGAGAGTGCGCGAGAGAGAGAGAGAGAGAGAGAGAGGGAGAGAGAGAGAGAGAGAGAGAGAGAGAGAGAGAGAGAGAGAGAGAGAGAGAGAGAGAGA
>WELB01000075.1:345463-385687 GCA_009602725.1 Spirogloea muscicola | reverse complement strand
CCGCCCAAAGCGCCGCCTTAGCCGCCGCATCTCGCGCCGCCGCCGCCGCCGCCGCCGCCGCCGCCATGAACCTGCAGCACGGCGGGCTCCCGGCGCCGGCGGCGGGCAAGCACAGCCAGCCCGGCTGCCCCTCGGCCGACGGCCACTCCGTTGCCCGCAGGTGTGGGCCACCTCCGCTCCCAGCTGGGCGCCCACGTCGCTCCGCAGCGCCAACTCGGGCTCGCCAGAGCTGACTCCGCGCTCCGTTGGTGTGCGCGTTGCAGGCTCCAGTCGGAGCTCATGGCGCTCATGGTAAGGTGCCAGCGTGCACACCCAGAGTGGGCCTCGTTCGAAACGCTTGCTCGCAGACTGCCGCCACCTGCATTGCTCACTGTTGCAGCACAACGTCAGTCTATGGTTGGGTCCAGCTACTGGCTCGAGTCTAGCAGGACGCCCAGCTAGCAAGGCGTGAGATGAGCACAGCAGGCCTCGACGGCAGCTCGAGCTGGCCGTAGACTGCTGAACCCTTGTCTGTGGAGCTCGGCAGACTTGTGGAGACCCCGGCATCTCCGCGTTCCCAGAAGGGGACAACATCTTCCAGTGGGCAGGCACCATCAAGGGGAGCGCCGGCACCGTCTACGAGGGGCTCACCTACAAGCTGAGCCTCCGGTTTCCTGGTGAGTACCCCTTCAAGGCGCCGACAGTGAAGTTCGACACCTACTGCTTCCACCCCAACGTCGACCAGTACGGCAACATCTGCCTGGACATTCTGAAGGTTTGTGCTGCATCTGACCATCCATCCTCGTCCAAGCCACTCCAAGCTTTTCAATACTACCATGTCACAATGGGACGGCAGCTGGATTGCTCATAAATCTCCTCAGTGCTCAGGCACAGCACCTGTTGGCTCACTTTAGTCTGATCCGATGCCATTGCAGGAAAAATGGTCGTCCGCATACGACATCCGCTCAATCCTCCTCTCAATACAAAGCCTCCTGGGAGGTTCGTGACTTAGCTTGTCATGTTGAGTCTAATGACTGCCAAGTCTTCCTCCTGCAGTTGCTGAAAGAGTACTACCTCCAAGCTTATCACAAGTAAATATGTTGAGGTATTTTATATAGGTGTCAGCTCAAGTACGCCTGCAATGCAAGTCCTAAGAAATGCATAGGAAAAAAGGTTAAGCTACACCCACAAAAGTAATCTAAGAAGTAGGACAATAAGTCATGGACTGAAACCTGGACCCTGTTGAATACTGATTGTGGTTTTCCAGAGCCCAACAACGATAGCCCACTCAACGCTTTTGCAGCCGGCCTGTGGTCCAACCAGACCGGTTAGTCCACAAGTCTGCAGACAGATTGTGTTAGTGAAGTGATGTTAGCGTGAAACACTTCCATGAGACAATCTGCTCTGATGACGAGGCATACAGTGAGATACCTCATTCAGTACTGCCTTCCTTTTCACATATAGCTGCTTGTCCTCCACAGAGTACCGAGATGTCCTCCTGAAGAAGTACACTGAATGTGGAGTACCAAATAGCTAACCTAGTCTTAGTCCAGCAGGAATTACTCTTATCTAGGATCAGGCCACTCCGTTCCAGCTGCTCAACCCTTTCCAGTCCCTCAAGGTGCTCCACCAAGGTGTTGGCAGCTTAGTAAACAGCAGTAGCATTCATTGAATTCATGATCCCAACGTGGGGCTGCCCATTTGCTCATACAAATGGCTTCCTCTTCTCGGCGATCAATAAGGAGAGGTTGCAAGACCTTTCCAAGCCAGATCTAGTGACAAGGTTGCGTCCAATGCTTCGCACCAGTCTTCCCACAGTCACAAGAAAATGGAAAATGTCGCCAACAAGTTTTCCTGTATATATGCTCTGCACGTACAGGTCTGACTGAGATCCACAGGGAAACAGGTTGAATGAAGCCCAGCTCGAGCGGCTGCTGATAGAGAACTATCAGTCAACTTGATTGCTTGCTGATCCACTTGCAATAAAATGACAACTCTTCCCATTGCTCCAGACTCCTCGTCACCCTTGAAGCTACCTTCCACTTGCTACCTCCCTTCCTTAACCTGACAGCAAAATTCACTATTCCTTCTACTACACGCTGATAACGTCACTCATCCCTCACTGCCCTTGAAAGCTCCATGTCCAAGTTGTCCAAGTTGAAGAAACTCATGTAACTGTGAGCTTTTTCTGCTCAATGTATGAATCTAGGATGCATGACTTCGAATTGACAGCGAGAAAAGAAACACCTGCGGGAAATCAGAGCTCAAGTCTGGGCGTTCCTGCCAAACCAAGTACTATAACGTGCTCAACAAAATTTCTTTACCCAATCTTCCGACAGGATGTGTCTAAGTAACACAAGCATTGCAGCCTCTGATGGTTACATTTGCAGGGCACCCAGTGCTCAAGTCTGGGTAGTCCTGCCAAACCAAGAAGTATGAGGTGCTCTACAGAACATCTTTTCCCAGATCTTCCAAGAGGATGGGACTAAGTAACACAAGCAGTGCATCCTCTGATGATTACAGGGCCCTTTATCGCTCACAAGGGGCCAAGCGCCTGACAGCTGTAAGAGCATAGTATCCCTCCACCTTGCATGCTACTTCCAGCAAACGACCCTCGAGCAACATCTTGTGCATGTTTTCAGCATGAGAACGAGATGGATGCCAGCAGTGCTGCTGAGGCTTATCTTAAGACCCATGCTTGGACTTGCTGTGTTGGTTCAAAGCCAGCTCTGTGCCAAATTTCCTGCAACAACCATCACATTCTGTCAGAAACATTGCTGACGGTCTGGCACGACTCTATCACTGAGCACCTACTATGATGTAGACCTCTGCTTGCCACAGCCAAAGCTAAAAGAGTTACCCACACGTCTGATGAAAGATAAATGCAGCAGCATCACAGGGCAGCGGCCTATGCTGAGATTGTCAGATGTCTGACTAGCATTTTTCACAATACATACAGCACCAGACTCTGAATACCCAATTAATATGCCATTGGATGCTCAGTTGGCAAATGGATGGTTGTCTACTTGAGGCTTATTCAGGTTAACGAGATGCATCTCATCATGGCACCAATGGCAACTTACTAACACCCATCCACATCCAATCACATCCCTTCTGCAGCCACATCTTCTCAGATGGTATGGACAACAGGCTATGGACAGCCCCAACAAGTGACCCAGTTTACTAGTATAAAGCCAGGTACCAGACTTAGCCTCTGCGAAGCTGTCTGAGAGCATGACCAACCATAGCCCCGTCAGTCAGATTCACGTTACCTGTTGCATGGCGTGCAGGTGTACTCGCCCAGTCCCGGTTTCTTGCCTGAGCCTGGTGTTCCTGGCGTTCCTGGTGTTGCGCTTTTGGCAGGCTTCTGTACAGAGGTAGGTATCTCAAATCATGTGAATTAGGATGAGAAAGTCTGATGCAGCCACATGATTGCACCAATATGCAGCTCAGAATGGCACCTATGTCAGCTAGCCTACCTTGAGTGACTCTCAAGGCTGGTAGTGGATTACATGCCATTGCATGACAAATACCTACTACTCGTGCACTTTGCACTATCCCTTGAAACTCTGTACCTGACTTGATTTTGCTGCAGGTGTTAGTGTCTTGCCAGGACTTGGTGTCGCCTTGGCAGCTGCAGGGGCTCCCTTGGTGGCTGGAGTAACTATAATAAGAATAACAAAGCGGACTATCAAATGTTGAACAGTAACACATAGATCCAGCCATGCAAATGTCCACTGAAGCACATCAGCCTAGAAGGGCTCAGTACACTAAGTAATCAGCTGACCACTGAGCGTACTAAAGCCAGTGCTCTGACATGAAGCACAATGATGCGCTCTCCTTCTCTCACCTTGCTTCTTGCCAGGCGTCTCAGCCTTCAGTTTCTTTGCAGATACAGGCATAGGGCCAGCAGCAGCAGCTCTCTTGCTCCCAGCCTGTGTGGTGGCAAATATACACTGGCTTAGAGTAGACAGTGAAGAGGGCCGACCGGCGTATCTTGGAAGCAGCCAGCAACTCTGATGTAGCAACAGGTGCGAGGCAGTCATGACCCCTGGTAACTACTCTTGTGATGCACACATTAGCATATTGTCCGCATCCAAGATGTCCTGCAATGAAGCGTTACTTGGTACTTCTAACGATAATTCTACCTAGTAAGATTTGTACTCTTAAGCTCCTAGTCGGGATTGGAGTCCTAGAGCTTCTAGTGAAGTTGTCAGGCAGTGTCTTGCTTCTGTACCAACGACCGCAAATGCATAGGCAGAGTAATAATGCCTACTGCTTTAGGGGTTCCCTTGACGTCCAATTCCTCGTCTTCCTCATCATCCTCCTCATCATCGTCATCGTCCATATCATCATCAAACTCATCATCGTCGTCGTCCTCATCATCGTCATCCTGCAAGACTGACACAAGTAAGCCTGATGGCCATTGACCATTCCCACAAGCTACTGAGACTGCCAATCAGTCATATATGTGGAATGACATGACGGCAATGGTCTAATACTGGAATCACTTAGGCCTTTCCTTACCTTAAAGAGCACCATGAGTGAGGTATTGAGTTCTGCTTGAGTCCACATCCCGTCACAGCAAAAATTTGCATGGCCTTCAAAATCTGGTCTCTCACTGAACATAGTTTAATTGCTCTAGATTCCAAGGGTTGAGATAGCTATGAAGCACTCTATGCCTCTGCACCTGGTCAGCAAGATCGGCATTATTGAAATCTTCGTCGTCGGATTCATCGTCATCGTCATCGTCCATGTCAAAGGTGTTGGCTGTTTTCAGGAATTCTTTGTCGTCCTCGTCCTCGTCCTCGTCATCTTCGTCGTCATCCTATACCCATATGTTTGTAGCACGTTGACCAAAGATAAGTTAAAGAGCATAGCAAATATATATATAAATATTTATTTTTTTTATTATTTATATCTGTGAGAAAGGCAGTGTGTATGCCTTGTGCATTGAGAGCAGCAGATTGTACACTCCACACTTTGCAATACCATTACAATATAATGACAGCAGGTTACCTCGCCCGCTGCCCTTGAAGCAATTGCTGCCTTCGCTGCTTTTAGCGCAGACTTGATGACTTTTCCTGATTGACCCAACATTTCCCGCAACTCAGCATCTTGTGGAAACATGGCAAGATGGACATTTGCAAGCTTGAAAGGAAGGTGAAATGACCAAGCAACTACCTGCTGTTCGGCCATTCTCCTTGCCAGCAGCTTCTTTGCCTGCAGCTGACAGAAAAGTTGGATCAAGTTGGTAGTGATAACCAAAGGTGGTAATTGCAGAACTAAAAGAGAGGATCAATATGCAAGGCTTCAGCAGCTGTTCAGTGGCTGCAAAGGATGAAAGTGGACAGCACCTCCTTCATCAGCATCTGCCTCGTCTTCATCATCCTCCTCGTCTTCTTCAAGCTCTTCATCCTCGTCATCAAGATCATCTTCGTCAAAGTCATCTTCGGTAAGCCAGAATCAAGGGCCTTAACCAACATCAATTGCAGTGCTTCCAAGAGATAATTCTACCCTCAGCAGAGTGGATGTTGACTGCCGGTCATGGCAATCCTATTGCCTATCATGAAACAAGTGTCAATGAAGTTTGCAAGTGTACAGCAGTAAAGAGGAGGATATAGTGCCCCAGGTGTCGTGTATCCGACGAAGTACACGCTCGACGTCCCAGTGTGAAAGAGTCGGAAGTCGCGGTCAAAGACCAGATCAAGGTGTATCTGGTCGCACTTGCCCTTGGACAGGGTCCCCAGCACTACTGGATCTCCACCCTCGTTGGCCACTTGGAGAACAACCCTCTCTCCATCTGTTGGGTTGGCACCGAGAGCAGCCTGGGATCCAGTGAAAAGTACGTGTGACCTTTCGTGAGTGCCTGGAGTGCTCATGCATGCAAAACGAACGGCTTGGGCAGAATTATCGTGTGGCTCATTCGTAGACAGAAGACGCCCCTTTCTGGCCTTCGGACTGCTGTGCACTACCCTTTGCACTGCTGGAGCCTAGCCGTATTGTAGGAGGCAGCCTCTGTTGCCAATGGCAGGGTCAGCTGGCGAGCTCGCTACCATGCAGCAACCTGCAGCTTGGACGAGGTGGAGCAATTGCGAGACAACTTGTGACAGATAGCCCTGCTGCCACTCAAGAGCCAATGAGGGCCCGCCGCATGGACTTACTCATACCCGAATACGCCAGTTTTCACACTCAGAAACGAAGGGCTTTGTGAACTAGGCTCGCTAAGACGAACATATAGACCATACCCAGGTGAGGGGCGGCCAGCAAAGAGGAGGGAAGGAAGCAGAGGAGTTGCAGTAAGAACAAGGGGTGCTCACCTGAGAGATGTGGACGTAGGCTTCTGGCTCCAGCTCCAAGCCCTTCCCCGGCTTAACCTCCACGCCTGCCGAGTGTAGCACGAGCAATGACTTCGTGAAAAACGGCACTCGGGGCAGGCCGCCGGCGGCGAGAGGCCGTCGCCTAATGCGGCCGCGGCGTCGCGAGCCGTGCGGCGAGCAGCAGCCTTACCCCAGAACTCCATCGCGCGCAGAAGTAAGCCCGGCGGCGGCAAAGGTGGCGGCGGCGGCAGTGGCGGCGGCGGCGTGGAAGTGAGAGGGGGAGTGGTTCACAGGATGCACAGTGTAACCCTTAAACCCTTGCGCCCGCCACGAGAGCCCTTGGTTTGCTTTTCTATCGGCCCTTTGGCATTCGGCTCCTCTTGACCTTGTCCATTCCTTTTGGGCTGGCTTCTCCCAGCCACCAGTCAATTCGGCCGCGCTTACTCTTTGGACCTTGTCCCTTTTGCTTTGCCGCCAAAGTCGGCGGAGGCAGCTTGGGGTACACCAGCTTACAGCAGGCGTTACTTGCGTGCTAACAAGCTGTGGTTGGGCCATACCAGCTTACAGCAGGCGCCAGTTGCGTGCTACAAACTCGGGTTCTTGCTGAGCCTGTAGCGCTCCCCTCCTTCAAGGAAAAAGAAGAAGAAAGAGCTCGCCCATTGAGGATAGAAACAAAGATAGGGGCTGGAACAGCAGAAAGGAGTGCTCGCCCATAGCCTTCAGCATGCTGGGCGCACCGGCTTCCGCGGTGCTTCCGCTCTGCTCCCCTAGTTAGCCTGTCCGCCATGTATGCGCGCTCTTTCCGTATTGTCAAGGTGATGCGCTCACTCGTGGGTACTGAAGCACCCCTTCCAGGCGTGCTTTCCATTACATTGGAGGAGTTGCTTCTTTCACCCTGCTTCCACTAGCCCCTCAAGGGCTTCGCTGAAGTGTTGCCCGAGCTTTTGCGCCTTGGCTGCCGTCTCCCGCATTCGACAGTGCGACCTTCCGGAGAGAAGTTTCGTGTGATTGCGCCTTCCGGCCACGTCGGACCTTGTCCATTCCTTTGGACTGGCCTCTATCAGCCATCGCCTTACTTTGGAAGTGAAGCAGCTCTCTCAAGAGGTTGAAACTTCCAGAAATGATTAAGCTCTTTAGAGGGGGCGAGGGCTATGAAACGCCAGCCCGAAAACTGTGAACAAGGTCCAAAGAGGCCGGTGAGGAAGCGCTCTTTTCTTGCAATTTCTTTTACCTTTGACAGGTTGGCTCGGCTTGGCCTCCATATTATGTCATGTGCATGGCACGCCTTCTCTGATTTATGACAGACGCGCGCTCCCTTGACTTTCCTCTCAGACCTTCTTCACTCGTGCGCGCTGGCCTCTCACAGCCATTGCCTTCCATTATTCTCACTATTGAGAGAGCACTTTCCTGCACTAGAGAGAAAGGCGCGCGCTGCACATGAAAGTGAAATGGAGGCCAATTCGAGCCTTACAAAAGTTTTGATAACGGGAGAACGAGCTGGCGAAGGGTGACACTATCATCCACGAGTTAGCACATACATATTTACAAGCTAAGCTGAGGAGCCAGACCACCACCATGGAAGCCATTGACCCTTCGTCAATACTTTTCGGGCTGGCTTTTCACAGCCCTTGCCCCCATTGGGAGAGCCACTTCTTCTATTGACCTGGCCTAATGCGCGCCCAGCACGCTGGTGTATCGCGGTGTATCTGTACCACAGCGTTTATCCCTTTCTTTCTTCCAGGACTTTGTAAGTCTCGGATTGGCCTCTCTTTTCTTTCATGCGCACCGCGCCTTTCTTATGTCTACCGCATGCGACCACAGCGGTCCATGGCCCACGCCTTGCACCTGCGTGCTGGCCCTGCTCTCGCTGCAGCCTCTGGCTTTCGTCAGAGGGATTGGTTTCCGGCAGCTAGTCTGTCGGGTTTGAGGCTCCTCACTCGTAGCTACAAGGCAAAGTGCTCGCCCATAGAGAAGAGTGGCTGGCAAAGCCAGCCTAAAAAGAATGGACAATATCCCAAGCCAAAGAAAGAGGTGCCGAAAAAGAACTACACTACAATCCATGCCTTTGGACTATGAACGAGCACATTCTTTGGACTAGGAAGGACTAAGGCTACTGAGTGGTCCATCCTACACCCATTCTAACATAGCACTTGTAGGCTCCTCCGTCATCTGGCCCCTTCGAACCTTGTCAATTCTTTTCGGGCTGGCTTTTCATAGCTCTTGCCCCCAATGGGAGAGCCACTTTCTTTGGAAGAGCTCACTTTCTTCGAGTCTCCTTCCGTCGTTCCCCATTTGCTCCTGGCCCCCAGACGCTGGTCTGCCTGCCTGCCGGCCTCCACGCGCGCCGCCAACGCCGGTACGGGGCAGTCGGCGTCCAGTCTGCGCGGAGTCTGCCGGGGCTGCTGCAGTGGGGATCCGCTTTGAGGGAGCCCTCGCTCGAGCAAGCCAGCCTGCCTGGGCCAGCGACGACAGCTGGCCGTGAAGACAACTGTGGAGCGGGCGAAAGCAAACCACCGATCAGCAGGAGGCTCACTTACCAAGCCTGTGGCTCACATAGCTCAACGCTCGTCAGTGTCAATTCCAAGCTGGCTCACTTCAGAAAAGCAATTCGTGTTTGCAAGATATGGTTGGCGTCGGCGAACTGCTTGAGGAGGCAGACTCGTCTTTCTTGAGCTGCCTCTCGTTATGTAGTCGAAGTAGTGCACTCACGCTTGGTCATGGCTGACTTGGAACCTCACAATCTCAGCAGCAGGCTAGATTTGTTAGATCACAGATTGCCTGAGCATAGGAATGACATTCTGACAGCGGCTACTCTGGTGTTCCTGTTACGCAGATTGGAGCACTTAATGGGAATCTATGATCGTAACTTGTCGATTGATGAGTCCTCTCACAAATTTGACAGCTGCAGCACCCCCTGTATAGAATCAGCTGGAGATTGCCGGCCATCTGATGATTCCATTATAGCACAAGAGAATGCCATAGAGGCAGCAGAATCACAAAAGTCGGAGCTTGTTGGTGACAAGGTGACAAGCTCTACATATGCTGGACCTAGCTTGCCAGGTCATCGTAGATTTCTTCTTTCAGTAGAAGGAGCCATGCAGAGGACTTCAACTGCTATGAATGCCAGCAAATGCAGCAGTTACATCTTCAGATTGTTCTTCCAACTCCTGCCTTGCCCAGGAGGGCATTGCTGCTCTTGCGGCTGAGTATGCAGTTGGCACAACCATCTTCAGAACCAAGATTGAGGTGAAGCATCTCCCTGATGGCTTGAGGCTGTGCTTGAACCACGTCATTAGTTAGTCGCTAGCATCTCTTGACATTTCTCGCTCGTCTGCCATTTGTGCTAGACCTGGTGTAGAAGCACATCTGGCAAGCTTCCTTCGCCATCCTCAGACTGCAATGCATCCAGCCATCGTGTTTGAGGATTACTCTCTGTGTTGTTAGGCAGTTGGTCAACTATTCTCATCCTTAATTTTGTGTGCATCACTTGTGCAGAGCTTGAGCAAGTCTTATGGTGCATTCCGACGAGCTCGAGGAGATGGCAACTGTTTTTTCAGAAGTTTCATATTTTCATATCTGGTATCTCCTCGCGGCCATTGCTCTCTGAAAAATCAGTTGTGCGTTTGATCCAGGCCTTGATTACTGCAGCATTCTACTTGGCTGTGAGGAGCAGCTGAGGCAATTTCTGCTACTCTTTGTCTAAGCAGGAGCAGCTTTTGATTCGAAAAGACAAGGAGGAGGTTGACCGAATGCTCAACGCTCTCGAGCAATGCAAGCACTCTCTTGTCAAGGCTGGCTATCCTGAGCTGACTTGGGAAGACTTCCTCGCAGTGAGATGAATGCCAATATGGTGATACTAGCCTGCTCAATTTTTTTTAAGTGAATCTATCTGCTTATGGTCATATGAACTATGGCTTGGCCGGTTGGCTTCACTAATCCAATGATTTGCAAGCGTGCAGACTTTCGTAGAGCAGCTTGAAGCAGTTGTCCCTGGTGATGAGGCAAGCATAAGGTGATTGATATACGCGAAAATTTTACTGCTGATATCATAGACTGTTTGCTTGTCTCTCTTAAAGAAATGGAGCCCGTGTATCTTTGATAGCCCACTGATGCTTCACACAATTGACGGTGTGTCCTTCTTTCGTTTCAAGCATTGATGACCTGGTGCAGCGCTGCAGGGACCCGACCATATCAAATTACGGTAACTGTTCTAGTCCATGAGTAACACATACGTATTTGCCATGTCTCAGCCAGGCTACCAAGAAAGTTTATTTTTTGCCAGGACTACCGGCTCTGCTATATGAACCTTCACAGTAATTTTGCTCTACATCAGGCATGCATGTCAAGTCTGTGCCATGCCAGGCAAATTACTGAGCACTCGCAACGGAGTCTGACGTGAATATATTGCGTGGCAGTTGTAATATTTCTACGCTTTGTGACATCCTGTGAGATACAGGCTCGAGCTGAGTTCTTTGAGCCTTTCATCCTTGGCCTCACTGGAATGGATGTGCTAAAGGTCAGTATACCTGTATGGGAAGGAGCTATACAAAGTTGAAGTTACATCCTTGTGTTGGATGGAGCTTTTCAGAGCAGCAATGAAGTCATATGATATATGTTGATCTCAGGAGGTACATCGGACTCAGGGTTGTAGTATCCTGCAGTCTCACCCATACTTGCAACATCGTGTTGATTACAATAACCCTAACTGGGTACTTACTTCGATGCAGTTCTGCCGAGGCTCAGTCGAGCCCATGGGCGAAGAAAGTGATCACGTGCAGATTACTGCTCTTACAGATGCTCTGGGGGTCCCTGTTCGGGTTGAATATCTTGACAGGAGCTCGACAGGAACAAGTATGAACTTGGCCGATACCAACCATCACGATTTACTTCCAGTACCGAAGGAAGGACAAAGCTGCTCGACAAGCTCGCAACCACTGGTCCACTTGCTTTATCGGCCAGGCCACTATGACATCCTGTATCCAAGAGAAAGCTAATTGCCAATAGAATGTCCTGAACAACTGTCTAAAGGACCGCCATTGAGTGCAGGCACTCACATTAGTTCTTGGAATATGTGTTTGATAAAGAACTCTGAACACAGATTGGGCCACAAAGCAGGCAAGCTGCGCAGTAGCAAAGCATGCTGTAGGCTAATGAGAAGGCTTGTGCAATTTATTGGTAAGTGGCCTTTGCCATTGCAACCCTTGGGAACAGGATCGTGCAAGCTTGCATTCTGAAAGGCGAGCTTGGAGGATGTTAGCAATCCGGCACACAAGCTTATGTGCATGAAGCATGTCGAAGACGATGTGTCGCCAATGTCAGGGGCGGTGTCCAGGAGAGATGGACGAGCAACGCAGTTACTGGAAGCGGCCAGCTAAGACAAAACAGTTCAGATCAAAGGAAGTGCAGTCAAGGGGTGCTTTTGTTGAAGTAGATGAAAGCCAGAGAACGCCAGCATATCGCTGGGACAACAATCAGACGGATGAGCTGTGCTATGCGCCCAGACAAGAGAAAGGCCAAGCAGAGGAAGGCAGCAAACTAAATGACAAAACAGTTCAGATAAAAGGAAGTGCAGTCAAGGGGTGCTTTTGTTGAAGTAGATGAAAGCTAGAGAACGCCAGCATATCGCTGGGACAACAATCAGACGGATGAGCTGTGCTATGCGCCCAGACAAGAGAATGGCCAAGCAGAGGAAGGCAGCAAACTAAATGTGGGGGCGGTGGCTGTGGAAGGCCAGCTCAAAAGGAAGGGACAACTACTCAGGGTGAAGAAAAAGGCACGCGGTGCGCATGAAATGGAAGGCAGGCCATATTAAGCCAGTATACTGTTTAGGCAGAAGTTAGTGCGGAGACAGGGCTACACGAAGTGTAGCCCTATGCTAAGGGGGGTCAAGGTAACAGTGTGAATGCGGGCTAGGAGGCAAGGCTCTCTAAGGACAAGAAGCTCTTCCTGAAGAGCAGGAGTAAGCTTCCTATTTCTTGAAGGAGGCAATTGGAAAGCCAGCTGAGAAAGATGACAAAGGGGCTGGGAAGGCAAACGAGGAGACTGGTGGTCAAAGGCGGAAGCCTTAAGACTAGGAAATAACGAAGGACTTCCTCGCCGAAGCAGTTGTTGTGGAAGGCCAGCCCAGAAGGAAAAGGCGCGCCATGCGCATGACTTTGAAAGGAGGCAAAGTCACGAGCCAGTCTACTGCTCAAGCAAAAAGTAGAGCAAAGAGTGGGCTACACATAGCGAAGCCTTATGATATAGGGGCTAATCAACACGGCAAAAGCATAGCTGAAGGTGGACTTCGATTCCTACGAGTGAGCAGATGTCAGCCCGACAGGCTAACTCAGGGCTGTCCGCTTTTTATTGGTTCTTGTCAGCTAGCCCTTTGCAGCCCTCGTCCCTTTGGCAGAGCTACTTCACTTAGTAGCATTAGTCTAGCCCCTTCGGACTTACATAGGAAAGACGGTGTCCAGAAGAGATACTGTGGCGGGCATTGCCTTGCCCTGGCGGTAAGGGCAAGGCAATGTAACCAGAACTTGACCAAATACTAAGCGTCAGTCGAGCCAACAGCCACATACGTGAAGGCGGGCACAGTCCGTGGCCTGTGTGGCCACGTAGCTCTTGTGCCGGGTGGTGGCTAGCACGCTTCAATCCGGGAAAGAAAGGAGAAGAAGAAGAAGAAAGGGCTCGCCCATTGAGGATAGGGGCTGGACAAGCCAGCCCAAAATAGAATGAACAAAGAACGAGAAGGGGGCCAGAGGAAGCCAGAGGAAGCGCTAAGAAACCAAAGCACACAAAGAAAGAAAGCAGCTACAAATCACTCAGTAACCCCTGCTAAGCAGCCGCAAATCAGAGAGGCTAGGGTCCTGGAAGTGGGTCCATCCGGGAAAGCTTCTTGCCACAGCGCCTCGTCAGCCCTTGGCCCCTTTGGGACAGCCACTTTCTTCCCATGTAAGTTAACGAAAGCGAAGCCGAGAAGCTGACCATCTGAGGCGGCAACGAGCCCGGCTGGTCCTCACGTCGAGGCAGACGTCCCCTGCCACCCGCCTCGGCTCCGCGCCCGGCTGCGGCCGCCATGGCGGCGCTGGCCAGCGGCGCCTGCTGCGCGCTCTCGGCGCGCTCGTCGCTCACGGAGGCCATGGCGCCGCGCCTCGCGGCCGCGCCGCCGCCGGCGAGTTGCCTGACCGGCGGCCACCGCCAGGACGGCGGCGTGCAGTCCAGCTCGCCACGACTGGCGTCCATGGCTGCCGACGCTCCTCGGGGCTCCGCCGGGGCGGCGCCAAGCGAAGCCGAAGCGGGCGGCCGCCTGGATCTCTCCCGGAGACACGCCTTCTTGGCTGCTGCGGGCGCATGCCTGGCCGCTGCCACTTCCGGTGTCGGCAGTCGGGGCGAAGCGTCTGCCGCGGTTGTGGAGGTCGGCAAGTATTTGCCCAAGGCCTCCGACGACGGCTTCGTCGTCTTCACGCCCGCTTCGACGGCAACGCCAGCCCTCAGAGCCGGTGCGCCGATCCAGGACAGCCTGCTTGCTGGTTGCAGGGGACTCGCAGTCCTGACTTGTCAATTCACCACTCCGTGCCATTCTGAAGCGATCGCAAATGCTCCTGCGGCACTCAGAGCTGATCTGGGTCTTCGTTGTGTGTTTCTGGAGGAAGCTCTTCTGTTCCTTTGACCTTTATCGGTGTTCAGACTGTCCTGCTGCTGCTATCCCCCTGACCTGTCATTTCAAGGCTTCCGTTTCTTTGCTCACAGGCAATGTGTCTCCCTATACATTCTACCTGCCTCCGACCTGGAAGGAAGCTCGCATTGCCAACATCATGTCTGGCAACTACTGCCAGCCCAAGTGCGCTGAGCCGTGGACAGAGGTCAAGTTTGAGGACCCAAGTCAAGGGATGCTGCAGGTGGTGCTCATGCACCTTGATTTCTGTAGCCCAGCCGGTTATGCATGTCATACGAAGCTCTGTGCAGCAGGATGTCATCCTTGTTGCTCTCAAATTTTAGCCATCCCACTTGTACACCACGATTGTAGTCCTCTTATAGGCCCGTAGACATGCAATGAGGGGGATCATCGCACTCACGTCGATGGGACAGATATTTTGCAGGTGATAGCTTCTCCTATGGTTCGACTTACGAACAAGCCAAATTCAACAATCGAGGAGATTGGTGACCCAGAGAAGATAATTTCTGCTCTGGGTCCATTTGTTACCGGTGATAGTTATGACTCGGAGGAGGTGGTCGAGACCAAGATACGGCAGAACAATGGTCAAACAGTAAGTGCTCAACACTCTGTTGTAAGATTACACGGTACCTGACAGACAACAACTGCCTCAGTCATACTCGTCGTCTGCATCAATGCCTGCTGGCCTAGACTACCAAGTTGCTTTGCAGTACTTCAAGTTAAATGTTTGATTTTTTCCTCAGACTGAGCGGTAGGGTATCGCTTTTGTGCAGTACTACACATATGCATTGGAGACTCCTTATGCGAGGTCTGGTGCACATAACCTGGCAGCAGCAACCGCTAAGGGCAATGTTGTGCTTCTGCTGGTGGTCAGCGCCTCAGACTCACAGTGGTCTGCCAACAAGGCGATGCTTCGCAAGCTTGTTGAGTCGTTTTCAGTCTGATGAGTTTGTCTAGATTCCAGGAGTTCCAATTTGAGCTTAAGCGCAAAGCCGCCTTCCCGGCCCTGCTACACATTGTTTGCAAGTTGTGGCTGCGAGACTGGTATTAGCCATAAAGTTTTGAGACACTATGCTTGAAGAACTGTGGGTTCTCCATCATTGTTATCTGGTTCTTCTCCTCAAAGCGTGCTGGCACAGCACAGATAAGCATAGATATATGTGGTGCCATGTGGTGTCACTTTGTGACCTTTGTGATGTCTCCATAAGACTTGCCGAGGATAGCGAATCATGTGCCCACTTTAGGAGGCTGTGGTTGTGGTAGAGTCAAGCTGGAAATTTCTCCATTAAGAAATCCTACTCAAATATTTTGTATGCTCTTCTATACACCAATCGCCGAAAAAAGAAGTCCAGAGTCAGGAAGCCTGTAGACGAGCAATACCAGTGTCAGACGACAATAAGATCTGCATAATATTTCCAGTACTTACCAGGTTGTGAGAATACTTGAAGTCACTTTCAGCATCATGCAGACAATTGGACATGCATGAGCAGATAGGCAGCAAAGCTCAAATCACGGACTTACATCGCCATCCTCTTGCTCTGCCCATACTACACTAGAAGGCCAAACGGCATAGGGGAAGCCGTTAAACGGAGCGCGTGCAATTTGACCAAAATTGGTAGCATATCGGACCACCCACTCTTGACCGATCAACAATGCATGCCCTTTTCCTGGCTGCAGACGATATACACTATAAGATCAGCAATGGCAGCATCATTTGATACTCCTGACCTCCAGCACTAGTCTACATAGTAAATTTCTAATGCAGGTATGAGCAAGTGACATCATTGGTGCAGATAGTAGCAGCAATCGAAGTGCATGTCGAGTAGAGGAATCAAACTCCAATCCGCGAACTGCTTAAGGGCATGGTCCTGGCACTCACGATTTGGAAGCGAAAGTGGTGCTTACTACCACCAATTGAGTGGAGTCCATCACGTTGCGGTTGCCAAGGCCAGAAGTTTTGGAAATACTGGGACGTAAGATAAATGACCCTGGCTTTGGCAGTCCAGCAGTGGTTAACGATATATATGTAATAGACCTGATAAGTAGCCAACCAGCAGTATTGACCTGGACACCACATGGGATCTTGGTAGAATATAGGCGGATTGTCCGTCTTCTGCATGACTTGTATCATGTTGGTTGTGCAGCCTGCGAAAATGCAGTGACACTTAGTTGTTGATAGCACCATTTGCTGGCGCAAGTTTATATATAGTGCGCCTTTATGATGCACAAACACATAAAAGTTGGCTATCGAAAAGACAAGATCCGCAGTGGAGGCCACACTTGCTTACGCGCAAGATAAGGCAAGCCAAGATTCAATTGTCAGGAGCTGCTCACTCACACTCACCAAAGGTTGGCGCTGCCTGCCGCAGGCTGGACCCAGTGATGTTTTTGATGTTACGCATGTTTGCACACGCAGCAGCGATTTCCAGTGGCGACCAACCAGTCATGTTCAGCCCTTCGCAAGCCAAACCCCTGTAAAGTCTGGGGACCTCGACCACCCTGCTGCTACTTACAGCTGCCGCCACAGTGGCGGGATCATTGCCTGCTGGAGAGCATTATGGACAACCGTATAGTAAGTATTCAAGTATGCAGACGTGAGTAGGTATTGCGTCCATTCCTAATGATTCGGCCTATATAGCTATGTAGCCACGTGATAAACGTTTCTTTGGATGTACAGCTCGCTCTTGCTTCTCGACTGTGCATAGCATCGACCTAGATACGTCCCCAGATCCAGCGAGGTCTCACACGCAAGATCTCTCCTAAAGCAAGCCTGTATTGAGTTTCGGTCACCAGCTGCCAATCATACCAGTTGCTTCTGCAGGATGAAGAATTCGACTTGCAACTACTGCAAGTAGGAGCACAACAAAAATGCTCCACCTCATTGCAAGATTGTACTATCCGAAAGACTGCAGCTTGTGAGCTCCCAAGCCTCAATCGGATCCTGGGGATCAGACGAGGTGCTACAGTAATTAATCACTTCTGTTTTTGAGAATGAAAATGGATGCAGCACATTGACACCTAACCGCGTGGCAAGTGACACAGTGGAGCTTAGCAGGCGGTGACTGCTGTGTATGACTGTATACGTACCAACAATACACCGTATTCAAAGCTGGTTGGGCCGCCCAGTCTGCACATGCATGTATTGCAATACTGCACGGAGCAGCACGATGCCTTGTACGAGCCAGCAGCCAGAGCTAGTAGCGGCTCAGACCTTCACGCTGCAAATTGGCGGTGACCACGGAAGTAGTCGCTGGCCCACTCGCAGAGCGAGCAGCTCCCCGTCGTCAAGAGCAGAGAGCGCGGGGGCCCGGCACGGCGGGATGGCGGTGCGCGCATTAGCTGCCCAGCTGCAGGCGCGGGAGCACGCTCACGGGCTGGAAGTCGGCGACAGGGGACTGCCGGAGATAAGGAGGGTATCCCGCAGGGCGTGGGCTGTAGAGGTAAGGAGTGAGCTCGTGAGGTGACAGCTTTGGTGGGGCGCGCCGTCTCTTTGGTGGGGGGGCCCGCAGGTTGCAGGTTGCGCAACTGGGCAGGGCCCGCCCGGCTGGCCGATCGGTTGACCGGCCTGGAGCGGCGCCTTTGCCCGACGCGCCCCACCGGTCACAGACTACGGGGCACCGAGCCCCGCAAAGCATTGGTTTGCTAAATCAACATACAAATTTTCGGTGCCCCCGCAAACCTTGTTATATTTATTTTGCTGGCTGGCTTATCACAGCCGTCGCCCTCTACTGGAACAGTCGTTCTCTCTTGTACATTCTTTTCTTTTGTACGTCAAATTTGGGCATGTGGGTTCTGTTTGAAGGAAGCACGGCCAGATTGACTGGTGGCTGGGAAAGGCCAGCCCAAAGGAATGGACAAGGTCCGAAGGAGAAAGGTCCGTTTGGGCTTTATCCATTTTGGCTGACCTTGCTTACCTATGTCTTGCAGCGCTTTTCGACCCCTTTGAAGATAGTCTCTTCCTGTAGAGGGCGATGGCTGTGATCGGCCAGCTGTATGAACAAAGTTTGACGGGGCCAGAAGAGGTGCTAAAGCACACAGCGAATTAAGTGGTCACTACTGGTGCTCAATAACTCCTGTTTAGAAACCGCAGCTCAGAGGAACTAGTCTACAATGAGCTATTCTTTTCCAGCGCACCCGACCATCTGAGAGAAAGACGCTTCCAGTAGAGGGCGATGGGCTGTGAGAGCCAGCCCAGATAAAGAACGAACGAACTTTGAGGGGCCAGAGAACACGCTGAAGCACACAGTAAATAAAGTGGCCACGAGGCACTCAGTAACCCCTGTCCAGCAGCCGCAGGTCAGAGAAACTAGTCACCAGGTAGCAGGTCCTGGCCAGAGCCAGAGGTTGCAGCCAATGCGCGACCGCACGCAGATGCAACGCGCGTGCCAATGATCGCTGCACGAGACTGACAGGCGCATGCTATACACCTGAGCGAGAGAAAAGCTCTTCCAATTCACGGCAATGGCTGTGAGAGGCCAGCCCAGAGGCTGCAGCTAGAGAGGCTGCGCGTTGAAGTCAGGCTGACCAATCAGGCTGACCGCACGGACGCCCACCCCGACACTCCGGCCGTGAATAGTATTTTGCTTTTTGCGCCATCCGGCCCTTCCAGACCTCGTCCATTTCTTTGGGGCTGGCCTCTTACAACCACTGCTTCGCGCCCTGGCGGCTGCCTCCGGGTTTCGTCAGGGCGACGTCTTCCCGCCCTCTAGCTATTCTGACCTGCACTTGCTGACTAGAGGTTACTGAGAGCCTCCTTGTCGTCTTAGCTCTTCGTCCCCTGCTTTCTGCGCCATTCGGCTCCTCTTGACCTTGTCCATTCCTTTTGGGCTGGCTTCTCCCAGCCACCAGTCAATTCGGCCGCGCTCTCTGTCAATTTGGCAGCGCTGTTCTCTCTTTTCTTCTCAAAGCCATTGCCGTGGATTGGAACGGCTGTCTCTCTCTTCACAGCCCTCGTCTCTTCTGAAAGAGAAAGCGCGGCCAAATTGACTGGTGGCTGTGAGAGGCCAGCCCAAGAAATGGACAAGGTCTGAAAGAGCTTACTTCACAGCCCTTGTTTCTTCGTTTGTGAGCTGGCTTTGTCCAGCCCTCGCCCCTTCGGATGAGCTGCTTCTTGCACAGCCATCGCCCTCTTCTGGGAGCACTTTGTCTTTGTCGTGCTACTTCATACACATTCCGTGACGAGCTTTAATTGAACATTGGCAGCAGAGTGGACTGTCCATGCTCTTCTAAAAAAGTCAGGGCCCACAAGACAAGCGCGACCTACAGCAGTATACGGTGCAAGCTGCTGTTTGAAGCTCTTGTTGAAAGTATCAAAGACGCTGAGGTGGCAGATGGATAGTCTCGCTCTTAGCAATCTGTGTTCACGACCTTAATCACAGAGGGATTCTTCAAGCTGGAAGTCACACAACGAGGTCTGCAGGGCCTACATATGTGCATCTATAGAGCAGTCAAGATCTCCTGTCACGCATTGGGAGAAGCGTTTGAGGCAAGCATGCTCAGCTAGCTCTTAGCATTGTCACTGCTTCTTACTTGACCAGAAAAGTGTAAGCAGGGATATGCAAAACTAGGCCTGTAACAATCTCCAATGCACGGCAGAGCAGTCAAGACAGCCCCTGTCCTTCTGACGTCAATGTCTAAATTGGAGATCGATGTTCAGACTTGATGTTGTGATGCAACACATCCTTAACGAACACCTCCCTTGCGCTTTGCAGTTACTTCCTTACTCTTCTTCACACCTGGTATTGGCTGCAACACTCCTTGACTCGCATCTTCCTCCATCTCCAGGTCCTCCTCAACTGAGGCTGTATGAGGGTCACAATGGCCACTTGTTAAGCAAGTCTCGCAGGAGGCATGTGAAGAGCAAGTAGACAGATTGCTCTGTAGTAATTAGACATCTCTTATCCTTCACTACTGAAAGTGCTCACTAAGGCAGGTTGGCAGCACACAGTCGTGCCAGCAGACAGTGAAGCTTACTTGTACCCGTGTCAGCATCGACCGTCTGGACTTCTCTTGCAGCCATGCTGACTTTGTGCTTGCCTTTGGCATTGGGAAGAAGGCAGCTTGACTTGACTGAAACTCCTGCAGCTTCTTGATTATATACACGCGTGAATGCACTTTTCACTTGCGTTGTTATCTTTGCACAAGGGTCCGGCATGCCCTGACAAACCCAGGTGAGGATGCTTGTCAAATTTGCCGGGTTGTTTGTTGAGCTCACAGCAGTATCAAATTATAATGTTATTGAAAGCCTGCACATAGTATGAGATTATGCTATTGGGCGAGCATAGAGAATTGTGATGATGAACGTCAATCATGCAGACATATTCAGCATGCGTTGTCCAGTGCATCTTACCTGCAGTTGCACTAGCTCCACAATGATGTCACGATCCTCTCTTGTGATGCAGTACTCATACATGGTATCGAGAACCTCTCGAATTCCCTCCTGCCAGAGGATGCCATCAAAGTAGCAAGCATCTTGCATTGACCAGCAAGGAGATCTTACTGAGCGCTTCAGCAGAGGAGATGGCCGCCACAGAATGACTGGAGTCCAGTTCAGGAAGTGAATGTACCTCCTCTTATCAGGGTTCTTGAGCTAAAGCCAGAGTCTGCCTATCTCACCTTGTCATGCATTAGCAGGGGTTCTGTTAGCGAAGAGCATAGATTTCTCATGTAGTCCTGTCTGATTGCATCCCTGCATATGCAAACACGACTACTTGCTGTCAGCATGTCCAAGCTATACAGAGAAGTACACCATTTACATGTGCAATACCTGATGCATGAGATGTATTTGTGTAGCCTGTCTGGAATTTTGTCTTAGACTAAGCGCTAAGGTACACTTCAGTCTAGCCTTTGCAAGCAATATCTGCCCTGCAACCAAGTGACATGTGATGCTAGGCGTTGGCGTGTAACCCACTTGCTGGCTGAACAGTTGCCAGAGACCAGCAGATGCAGTTGAAGTTCGGCTAGTTGTCTCCAGCTCTTGCTTGTGCTTGAGTTCTTGCCAAGCCAAGCTGAAAAGCGATTGAAGTTGCGTTCACCCTTCATTGCAAAACAATCACATAAGTCAGTCCAGTGCATGTACTACAGATTCACCACAGATATGCCTCTTTGGCTTCAAGTTCAACCCTGTCCAAAAGCACCAAGGGCGCTGCCATTGAGAGTTCATGCGGAAGAAGGCTGTCTACTGATAGGCTGGACCTGAGCAAACGGCTCCCGTACACCGCACATGTGAAAAGCACTGCAGCCCAATCACAGGCCGAGAATATGTGTGAGGTATGTGAGGCTTTGAGTCCACTACTCCTGCTACCTGCCATAGACTGCTATTCAGCTTCAATGCAAACTCCTAAGTGTATTTGCTCCGATGAGCATGGTATGGTTGACCATGAAAGTTGCGCAAGACATTGTCATCTTCATGGGATCTTTCCACACACAGAAGACCAAGAAGCACACAGTCAGGACTATCATTCAAGTTATAAGCTGAGTGAAGGACGCACGGTGCTGTGGAAGAGGCAATAGCTCCAAACGGCATGAGGTCCCAGCGTTGCTGCTGTCGGACTCGACTACTGACTATGTCGCCAATGGCGATACAGTCAGCTGCTCTGGCTACACATTCCAATCGCTGATGGTCGGATCTACACGAAGCGGGCTTGTAATTCAGGTAATTCTCCTGGCAAGCCACATCTGATCAGCACGCATCAGTAGTGTAGCAAGAGCGCAGACGGCTCTCACAACACAGTACATGCAGTAGATGGATGTGTACACGGAATGACTGCATAATGCAAACACAAAATAGCCATGATATTCCAATAACCAGGATGAGACCTGAATAAGGAGAGGAACGAGGTCGGCATCCTGGAAGACGAGGTCAACTCTGTTATTCATTGTCAAGTTCTTGCTCATGCCAAGCAACCTGCATCAGCCAGCCATGAAGAGGTGTTGCTCAGAGGTCATCCAATTACTCCGGCCCTCTCGAGATTTTCACCTCTCCAATGGACTTCCAGCCACTTAACAGGTGCAGCGCAGGCTCTCAGAGGCACAACACATCTTGTCAATGCAGCTACCTGTCAGCTGCGATGAATGGGCTTAGCTCCTGGTCCTTATGAGTCACTCCAGCTTGCATGTTGACATCTTGACTTCTGAAGCTGTTAGAGGTGCTCCTAAAGAACTGCAATGAAGTTCCAAAGGTGTAGGTGAATCTCTCAAAGCTCCTGCTCTCCTCTAACTTCAAAATATAACCACGACTGACACTTGCATCATAACCATGCTCCTGTGCAGCTCTACCCACTTCTTGTGCAGGAACTAGCAGGGCGAAGGTCAGGAGAATTGCAAGCATCATCGAAGACCCGCAGACCAGGTACAAAATCCATGGCGAGAAACTCTAAATATCTGCCATCACTTACCTGCAAGTGATTGATAGCAAGTCTGATGTCGCCTTGCACATTCTCCAAGAGGACTTCCAAAGCCCTCTGCAAAATGCAATCAATGTTCAGTTTCTGTTGTACAGCTATTGCAGCGTGGAGGTTGGCCATGTCATTGCGCTGTCTATGAACAGCAAGCAGCCTTGCATTGGCCAGCGACTATTCTGCACCAATTGTGAAACTCGGCATTCGGGCTGTGTCAATGACAATCATGCATGAGCAGGCTGACCTCGTCCGTTTGAACGCCCTCTTTTCTCGCAATCTGCAGCAGCCTCTGCATGACCTGAATGGGAAAGCAGCAAGCCCAGACACAGTCAGACGTTGAGCTACTACTAAGACTAAGCAGTTGTCAATCCTTTGGCATTATGAATCATGGCACGGCTGCATCTGTGTTGACGAGATAGTGTAAGCACTGCAAGCACTCTCGTCTGCTCACCTGCCCTTTGAGAGGCTTCTGGAAGCTCAGCTCCAAGCAGGAGTTGACAAGGGACTTGACTTTTGGGCTGTACTTATCATTGCAGATGCAGATGATAGGTATCTTGGTGGTCTGGATAGACTGTACGAGCTCCTGCACACCACCCTTATCACCTCCTGACATTCCGTCCACCTCATCCATTATAAGAGCTACCTTCTGTCGCCCTGCAATACAATGACATCGTTGGCTCAAGGTGTCAAGGTGTCTGCAAATCGCCATCGATCTCTTTTCCATATGAAGCACAATGACTGTGCTTGCAGGTGTACTCCAGCTCCTGGAATTGAGCAAGGTTGCCCACATCAAGCTTAGATCCAAAGACTGACCCGCCTTGGCAAAAGTGATTGTCTGGTTGGAGATCAGCTCCTTGAAGGTGTTGACTCCTTTCCCGTTCACACCCTGTTTGATATCTCTGTCGGCCTTTCCTCGAGAGTTGCTAGCATTGACCTGAAAGCCACGGTGTTCTGAGGTCATGGTGACGTGAAAATGCTTCAAGGGCAGAATAGAGTTTCCCTTTGGCACAGCACTTCAATCAATGGCCACAAGACGGTTGAAGCCAATGCCACTCCGTCATGATCAGTAGGACATGATGTTGTTGCTGATAACATGGTCGCAAGCACCCAACTCAGGAGGAGAAGACGCGCGGTGACCCAATAGATGGAGGGAGGTCGAGTGAAGCATGATGTGAACCTCTATGCAGCTGTAGCCAAGCTCTCGGCACACAAGGATTGCCGTGCTTGTCTTGCCTAGGCCTGGAGAGCCATACAGGAGCACAGCCTTCTTGTCATTGTCACCAGCCTTGCTCCTGCCTACCCCTCCTCTGCCAGCACTCTTCTGTGAGTTCTGCTTATGACCGCCATGGTCACGGTGCTTGTCCCAATCTAGCAGCCATTGCCGAAGGCGTTGGATCTGCAAAGAGGTGAATTTCACAGCCCCGGCATAGGAGCATCACACAAGCTTGTCTGCTGAATGACCCTTGTGGACTAGAGAATGAGTAATGGCTCCCACTGACAAGAGGCAGCCTTGCGCTGCAATATGCATAGTGAGGAACCCTAGTGAAAGTGCACAATGATGACAAAGGATGACAACAACACACCTGTGAGGAGTTACCAATGAGGTCAGCAACTGCATGCGGGCGGTGCTTGGCTGTCCACAGTTCTGCTTGCAGAACAGGAGATGGCGGACCACCACGTGTGGGTTGCTTGCCGCAGGAATCAGATGATGCCTTGGTGATGGTACAACCGTTAGGTGTCCATGACGACGAAGGCTCCGTCTTTGACGTTACATGGACAAGATTGCCACTTCTGCTGCATTGCTGCACGTCTGGATCCCTGCCCGGTGGTGCAGCGCCTTTGACCTTTGCGTCCTGAAGGAGTACTGGCGCAGATGCACTGAGTTCCTCCAGCTTCGAGCACAGCAGCGGAGCTGGAGGCTCCTGGCCGTTGAACGCAGGGGCTGCTACAGGAGCGAGCGTTGGCCTTCCTGGCTGTGAGGAAGTCACGACGAGCTTGGTCGCCGAAGGCGGCGGCTGCAGTGTGACAACTCCCGTGACCTTTAGCTCCAGCCGGCGAGGCGCGTCCCTGGTGGGCGGAGTTGGTGCTTGCAGGACCGGTGATGAGCGCTTGTCGACGCCGAGCTGGGCCGGCGCCAGGGGCTGCGTTGGGCTGCTGTGGAGAGGCAGCGCCTGCTTGACAGGCAGCGACGGCTGCACTGCGAGCTGGCTCCCGCCGGGCCTCAGCTTCTTGGGCGGCGACTGCTGCAAGCAGAGCAACATGCAGCTCTCAGGACGACAGCGGCATTGGGCTGTCGTCCTGACCAGAACGCTGAGAACGGCACCCGCGTAGCACCAGCGGCAGCACCTAATTGGGGTGCAAGACTGGCCTCAGCAGTCATGGCAGCACTTGGCCTGCCGTGGCCGTCCGCTGCACCTGCCCCGGCGGCGGCTCACCGCGTCGCTCTGGAAGGCGTCGTCGTCGTCAACGTCCTCGTCGTCGACGGCGACGCCGTCCGCACCCTGCGGCACGGCAGGCTTGCGCTTGCCTCCGCAGCCGCCGCCGACGCCGCCGCCGCCGTCGGCATCGCCAGCCTCTCGCCGCCGCCGCTGCTGCGTCAGCGGCGCGGGAGGCGGCGCTCGCCGCGCCGGAGCTCGCGCCGGGGCGAGCGGGCCCCCTCCTGACGACGGACCTCGGCCCGGCGACGCCGCAAGTCCTTTGGGCGGGGTGGGGGAGCCCCCAATCCGAATTTGCAGCCAGGGCGGGAGCGCGGGCGACGAGTCGCCGGCGGGACGACGGGCGGTCGCGCCGCCGTTGCGCCGTCCAAACGAGCGCTTCTGCAGCTGACGCTGGCAAGCTCCCACACCCGCTGGCTATGTCCATTCTTCCTTGTTCGAGTTTCGTGCGATCACAGCCAGCGCCCTCTTCTGGAAGAGTCTCTCTTTCCCTTCCGGCTACTTTGGACCTTGTTCTTCAACCCTTTGTGGGCTCGCGTTACCCAGCCAGCGCCACTTTGGTCGAGCTACTTCTTCTTGGGTTTGGCCTTTCACGAACTTTATTCTTGTTGCTGCAGACTCTGGCGTCTCTGTTACAACCTTGCCTCCCTTCATGCCTCCCTGCAGGCATCCCTTACCACGTGCATGCGCGGGCTTGGCTGCAGGTTGTAGAACAAAGCAGCGCTGGCAGCCTTCTTCGGCTGCTGGCACCAGGCCTCCCTGCCTCCCTGCCTCCCACGCGCTTCCTATACCTCGCTGGCCCCGTAGCCAATGTGGAGGACGGCCATACCCATCTCAAGCAAAAGTGAGGAGCACACGCAACTCGGAAATCTGCTTCATCCCCCCCACTCTGCAATCCCTCCTCACCCTCGCCTCACTCACCTTCTTGCTCAAGCGGGGGCACAGGATAGGCTTGTGGCAGCAATAGCAGACAAGCATTGCACGACGTTGTGACGGATGCCGGAGCTTATCCAAGAAATCTTGGTAGTCTAATCTCCCTCGCCACTACAGGACTGGATTTCCCCGCTCTGCTTGTCTCTCAGTCTCAGTGGGGCTTGCCTTACGCCTTGCTTGTGTGTGCCGGCCGTGCTATCGCTGCAGCCTCTGGCTTCCGTCAAGGGGACTGCTTTCTGGCGGCTAGTCTTTTTGACTTGCGGCTGCTAATCAGAGGTTACTAAGAAAAGTTCCCTACACGGGACTTGCTGCATTGTGTATGTCAGCGCTTTTCGGCTACTAAGAAAATTTCCCTACACGGTGCTTGCTTAATTGTGTGTGTCAGCGCTTTTTGGCCCCCTTCGAACCTTGCCAAAAGTTTCGGGCTCGCTTTTCACAGGCTCCCCTGAATGAGCTTACTACACTATCATTTATCCACTTTCGCTGTCATGCTACGGCCAGAAGCGCGCTGCCAAGTGCGAGGAGTTTGGCCAAAGCCTTGCCATTAGGCTTGAAGCGAAGGTCCAGTCGTGCAGCGGCCTAGCATAGCTTGTCTGGATGCCCCCGGCCATTGAAGCCGACTTTCATGGCGAGATTAGAGACTTCAGACCCACAAAATTGCTATACACACATGATGAGTTATTTCCGCACTGACATCTACGCACGCCTGTATTCTACGCTTTCTAAATCAGCTCCCAAGGCCTACCACACGCTGCTTCGTATCGTTCTTGGTCCTTCTCAGGTGTTTGACTTGGTCCAACGATGTGAGTGCGGAAGCTGGACCTTGTCTGCAGCGAGCTCAGGCTCATGCTTTGCACACCAGACAACTGGGCTTAGCTAGGGCTTGAATGAGTAATGAACAGCAGCAGGTATTTTACATCTTCAGATGAGCTTGACTGTAAACTCGGCCGTATTGGCCCTCCATTACTCACCACACGCTTTTTGCCTCCCTTCTCCCTCTTGCTCTGGTTTCACCTCCTTTTGAGAAAGTGCTCGTCTAATGACAGGCCCCGCCTGCTTGCTGCTCGCCCAGTCGCTTTTACTCGGAATAATAACTTTTCCAGAAGGAAAGTGTGTGGCTGCGAAAGGCCAGCCATGACAGGATTGCAAACTGTGGGGTAAGCACATGGAGCACATCATACCAAGCACAAGAAGTAGCTAACGCAAAGAGCTACTCAGGAGTCCCAAGTCAACATCCGCAGATCGATTTAAGTATGGCATCCAATCTCTGTCGGGCTGACCCCTGTCTCACCCACCGTGGCTGGGTCAAGATGGTCGCCGAGCAGCAAATCACAGGCAGAATGCTATGTGTGGCTTGGGCAGGCTGTGCGCGTATGAGGAAGCGGCTTGTACTCCCATTTGGGCTGGCCTCTCCCTCTTCTCATAGCCTTTGCCCCATTAGTATAGCTTCTTCTGTCCGAGGTGGGGTGAAGACTTTTATGTTGAGGGCCTCTTGGGCTCACGGAAGCGCTGTGAGAGATGTGCTAGCATCAGACAAACCGCCACTCCACTGGAATGGTTGTTGGCCGTGAGCTAGTCAGATTCTTTTTTGACATGGTCAATAAGGGGCCGGAGAGCGACTACCACGAAGCTACACTGAGTCACCACGAAGCTACATCCAAGCGGGGGCGAGAAAAGCAGCTCTCCAAGGGGTGAGGGCTGTGAACAGCTAGCCAGCCAGATGTACGAGGTAAGACGAGGTGGAGGAGGCGAGAGGAGAAGTGGCTGTTGTCAAGACCACAGCAGGCACCCGTTGTGGTCTTTAACAAATTGTCACCGGCGCCTTTGGACCTTGTTCATGGACGAAATGGCTTCTTCCCAGCCCTTGCCTTTGCACCTGAGCTGCTTCTCCTCGGCTTCGCAGGAAGACGGCGTCAGCCATTTCAGCTGGAGACGAGGCGGCCCAGCCAAGTTGGCAACTTGTGCCCGGTGAGAGTCGTAAGAAAGAAGAAGTGGCTCTCCCCCTGCGGATTTGATGTGTGACGCCGGTACAGTGCGGTCGTGGATGTGAACGACATCATGCCTATCACCACGGATGCCCAGGGACGTCATCATCGCCGCACACTTGACATTGTGGGCGTGCAACCTGGTTGAGAACCACGGACCTTGGTTGATGTTGTTGTTACGGAGGCGTATGAAGGTCCAGCATCGACGCACATCGCTGGCCACGCAGTGGGCAGTGCAGAACAAAGAAAGCTGCAGCGCTACTCCAATTACCCCCAATGCGATCAGCTCCTGCCAGCTGCAGTTGACATCTTGGCTGTTTAGGTCCTCGTTTCCAAATGCTCCTTCAGAATACCGCCAATCTAGGCTATGCACGACGTGCAGATGTGTTTCCAGCTGAGATGGGCCTGCCAGCTGCATATCTGTCGTTCTTGCGAATACGCGTTTCGGCCTGTTTGCGGCGTGCTCAGGCTAATGCTTTGCACCAGAGAGCTGGGCGAGCTCTAGTTGGTGGCAGAAGGGCTTCGTATCTGCCAGCTAGTAATCAGGCTTCGATTAGCGACCTTCATGTTTTGACCCGTGGTTACTGAGCGGGTCAATCTGCTGTAGGTCATGTAAGTCTTCAGATGTGCTTGCCTTTGTACTTGGCCATGTGGCCTTCGTTTGTATCAAATTTGGAAAATCTCTCCATGAAGACGGTGGCAGAAGAGGTTGCGGGGCAAAACCCTCTTACCTCTGTCGCATAGCCTTTTGAGCTAGCAGCCGGCTGGATGCGACCCATATACTCCCCGCTGTCAGTGACATTCTCTTCTTTGTTCAAAGCAATCAGCGCAGTTTGAGGCATCGTCGAGACGAGGCAACCTGACCCTTCATTTCCACCCATCACGTGGCATCAGAGTCTTCCAAGCTTTGTCACACAGTTCCTGCACTTGTATGGTCTACAGAAAACCACATACTTCCTTCAACGAAATTAGCTTAGGTATCTAATTCAACAAGAGCCGCAGATGCATATCATACGCCTGCAGCTACAGACGTAATTCATTAGCTTCTTTAGTAGATTAGCGGCCTGGCAAAGGTCAGTGAACAACATGCCAACAGACGACACGATATATTCGAATACTCTATATCTTTCAGCTACCTTGAACATGGAATTAATTACTCACCAAGCCCACGTACTGCATTTCAGCTGCTGCCTTCTTTTGCACCTCATGATCCTTATCAGGCATTGCCTCGTTGTGCGGCGATGACTCCGCACCTTCATTGCTTCTTGGTCTGGACTATGATTGATTCGTGGGCCCCTTTCCTCGAGTAATTTCCGACCTGTGCGTCGTTCACGTGCTGTAGAGGTGTCCTCTTCAGCAGTAGTGCGTCGTTGGGGAAGCTTGCCTGCAAGAATGGAGGCTGGGTTTCCTTGGCACATGTTTTGCTGTGGCCTGTAGATGGCCAGCGAGGCCCCATAGGAATGTGATAGGAATCTGGCGCTGGATGTAGAAAGTAAGCCTTGACTACAAAGACTTGAAAATGTAACAGTGATAGTAAGTCGAGCACAACAGACCCTGACCAAGATTCTGCTACTCCCAGCAATCTTGACCGAGACCGGCAGCTACGCACTTCTCTTGAGTGGTTTGGATAACAGGATGAAGACCGCCTGCCAATGTCAGATTGACAGCGAAGCGGCAAGTGCGCACTTACCTGACCGGGGCTGAGCTGGAGGTGCCGTCTTGGCGAATCCTATTTCTCATTAGACTGAAAGGTGACATGCCTTGGTTGTCCACGTGTGCGGCCACCTCACATGCCTTGTCAGATCGACATCAATAAGCCACCGACGGAATAACTCATGACAAGCCTGTTGCGAATCTGGGGTTAACCATTACGGTTGATAGGTAGACTTGGCTGATGGAAAGCCATAGTGCCAAGCTAACCGAGGTAGGATACGGCTACTTCTCGTTAGTTGCGGAGCGCAGCGAGGAGCCGCCACATGGCGGCACCACAGCTCCTGGCGCCGGTCCTGGCAGGTCACTGTTGACCGGACCGCAGGTCAGTGTAGGTCAAGGGTTGACCGGACGCAGACACAGACCTCTGTCGACCAGACCTTCGTGACCCGGGCGCCCGACGCGCCTGGCGCAGGAGAAAGAGCTCGCCCATAGAGAAGAGGGGCAGCCCAAAAAGATAGACAATGTCCAATCTTTTTGGACAATGTCCGAAGCCAACGATAGAAGTGCCGAAAAAGGACTACACTGCAAAGCACTAGACGAGGGCAGGGGCCCGAACACTCACACAAGGAGAGGCACTTGCCCAATCCCGCTGCGAAGTCACTTTCAACTTACTGGCCCAAGCCCTGCCTCGCTGCCCGCTCAACGCTCCATCCCCCATCACCTCTCACTGGGCTCTGCCCAGCCGCTGGCACGCCGTTCGGCCTTCAACAGTGTTCCGCTGCTGACGCTAGCCCTCCAAGGCTGCCGTTGACCATTCTGTTCAGCAAGCCCAACTACGATGATTACGGGTAAGCCTGGGCCTGGCACATGCGGGCCCAGCGGTGGAGGCCCCCGCTGCGGTCACATCAGGTGACCTCAAAGCAAGGTGGACATGTCCGCGCTCGTGGCAAGCCAGGTCAGCATCCTGCGGGCCCCACCTGAAGTCCAGTATGCATTCAGGTAGCCATGGCGGGCTACCGTTAGCAGCGGAAGATTGTTGAAGGCCGAACGGCGTGCCAACGGTTGGGCAGAAGAAAGGGCTCGCCCATTAAGGATAGGAGCTGGACTAGCCAGCCCAAAAGAGAATGAACAAAGGACGAGAAGGGGGCCAGGGAAAGCGCTAAGAAAGACAAGCACACAGAGAAACAAAGCAGCTACGAATCACTCAGTACCCCCTGCTAAGCAGCCGCAGGTCAGAGAAGCTAGGCTCCTGGAAGTGGGTCCCCTGACCAGAGCCAGAGGCAGCAGCGAGGGCTCTGCCAGCACGCAGGTGCAGCGCGCGGGCCATGGACCGCTGCAGCGAGACGGCCAGGCGCATACGGTACACTTGCCCCAGCGATCCGGCTGCAGGAGAGTCCACCCGCTCTCCATGGAAGCGGCGGACGATGGCGTGGCGGGCGAGCTGGTTGAGCAGCTCGAGCCAACAAGCGCCCAGCGCTCCATGGGTGTCAATAGTCAACGGGAAGAAGTCGTCTTCCCGCGGATGGTTGGCGTACTTGAGCTCCTTAGCCCAGGCGGCGCAGGCGACAGCATACCCAGCCTTGGTGGCGCATTGGACTGGATGGGAGCGGTCGAACGCGTCGGTAGTCACCACGTCCAGGATAAGACGTACCCGCCGGCTGACCACCAGGTCTACGCGACGAGCGTGGAGACCGTCGGCCCTTTCCTGGAGCGGCGTGACGGCGGAGGTCTTCGCTGCCACCGAGAAGCCATCCTCCACCAGGATACCATGCATCGCATCGCGGAGGCGGTCGTGGGCCGCTGTCCGCTCGCCGCCGTGGGCGCAGCGTGGAACTTGAGCGGCCAGCTCCAGGGTCGGCCCCTCGCTCGCCACATTCGCACTGATCATTTATCGAGCACTTCCGATATGGCCAAGATCAACCCTCTGCATGTCCCTTAAGATAAGCTTCCTCAACTTGTGGATAAAAGTCGGCTTTTACAAACCCTCAACCCCAACCCCAAACCATTGTTTGTTAATCTTAATCCATATTGAATGGCTTGATCATATATTGACCACTTCCGATGTGGCCAAGATCAACCCTCTGCATGTCCCTTAAGATAAGGTTCCTCAACTTGTGGATAAATGCCGGCTTTTACAAGAGTTTTCTAGAAAGCGTCTTTGAAGGGACAAGTTGCAGGCATAATTGTCTCTTCTGGTTCCGAGCATCAACCTTCGACCTGGAGGTTAGTGTAACAACAGTACAGCAAGAGGTCTATCTTAATGTTTCTACTGCTTCCTCTACCTTCTTACAGAGCTGGAGCAGGTCGTTAGCGCCTCAGACTCCATAGTACATGCAAGTAGCAGGTCGTAGGAGCCTCAGTATCCAAGGTGTACGCAATTGTTACTGAGCATTCACATCCGTCGGGCTCGCAACCACCGGGCCCTTCACTGCAGTATCCCTCTGTGCACTTGGTACAGCTCATGCCGTCTCTGATGTTATCGTCACATCTACCTGCAGCGTCGCACTGCGCGCAGCATTCATTGCTGATGCATGATCCTCCAGTGTCATAGAAGTCAAAGTAGTGGTCAACATCGAGGAAGCTGGGGTGGCACACACTGCCGACCGGCTTCTTGCTCACCACCGTTGTGCATTGCCCATTGCTGCAGAAGTGGATGGGTCAGATCAGTCAGTCGCACGCCCAAGAAATAGCTGAAAACACATCATCTTAGCGATGCACTGGGTGTTTTTGGTACATCATGGTCCAGAAGATCATGGTCGCAACTACATACCAAGTAAGTTTGTGTGCTCGGTGAATGATGAGCTGCTTGAGCTCACAAGTGTCAAAGTCACAGCGATAACACATGAACACGAGGTGTGTTGCTCGTTGTGGAGCATGGTCACCTGCATGCGTTGATCTGGCAGCGGGGATCGATGGCTGTTGCGTTGGCTGTGTTGACATCGCAGAAAGTGCCATCGTGATGAATCCTCACGGTTTCACACTTGCCACCCCTGCGCAACAAAGCCGATCCCATGAGATGCTCGGTATCTCCCGGCTAGGAGAACCGACCAGTGTCATGGGTTCAGGGTTTAGGAGTTAGGTTAATAGTTAGGGTCTAGGGTTTAGGGGTTTGGAAAGGCATGCAAGATGCTCAAGACACGGAGACAAAGCATCTCAGTGGCCAGCGAGGAATACAAGACCTGCACTCCTGGTCGAAGCAGGGGGTCCCTGTCAGTAAGCCACACTTCGTGCCGTCCGTGGCGTTGTAGGATTGGCTCATGTCGCAAGTTCCTGTACCACTGCTCCCAAGGAGCCGTCGTCACAAGTCCCAGAGGAGTCAATCAGCCAACGGGCAGTCAGAACGCAAGATTGCTTACGCAAGCCCACATGCATATAGCCCTGTTAAAATAGTCTAGCATGAGCCTGTGTTTCTGAAGTACATCAAATGCACCAAGCATGCGACCAGCAGGTCCTTTTGGACTCAGCTTTAGCCACGACTTCGAGTTGACTGCTAAGCTGCTAGGCAACAAATGAGGTGCGCTCTGATGTCATCATGCTGTGATGCTTGAGATGTCAAAGCATAGGTTTGCCCTTACTTGCAATAGTACACATTGGTGCACTTGTCGGTGTTCAAGCATGCCGTTGTGTTTGGAGCAAAGTGATTCCTGCAGTAGCCGGTTGCGCTTTGGCTGTGCCAAACACATTGCAAGGTGACCGTAAGTCTAACAGAAGACTTGAGTGTTACTGGACAACATCACGAAGCTCTTCTAGCAGTCAGGGCCAGAGAGCAATGTCAACATGCCAAATAAGTGCACCAGACTATGCACCTCAGAAGGCAGTGTCCAGCTTCAATTCACCTAAAATCGCCGTCACATGTGTAGATGTTGCAAGCATCTCCCTGGGGGAAAGGGTGGAGGATAGTTGGAGATGGAACATAGTAATTCACGTAGTTTGATGGATCGGTTGGACTAAATACGAAGTGGCTATGCAGTCTGTTCTGTTGTTGTACTTGCCACGACAAACGCCGCTCCTGTAGCATCCACAGGCACAGCATGAGCTCAGCGAAAGAAGTCATATGAATTGCCAGAGCATTCACAAAGCTTTCCAGCTGACTCTAAAGAAAGGACAGACCAAAGGGGGTTCGACTTTCTGGGGTTGCTAACTGATTGTGCTGTTAGGCTTACACTTTGGGTGTGACAATGTGAGGAGGCAAGATTATGCAGAGCACCAAAGATGAGGGCTCAGAGCAGAGGAAGCTTCTATGGTTGCTTCTGGATGCCAGCCATTCATGCTCTTCTTAATCATAGCTTTATCATCTACTTTTGCCTTGCTGATGTGCTCCTCTCTCCTTGTTCACTTCGGAAGGTTGAGGTCGTACATATTCGGCCGCCTTGCCCTCTGAGGAGCGCCTTCGGACTGTGCATGATTTTTCCTGGGCTGGCCAATCACAGCCACCGCTCTCTCTGTCTGGAAGAGTCTTTCTTTCTTCTGAATACCGTCTATCTGCTCGTCCCAGTCTGGCAGCTGTTCTGTGATAACGAGAGTAGAAAGCTCTTTCTTCTTTAGAGTAGAAGAGCTGACGATGTTGATTGAATGCACGGCTTCCGTGGCTTTCGGGTCCCAGTGGCTCGACCTGTTGGCCCCTCTTGCGCGGCGTGCTGCGCTCCCGCAGGCGAGGTGAGCAGGCTGACTGCAATGCCGCTGGCTCACTAGCTCTGGTCTATCGCATGCGCCTCTTCATCTCCCTCCAGCGGTCCATGGGCCACGCCTTGCACCTGCGTGCTGGCCGTGCTCTCGCTGCAGCCTCTGGATCTCGTTAGGGGGATTGCTTTCCGTCCATTCCTTCGGGCTGGCCTCTCATAGCCACTGCTGTCAACTCGGGAAATTTGAATTTTTCTTTCAGTGCTTGTCTTCCGGATTTGCGGCTCCTCACTCGTGGTTACTAAGTTCTGAGAGCGCTTTTGGCAACTTCAGACCTTGTCGTTCCTTCTCGGGCTGGCTTTTCACAGTCCTTGCCCCCTTTGGGAGAGCCACTTCTCTTCCAGAAACAGCTTTTCCACGTTGACAGCAGTGGCTGACAGAGGCCAGCCCAAAAAGGGAATGGACAAGGTCTGGAAGGCACGAGACGATCGCAGATGGAAGCTCAGCTGAAAGGGCCGGATGGCGTACCAGAAAAGAAGAAGTGGCACTCCCAATGGGGGCAAGGGCTGCGAAAAGCCAGCCCAAAAAGCATTGACAAAGTTTTGAAGGGGCCAACAAGCTCAATAACCCCTGCTAAGCAGCCTGAGGTCAGAGAAGACAGGGTTCCTGGAAGAAGAGACAGGGTTCCTGGAAGGCTTCCGACAGGGGAAGCGTAAGGAAAGCAAGCACAAAACGAAGCATAGCTGCTACGAATCACTCAGTAACCCCTGCTAAGCAGCCGCAGATCAGAGAGGCTAGGCGCCTGGAAGGGGGTCCCCTGGCCAGAGCCAGAGGCAGCAGCGAGTGCGCGGCCGGCACGAAGGTGTAGCGCGCGGGCCATAGACCGCTGCAGCGAGATGGCCAGGCGCATGCGGTAGACTTGCGCTAGCGACCCAGCTGCAGGGAAGTCCACCGGCTCCCCACCGGCCCCTTCGAACCTTTTGTCAATTCTTTGTTGGGCTGGCTTCTTGCAGCCCTTGCCCCCATGGGGAGTGCCACTTCTTCATCTCGCTCCCCCATGGAAGCGGCGGGCGATGGCGTGGCGGGCGAGCTGAAAAGCGCGCCCACTGCCCAAGCTGTGCGCGGCGGGCGGGTCCCTTCACGCCCGGCCCCGCACGCCGGCCGTCCCTCCCCCTCTGGCCGCAAAGGCAGCGGCGGCCACCCAGGCTGGCCCCAGGAGCGTCGCGACAGCGCTCTGCTGGGGCCGCCTGGTGACGTCGCCCCTCCCGGCCACGGGGGGACCACGTGCGCAAGCACCCCCCGACAGAGCGGCGCCCTGTGCGGGGCAGTCGGCGCGTGGCGGCCTGCACGCAGCGGCCGGCGGAGGCACGTGTCCCGGGCCGCCGGGCCGGGCCGGGCGGGCATCCTGAACCCTAACCCCAAACCCCAGCCCTGCGCAGCCTCCCTTTTGCCCGCCTCCCGCCCGCCGTCCTGATCGGGAGCACGCACTCCGCTTCTCCCCCCCTGCTTGTGCTTGTGCTTGTGCTTGTTAATCTCAGCGCTTCCCCTGGCCCCCTTCTCGTACTTTGTCCATTCTTCTTTGGGCTGGCTTTTCCAGCCCCTATCCTCAATGGGCGAGCCCTTCTTCCCCTGGCCCCCTTCTCGTGCTCTGCTCATTCTGTTTTGGGGCTGGCTTTTCCAGCCCCTATCCTCGATGGGCGAGCCCTTTCTTCCCCTGCCTCTTATCTATCACGGGGAGTCGCTTCTTGCTCCTTTTCCTTTTCCGCCATTCCGGCCCTTCCCGGCCTTGTACATTGTGGCCACTTGCGTTTCTGTGTGCTGTAGCGCTCTTCTGGCCTCTTATGGGCTGGCTTTTTCCAGCCCTCGCCCCCACTTCAGATGCTGCAGCTTCCTCTTGCACCGCTCCGCCGAAATTGCGTGTTGCTCGACCTTGAATGTCATGCTAGCGGCCAGTAGTGCAGATTTCGGCCATTCCGTCCATGTTTTGTAACTGTTTGCCAAACCCCCAGGTCTAACCCATCCCAGAGCTCAGGTCATGCATCAAGCATGCCCCTGTGAGTAACACTGATCGCAGAGCAGCAGCTCGGGGCTTCACCGTGTGTTTCCCTCGTGCCAGCACCACATGACTGGCTTCATAGCATGTCGAGAGGATACACTGCGCTTTTAGTCATCCACCACTACGTGCGTAGTTTAAAGTCACCTCCCCTCCCTCACTGGAAGATCAATGAGCACTGTGGCTGGAGCTCTTTGTGACAATCATACTTGTGAGGCTTACGCCACGACCAGTCATAGAAGGCTGACTTTACTCGAAGGAGCAGTGACTTGCACGTGCACCTCAACATCATCGAGACAAGGTCACCAAGAAGGTTTAGCAAGGGAGAACAACATAAAGTAAGCAGACGGAGCACTTCTCATCAGTCAATGACATGGGATGAGACAGTGGAAGGGAGCTAGCACAAAGTACTAGCTCGAATTCGGAGAATCAAAATGTAGCAGTATGCAAGCATACTGCGTTATGAATGAAGTCAATAAAGGCCAGCAGCCGTCCCGCAAGCCATAGCACACTGCAACTCTTGCCATGACTGCAACCTACACTACTGCCGGACATTTCATATGGAGCATAATATTTGGAGGTGAACACTAAGCTTCTCTGCCAAACGATATCAAACCTTCCAGCACTGACAGTCGCCAAGGCTGGCACAATATTCCGGCACCCTCTCTGACTATTATATTCTTCCCTCCCTTCGATTAATTCGATGGCGCTGTTGTTCAGTACTGTTTAGTACATTTCTTCTGCCAGTCTATAGGGTGATCACAGCTGCCATAGGCTCTTGCGTTCTGTCTGCATTTCTTGCTTGCTGAACGAGCAAAAATTGCAGAAAGTGGTTCTTAAAGGAGCATATGGTTGTGGTGAGCTGAGGTATATCTGTGGACAAAATTGAGGGCATCGATGACAATGACGATGCCCCTCTTGAGTATGTACAAGTTCTGCTCAGCATAGCTTATTATTGGTCTAAACCTGTGCCAAGGGCCTCATGTGAGGCAACAAGGCTGAGGCTGACAGCAGTCTTCGCGATATGCCAGCGAGTTGCTGCACAGTCAGGAGCTAAGAAAGACCTCCTTTTATGTACTCTACATGAGCTCAACGCAAGCCCTGACGCAACCCCTACAATACACGTCAAACCTCCCCTTCAATTACCTCAGACCGGCACTTCAGTGCTGACTGTGCGATACCTCCGCATCCTCCTAAGCATGGCAGAAAAGTTCTTGGACAATATGAATAGCAATTTGCAAACTACCAATAATGAGATGGGCGCCAATATGAAGATGGTCGCAGGTGGCAAGGACCTGCAGCAGACAGTGCCACAGTGATGAGCACTCTCCAAATTACGACCTTAAGCCCAAGGTGCAAGAGCAGAGACAAGGAGGGACTGAGAATGCCGCTGGCAACTTGAGTTCTTCCTCTGAGAGCCTGTGCAGCTCACAAGGCCATAGATAGAGGACGTGGCACAATACCTCGGCCATCTTCCACTGTGTGGCCAGTCAAGTGGCGTCGCAAAGATGACAACGTGGCCAAGGGAAAGGATGACCGACAGCCATCCGAGCTTCTTGTGCACAAAGTCCCATTCTCGCCAGGAGAGAGAGGCCACAACGCTGGGGAGACTGGTGATGCTCAGAATGGCCAGACATGCCAGGCCGAGCAGGCCCACAAGAAGGGAACTCTCCCCCAAGGCCGTCAATCGCCCAACTGTAGGCAGGTCATCAGGAGAATTTTGTAAGCACCTTGCTCTCTGGAACAAGGCACAACGAGTTCAGCAGAGCATAAGCTATGCCGGCTAGCGAGGACCACTGAGGGCTTTCCTTGCGAAAAGAGCGGCCATGAGAAGAAGCTCACCACCATCGAACAGAGCTGCCGTGTGCTTGTAGCCATCCCTCAAGATGAGCGTGGCGCCGGCAGCATGCCAGGCAGCAAAGAAGAAAGCCAGCAGGCCAAGCTGCTTCCGGATCTCCAGCCAACTGATGAGCCACCTAGGGAGGGGCTTTGGAAGGACGGTGGCTATCAAGCCAGCGGAGTACGTGGCAGTGATCAGGTTGATGCTCAGCCATCCAACGGCTCCCGATATCCCGGACAAGGGAATGTGAGACCAGCCCTCCCCATAATGAACGTCCCTCACCACCACGTAGGCGAAGCATGGCAAGAAGAGGGCGAGGCTGACAAGAAGGGCTTGGCGCCACTTTGTGTAGAATATGAAGGGCTTTCTCTCCATCTTGCCTGCTGCCTTTATGCCTGCAGGGAGATACACGTAAGCAAGCGCAGGCTGGTGTCAGTAGGGAGCACGTACATTGTAAGAACACTAGCAAATCAGACAAGGCTTAACGCTCACGCACATGTTGAGGCTCATTTGCCTGAAGGTGTTTCGGTCGTATTTTTGTGTACTGCCAGCACTAGAGACTGACCCAAGCAAGGCGGACTGTACTTACTGCCCAAGTCGGCTGGCATCAGGCCCATGTCATAGATCATGTTGGCGACCAGCATCTTTGCTCTGCTGGAGTTGCTGCACAGCTCAACGACCTTTGGGCCGGCGCTGGTGCTTGCTGCATTGATCTGCTCCAAGAAGCAACCCACACCAGAGTGAACACTTGGCAGTTATGAAGCTACCATGCAGCTGACACTGTCTGCCTGTACAAGCTCTCAACAAGTGAGGCTCTGAGGAGATACATCGAGCTTAGCACACATTGCACAGCGTCCATGTGTAGTCAAAATCTAACTGATCGGCCCTCTATACATATCTGTATCGGAGGGCTTCCGAGCTACTCAGCAGGCCAAACACTTTGGATGAAAATCGCTATGGGCTGTGATACCTGGTAAGCAGAGAGTGTGTTGAAGGCCTTGACGACGAGCGACGCAGGAAGGAGGCCAGCCACGAGCTCTCCCATAGACTGGCCATCTTCGGACTGGACCCCGGGGTTGCTGGTGTCCACGACCACCTTGCCTTCCAGAGCATGGCCAGCCTCTGCACTCGGAGGACAGGAAGGTCGGCCACGATGAGTACAGTACGACACGTCAGAAGACATTGACAGAGGTGACACATGAGCGACGTCGTACAAATTAGACCACTGTGATGCAGGGGGGCAATAGAGTAGGCGAGCGCTCTATCAAATAGCAGAGGAGCAGCTCCTCTGCTCGCAGCACAGGAGTAAGAGCGTGCAAGAGACTTTGCTAAGGCAGGAAGCCCCACCGGTTACGAACGAGGAGATGCTCTTGGGCGGGAGCGCGAGGATGACAATGTCTCCCATGAAGATGGCAGTTTTGACGGACACCACCAAGCAGTCGCCTCGCACCGCATTCTTGGTCTTGCCTGTCAGCAGCCACGCGCTGTCGAACGGTCAGCCCACAAGAGCACAGCCAGTTGGGTGAGCACGAAGGGGGTTGTCAAGACCCCCAGAAGTGGGCGTGCGGTGACAAGGGGTCGCTGTAGCGGTCGGACCGTCGGCCGAGCTAGCGGAGCAATCGACAGGCGCACGGCGAAACCCATCAAGACGGACGTCTCTGGGCAGCCTCAGCGAGCAAAGCCCGACAGACGGCAACACCCAGTCTCCGGTCTCGGAGCCCAGCTCGAGGAAGGCAGCCCAGGTTGGCACGGGAGGATAAGGGGTGGCTCAAGCCCCCGCCGGGCGAGGTCTGCGGCTCAGGGGCCGGCGGGTGTCGCCTCCCAGGCGTGGATCGGCGGAGCAGCACTCAGAGCTGGCACAAGGAGGCGACTGGGGAGTGCGTAGCGACGTTGGAGAGGCGCGCCGTCGTCTAGAAGGAGGCGGGGCAAGTTGGGTGGCCGGCGCCGTCGTACCGGAGCGGGAGCCGAAGGTGACGGCGTAGCCGGCCTGGGCGAGGCGGTTGCCGAGCGCGGCGCCGAGGGCGCCGGTGCCGACGACGGCGACGCGGCGCTGCTCGGCGAGCGCGGAGGAGGAGGTGCGGGAGAGCGGGAGCGGGGGCAGCGCCATGGCCGCCGCCGCCGCGTCCTCGCCCTTCTTCACGTACCGCTCCCACCGCCCGTCGGCCTGGTCCACCAGCGCCGCCATGGCCTCCCCCGGGGCTGGGGCGCTGGCGGCGACGGGGCGGAGCGGGACGTCGTCGTCCCAGTGGAGGAAGGGGAATGGGGGAAGCCGGAGCGGGACGTCAGAGGGAGTAGTGGGGGGCGGCGGGCTGGCCCGGGCGCGGCGGCGGGGGGGCGTGCCCGACCG